>CM021107.1:365069035-365398545 GCA_007115665.2 Sequoiadendron giganteum | reverse complement strand
ATATATATATATATATATATATATATATATATATATATATATATGAAATTTAGGAAAGGGTTTGTTTGCATTTTAAGAGCTTGGAATGGACCTAATTTAGAGATCTTAAAATTTTTATTGATGAGTTTTATCAGGATCATTTGATAATTATCAATAAAACAACAAAAGAAAAGAGGAACTAGTGAAATATCTTTAGTGATAACCTCTCACTTAACATGAGAAGAGTGAAGAAGGGTGTGCATGGAGGTGAACAACAACGACGAAAAACCCTAACTTTTGTTGTTTGCTCCTTAGATGAAGACAAAGATGGAGAAGGTGATGGCACTATTTCTCTCTTTCCCATGGTGAGATATCCCACCCTTGGTTGAGATATTTACTAAAAAATCTGCATGTTTGGTTTGTACTTGTTTAATGATTGTTTTGATGTTTTGGGGTTTTAAGATTGTTTGCCAGGTAATGCAATGAAGAATATTGACAAACAATTGCAATAAAACAAACAACTGAAGCAACTCTATACATTTTCAAATCAGATTTAACAATTGATTGCTTAAACATTAACAATCATACTTGGAATTAAAAGACATTAAATGCAGGTCTGAAACTTTATATCAGCAATTTTGGAACATCAATTACAACAGCCTGGAAATTTATAACAGCAATGGTAAACCATCATCCATGGATACCTTGCATGACATAGAGATTTCTCCACCTTAGAATGAATGAAAACTGAAACTTTTATCTTAGCCACCCCCAATGATGATAGTTGCAGTTCAAATACATAGGTGTTTTAGCCTTGACTTCAAATGCCCTCCTCAATACATTGTACAACCGAGCTAAAAGTACCTTGTATGGCCTAGAAATGTGTATAGTACGACCCAACATGAATTCAATCAACAATAAAAACCCTTACACCTAGTAAACTTCTATTTTCAAGCCATTAATCTTCTCAAACCTTGATAATATCTCTTCAAATGAACACAAGGTGACTTTTGGTTTAAAGCCACCTCCAACAACCCTTGGATGATATCTCACACTTGTAGGTTGCTCAAATTAGAGAGAATAGACATTCTCCATGATCAGATTGAAGAAGAAACCCCTATTTTCTCCTTACAACCAAAGCTATTCAAAATGCCAAGTGTTGAATGAATATTCAAGAATGAGTGATTTGCTTTTTGAGTGCTTTATATATCACTTCCCAAAATGCACGACTCCCAAGTGCAATTAAATCATTAAAATATATTAAATTCATTTGTTTTTGTTGTGACTTTATAATATCACTCAGGTGGGTGCCCATATCAAGTACTTTTATAATTTAACTATATGATTAAATAGACTTGTATAATAAAGTCAATAAAATCGTTTAATACTCACCTTTATAATTAATTATTATTAAAGTATTACTTTAATAATAATTAAAACATCATAACTCCAATAATAATCAACCTTTATTAATTTTGACTTCACCATCGGCTAACCTACTGCTCACTCTGCCCATCTGGATGCCTTACTATAAATAGTAAGGTCGGCCCCCAACATCCCACTGACTTACTAAAAATAGTAAGTATGCATAAACGAAGCCAAAAATCCATGCAAAAGATCGCCTTTGAAAAAGCCAACAAACTAGAGGAGAAAACACCAACAACTGTCATCTGGAGAACACATTAACACCCACATAAGGCCCTCTTATCACCATTATTAGCCTATGAGGACCCGATGATAGGCTAATCTATCAAACTCTGACGCTCGCTAAAAAAGGGACACTACACATGGTGGGGGTTGTTGCTCGTTTTGAGTCTATGGGTGTTGAGTTTTCTCGTGCTTTTGATTTGGATTGTAAGGAGATGGATGCTTGGTGGGAGTTGGAAGACCTTGTTTCCTCTCCTACAGTGTTTTATGATGGGGATTCCCCAGATGAAGAGGAGTTCCTCATGGATCTCTTACTGGAGGCTTGTTAGAAAGCGAATAAACTTGTTGAGTTGTCGATGGTTGAGGCCGTTGATTGTGCGAAGTTTATGGGTTTAAGGAAAGGTTTTCTTTTTCCTTCTAAGGTTGCCTTGCCCTTCACAAAGGATAGCTTGGATCTTGTCCTTTCCTCTCCCATCTCTCCTGCTCTAGAGGTGTGGAGATCTCAATCATTGGTTGATGAAGTTGTTGCTTCTTCTTTGATTGTTACCCCTCTGTTGGTTGTCATTTTTGAGTCAGTTGTTCCTATGGCTATTGCTCCTATTCTTACCCCTAGAGTGGTTGATGAAGTTGTTGCTTCTTCTCTGATTGCTACCCCTCTATCGGTTGTCATTTTTGAGTCAGTTGTTCCTATGGCTATTACTCCTATTCTTACCCTTGGAGGGGTGGAGGAAGGTTGTTCTAATGAGGATTCCAGCACCCTGAAGGTTATGGAGGTTGTGCAGATATTTATTGATGTTCTTGATTCTCTCCTTGAGGAGACAACTGATTGGTTAAGGTGTTTTCTTTTTGGGAGATTCGGTGGTAATCGTCCCAACATTGACACTATTCACATATGGATCTCTTGGATTTGGAAGCTTCGTGGCAAAGTTCAGGTATTTGCAATGTTGAATGGTTTTATTTTTTATTTTTTCCTTCTCTTGTCAGGAGGATTGTACTAAAGTCCTACTTGATGGCCCTTGGTTTTAGGGGTTAATTGGTTTAAGTCTTCAAAGTTGGTCACCTAGGTTCAACCCTTTGGTTGATTCTTTCAAGTTTCCTATTTGGGTCTGTTTACATGGGCTTCCCTTGGAATTTTGGAATGACAAGATTTTCATGTCTATTGCTAACTCTATTGGGCAATATTGTGCTATTGATAAGATCACGAAATTTAGAAAGCGGTTGTTATACACTAGATTTTGTGTGTTTACAAAGAAAAATCAGCAGCTGCCCCCTTAGGTTACCTTGTCCTCAAAATTTGGTGTTTGGGTTCAGTAGTTAGAATTTGAAGACTCCCTTGTAATTTGCCTTTCTTGTGGTAAAGTGGGTCATTCATCCACTACTTGTCTTAAGAACAAGAAACAACACTTTGTTTGGAAGTAGAAAGACAATCAACAAGATGTTGAGGAGGACTCTTTTGCTCCTAGTTGGAAGAAGATAAAAAATAAACAAGCTGCTAAGGAGGACTCTTTTTCTCCTACTTGTTGGGAAGTTTTGAAAACTAATCTTAAAGAGTTTCCCTCATCAGGTTTTGCTTTGAGGATGGGGGAAGGTTCTTCAAGTGATTGTATGCCTTCTCTTCCCCTCAAAAAAGTTTGTTTGAGGGAGAAGGAGCCTAGGTTTGAAATAAAACAATGTTCTTTGGAACAATTTTTTAAACCACCATGATTTTGATGGGGTTGGTAGGTATGTTTGTCTTGTTGTTCCTTTTGATGTCTTTTGTTTTTTGTTGTTAGTTGTTGTTGGTTGTGCTTCATGACATCTTTTTCTTGTACAAGGGTCAGGGCCCTTTCAAAACCCTACTTACCTAATCAAAAACAAAAGAAAAGCGGAAGTACTCGACACTTAATTGAAGTATATTGTGAGTAAAAAGTGAAAAAACAACAAAAAATAAGAAAATTCAAGTAATGACTAATGCCAAAGCACTCATGTTATGTGGAATGTTGATGTAGTGAATGTGGAAGAGATGAGCATTGAAGAGATCATTGAAGTGGCTTATGTTGAAGTGGGTAATGTTAACATGGAGAATAGGGAAGAAGTGAATATGGAAATGAGTAGGTAAGTCTCTAAATGCGTTTAATGGGGAAAATAACCCTAATGTGTTGAAGTCTTGTGGAAATATCAATGTTAAATTAAATTATAAGAACAAATGTTAAATTAAATTATATTAAGAACGACATAAGTAAATTTAATGAGAATTAATTAATGAAACAAATCTAGAGAGTGATGAATATTTAATTTACAATTTAAACATGAATGAAGAGAACAATAGGCAATAATTTAAGCATGTATGTAGAGAATGATGAACATATTCATATTGAAACACCTAATACAAAATGTAAAAACTAAAATTGTAATGAGAGGTATGCTAACCTGGTCATGTGAGTTTTTGAATCTCTTTTATGTTGCAGATTTGTACTTTATTTGTAAGAGAAATCTCAAGGGGCAAGCTTGTTGGAAATTTTTCTTTATACATTTAAAATCCTCTTGTCAACTAGCTTGTGTTATGTGAAGATTTGGGATGGCATTTATAGCTTGGTTTTCTTGAGATGGAGCCATCTAAATGGGAATAGTGTCTATTGGTTATTGTATGTACCATTGAGTCAAATCTACACATGGTTTATATATACCTATTTTTAATTTTAATTTTAAGGAAACTATTTTATGCAAATTCTCTAAGTCGTGTGTGTGACAAGTATAACTTTGTGATGCAGGAGCATCCAGGTGCACGAACAATCTTGCACACAAATATATATATATATATATATATATATATATATCCTTTGGCTTTGGTTGTATATGCAAACATGATCTTATTTAAATTTAGTTCTCCTCTTAACTCCTTGAAATTGGAGTCAAATAATTTGCATTTGAATTTAAATTCAAATTAAATTGGAGGTGCTGCAAAAATGATAATTGACTGCATCTTGGGGAGTTTCACAAAAGCCCCACACGGACATGAGGAGGCCATTTTTGGCATATGTAACATTAAATTTAAAAATCTGCAATGATTTGGAAGTGTGAGGCGTTGGGCAATAGGAAAAAGAAATTATGAAATTGAAATGGTGATAGGATAATTTCGAAAAAAACAATTAATTGTGCAAGTGAAAAATTAATGGAGAATTAATTTAATGTATTGAATTTAATTTCTTCACTTTTTTAAATATTATTATATGTCAATTTTTACCACGTGCTTTAATTTTAGTTGACCAATAGGTTAAATTGATTAAATTTTAATCTTAGATGTGTAGTCAAAATTTATAAATTAAATTAGATTATTATTTGTTTCATACACTTATCCATGCAAATTGCTCCCAAGTAATGATGAGTTTCACTTCTAGCTAGGAAGCCCAGAGGAAAAATGAGACTTGTGAGTTTTCCCTTGTGATGTTAGGTATATTAAAAGACACCTTTTTAGTTGACAAGCATTCGAGGAAGTTGCATCCATGTTTTCACTACACCCACTTATGTTGTTCATTCAACTTTCTCCTTGATCAATGTGCCCTCATTTGTTGCACATATGATGTTGTCAAGTGCACTTCCACACTAAAGTGAGTAGTGTAACTCCTTAGTAGTACAATATTTTTTATAAAAAGCAATGAGTTTCACTATGTTCATGTCCATTCATATGTGTGTGTACAAATGGGCATGACATTCCATATCAAAGTTATGTTTTACAAATGTTGGGAGCTTTGGGAATGTAATTTGGTCACATTGTTGAATGTGTAAGTTGAATGTGTAAATGATGTTGCATAATGAATTTGAATGTTGAATATATTAAGAGCAGAAATAATGATCAAAACATGTGATGCATATTAAGAAGAACCAAGCAACAAATAAATAAAAAATAGAAGTGGTTATTACAACTACATAACTGACCAAACCAAATAACCATCTGCATATTAATGAAATAAGAATGATGTAATAATATGCCAACAATCACCCCTTATTACGTCATATGCCCAAGAGAACAAATCAAGAAAGTTTGAATAGCTTTAAACTTCACAGTTGCAAGAGATTTGGTAAATATGTTAGTAGATTGCTCTCGAGTCAAGCAATATTGGACCTAGATGTTTTTTTCTAAACATGCTCACAAATAAAGTGACGCTCTCCCTCAATATTCTTCGTACACTCATGAAACATGGGATTGCAAACAAGCTTCAATAAACTCTATTTTTTCCAAAAGAGGTGGTAGGACCTGCCTCAAGAACACCCATACCTGTCAAGATGTGACACAACCATATCGCCTCATAGATAGCTCCACCTACGGCCCAATATTCTACCTCTATGGAAGAGAAAGCAACAAAGCACTTTTTTCTCCCCTAAATATAGGACCATATCCTAAAAATAAAATGAAGCATGAAGTAGACTTTCTATCATCCACGAAACCTACATAGTCAACATATGTATATCCACACAAAAAAAATCACTCTACTTGTATTCCAAGCCATATGCCATTATACCATAGATGTATCTCAAAACGTGCTTTTTTGCCTTCCAATGGACAACATTAGGTTCCTACATAAATTTGGAAAGAGAGATGACAACATAGCTGATATCTAACATGGTATAAATAAGGTGAATAAGACACCCAATCAACTAACGATAAAGAGTGGCATTCACCTAAGGTGATGGATCATCATGGGAAAGTTGCAAACTTATCCCTATGGGTGTTGACATAGGTGTATTTCTTGAGCAACGTCTTAGCATATTTCATTTGAGATACATAAATATGGTTCCTCTATTGTGACACTTCAAGTCTAAGACAATATTGTAGGAGCCCAATATTTGTCATGTTGAATGATCATTTGAGATTATTCTTTGTAGCATCAATCATCTGTGGTGAACTCTCGGTGATGACTAGATTGTCGAAATATACAATCACAATTATTGTCTCCCCCACTTTCTCTTTGAGGTAGAGATTGGGATCATAAGTATTCTTGACAAATCCCAGATTAATGAGATGCTCATGATCTTGATATATTAGGCTCAAGGAGCCTATTTAAGACCATAAAGGGATTTGACAAGTTTGCAAACTTTGTACTGTTGTCTAAGTGAAACATATCCCTCAGGTTGAGTCATGTAGACCTCCTCCTTGAGGTCTCCATTAAGAAAGGAACTTTTACATAAATCTAAACCTTCCAACGAAATTGTGTTGTCATTGCCAAGACCATGTGAACTCTTGATTTTTGTAGTGGGTTCAAAGGATTCATCATAATCAATACCTTATTTTTGTGCATAGCCCTTAGCCATAAGTTGGGCCTTGTACTTATCAATTCTATTGTATGCCTTATACTTTATTTGAGAAACCTATTTACATCCCTAGCCTTCTTCCTTGGTGGAAGATTGACAAGTTCCCACGCATTATTTCTCAGTAAGGTTGGATATTTTGCATTCATGACATCCTTTCGATGTCATGAATCAAGAGATGTTGAACTAATTTTGGTTTTGAACTCTAAATAATTGTACACATGAGAGCCAAATTAACCTCTTCACAAGACTTGATATGAGTTTGGGGGCCAATGAGATTTGTATATGAGACAACATCAGATTTAGCATCCTTTAATGTGGATTGATACCACTTAGGAAGCTTTTTGTGCATAGGAGGTGAGGATGGAGGCAGTGAAAGAAGGGAAAACTCATCCAATGAAAACAAAACCTCTTTTTGTGCTTCTTCATCAAGATCCTCATCTTCAAGTTCAATAATCTTCGGTGCTTGAGAACTAGTAGGGGATGGTGAGGAAGAGATGCCAAATCATGTTTCCTCATAAAAAACATCCCTACTAATGTACACTTTCTTTGCTAATGCATTTGCAAGTCAATATCCTTTTGACTCTGAACTGTACCCAATAAAAATGCATTTCAAAGACTTGCCATCCAAATTGGTCCTCTTTACCTTGGGAACATACATGTAATATGTACATCCAAACTCTCTAAAATATAATATAGAGGGCTTCTTACCAATCCAAGATTCTTTAGGTGTGATATTTTCAAGCACTTTGGTGGATGATCAATTCAAAAAATACACTTTTATGTGAACTTCTTCAACCCAAAATGTAGGAGTAAGATCTGCATCTTTCAACATGCATCACACATTTCAACAATAGTGTGATTTTTCCCTTCTACAATACCATTTTTTGAGGCATGTAATCAGTGGTCAATTGTCTTTGTATCCCATGTTCATGAAGATAGTTTGAAAACTCCTTACTTGTGGATTATTAAAGTTATGATAGTTGATGTGATGGAAATGACATCATTGACAAATCTTCAATCTACAAGAATTTTTATAGAAGGTATATCAATATATCACCATCCAAATATTATTTTTAGAGAATATATCCGTTATGGTTGAAACTTGAGAGTACCCTATAGATTCCAAGTTATCTAGTCACCAACTCTAAAAGACAACTATCCACTAATACTAGAATGACCTTGGTTAACCATATTTAATAATTTAATAGATTGAAAATAAGGAGGAATGAGCATTTCTAATGGTTTGAATAATAAGAAACTATCATTGTATCCCCTACCCAACCATCCATAATAAGTTCAAATAAATTTTGTTAGATGAACCAACTATAACCAACAAAAAAGAAAACTTGGCACAATTATCAATGGTTGTAATCGAACAACACCATGATGCAATAGAGGATGATTTAAAACTCAACAATTCATCAAATGCAGATGAAGAAGAAGACATGAATACAAACTACATAATATAGAGACACATCCAATAAGCATTGTAGAATTCATTCAAAATTAAAAAGGAAAACTTCCTTTCACCATTCTATTATCTTCTAGCACATATAATCCCAAGAAATAAGAGATTCTTCAAATATATCACAACCTTCCATATAATGTAACCTCACTATTTCCTTCTTAATAATATGATGAGCGAAACTTACACAGTCACCTCTAGTCATTTTAAGACCAAATAAATCATGTTATTATCAAGAAAAACTCTAAACATCAATAAATTACTTACAAAGCAATAAGATATTTGATTATTCAAAATTATGGTAAATTGGTCTAAAGCATTCACTTAGGATTATAAATACATTAGAAGAATTGACCTAAAGGTTTACGCATATCACATTTACACTAAGCCAGTCAAGCCAATTTGACAGCCTTAGTGAAGACTTAATCTTGCACTCAAGCAAATAGTCAAGACGAAGATTAAATGTTTTTGCAAGTTAGATTCATTTACCCAATCTCTGATAGCCAATGGGTTTCAAATTTTGTGGTCATTCCAAAGAAATGAGGAAAGTGGAGAGTATGTGTGGATTATATAAAACTCAATAATTTATTTTCTTCTACCATTTATTGTTCAAGTCCTTGATAACTTGGTTGGAATGACCTACTTATCATGCTTGGAATGGTTTAGTCAGTATAATCAAATTCAAGTAGCACTATAATATCAAGACAAGACAAATTTTACATTCCCATGGGGAACCTTTTTTTAATTGATTTCTTTCATTTGGATTATGTAATGCTCTTGCTATGTTTTAGAGAGCAATATTGGTCATATTTGTTGAGATAGTAAATGACTTTGTAAAAGTCTATATGATTGACTTCTTAGTGCATGGTGACACCTTTAAAAACATGTTACAAATTTAGACAATTTCCAACAATGTGAAGAGCAGCAACTATCCTCAACCATGAAAACTATCTTACTATTGTCTAGCAAGGGATTGTGCTAGAACATTACATCTATGCAGAGGGTATTAAGGTCTATTCTAAAAACATCAAGGTAATAAAAAGGTTAGAATCCCCAAAGACAAAAACAAAAGATGCTTAGCTTCCTTGGGCATGTTCGATACTATTGTAGGTTCACAAAAAAAAAAAACAACAAAATTAAGATATACATGTTTTTTTTAATTTAGAAAGATGTTGAATTCTCTTGGACTCCAAAATACCAAAACTCATTTGAAACAATTAAGAAAAAGTTGAAAACCACCCTAGTATTGTGTGGACCCAACTATGAATTACCTTTTTACATTTACGTAGATGCTTGAAATGATGTCATTGGTGTAACCCTTGGACAAGAAGATGAAGATGAATATAAGTATGTCATTTATTTCATCAGCAAAAGCTTGACCCCTACTAAAAGAAACTACACTACTATGAAGGGGGATTTTTTAACATTTATTCATTCCCCCAATAAATGTTGTCATTATATCATAGGTTATAAGATAATAGTATACACGAACCATTCAATTATTAAATACCTATTTAATAAACTTGCTATGAGTGGACAAATAATTAGATGGTTGTTACTTCTCCAATAATTCAACATAAATATCATAGATAAACTTGAAAATTTTAATGTAGTAGTTGATTTTATATCTAGGATACAACATGAGAAGGAAGGAGATGAATCAATTAAAGATGAGTTCCTAGATGAGTATTTTTTTCCATATCTGTGTATACCCCTTGGTTTGCTAATGTAGCAAGCTATTTGGCCACAAGGGCATTGGCCCTAGGCTTTTTATAAAATAAAGTAAAATATTGGTTAGGAGAGTAAATTTTTAATGGATTAATGGTTTTCTATTTAAGGGTGGACCTAATATGGTTTTACACAAGTGTGTTAGAGATTATGAAAGTTACAACAATAGGAGAGATTTTCATGATGATCCTTCTAGAGGACATTATTTTATAAAAAATGTTAGAGTCACTCAAGGACTCAAGCCTCCGGGATTATTTTGTAAAAAATGTTAGAGTCACTCAAGGACTCAAGCCTCCGGGATCACTTACAAAAAAAAACCCTCTACGAGAGGGAAAAACAAGAACAAAAAATTGTGATAATAGATACAAGATATGGACAATATGCAATACTAAAGATTGCATTGATATATTGGAATTACAACTGAATTGAATTGGTTGATGATGTACAAATGATACCTTCCTTATAAAGGAAAAATTAGAGATAGGATTAGACAAGATCTTGGCACGTGTCTTAATCCTGTATAATGAGACAAATACCCCAACATATATTAAATGACTTAGGACACAACCATTAAATGCCAAAATATAAGTGACAACTAATGTTTAACTAGAAAGATTCCCTCATAGGACCTAAGTAGACTTAACATGTAAATAGGACCTAGATAGGTAAAACACCTATTTACATCAACACTCCTCTTAAGTACAACTTAGGGAATTCATTATTATGCAAATATGTAAGGATTTGTCATAACTACAAGGCCATGTTAGGAACCCATGTACATATGCAATGCATATCCCATAATAAGAGAAAAGGAGAAAACCTAGTGGGACAAAACTCCTCCCTAAAAGAGAGATAAAATACAAAATACTCCCAATGATGCATGAGAGGGACAAGACCCCATATGAGGAAAAAGACCCCACATAAGAGAGAAGAAGAGAGACCATGCAACCCCCCTCAATGATGAGTCTCTTGCAATGGTAGAAGCTCGACATTGAATGTGGAAGATGATCCAATCTCGTCGATCAATATTCCTCCCCTTAGGAAGAAACAAAACTAGGATGATATGCAAGAAGAATGATATGTGATGTCTCTAAACTACACTCAAGTGTCTCCATGTCGATTTTGAAAGTTGACAACTCCAAACAAGCGTTTTAGGTCACACAATTGAAGAAGTCAATCTAGAATCTCCTAGAGATAGATGTAGAACCCAATCCAAAGACAAAGATTCCTCCTCTGAAGATAAAGAAGCCTCCTCGAAATATTTTCCAAAAGTATCCATAATCACATCAAACTGTAGAGAATGATCATGTAGAGAATAAACAAGAGGGTTAGATTATTCCCTCACAACAACTGAAGAAGAATCATCCCCATCAAAGATAAGATGTATGCAATCAATAGAGTCTCCCAAATCTAAAATGTGGGACTCAACAAAAAACTAGCAATGTTTGGAAGTACTCATCCAAAGTAGATGTAGCTGGAAGATCATGTAGATCCTACTATATTAAATCACAAGACGCCAAACCTATGCCAATATGAGCATCATCAAATGCAACAAAATATGGATGTGATGAAATGCAAGGCTCAAGAACGAGATCTGATGTGAGAACACCCAAATTCAAGAAGCCAAACACCTCCTCTAAATCATGGTTCACATTAGAAGTGTGATCAACAACCAAAGGAACAATGTCATCATCAGAAGCAAAATCTGAAAAAGGTGTACAACCAATGAATGATCAACTATTCCAATAGAAATATCTCTCTATTCTCCAAGTCTCTAATGATGACTAAATTAGGAGTGAACTCCACAGTCCTCCCATCTCCACCATGTGTAATATTATATATGGAAAGGAGATTTTTCATCAAATGAGGTACACACAAAACATCTTTGAAAGTGTTTTCTCCAAAATCAATAGACCCCTTCCCAAGTTTGCTCATGTATGTATTATTTCCCATAAAAATAGGAGACATTGAACAAGACTCAAAAGAAAAGAAAATAGATTGCAAAGATACCATATGATGAAATGCTCTTGACTCAAGAAGTCATCTCCCTAATCAATGGCCTAAAAAGGAACAAAGAGTGATACCCTTATTTCCTAATTTGGAAGCCAAACTGGTATGACCTTTGCCCTTATTAGACTATTTTGAAGAAGAAGAAGAAGAAAGTGACTTAGACATTCTAGAAGGAAAATCAATCTGATTCTTTTTGAGAATATGTTTCAACTCATTAATATCCTTCTTATAACAAGAATGTTCATCATGCCCAAGCTTCTTGCAATATGAAAAAGTAGACTTATCCTTCTCAAATGACCTATATGTGGAAGAGGATTTATTCTTTGGTTGATCTGCATATGGATTGTTCTTAGATTTCTTTTTGTTTCTTATCAGTATATTTCGATTCTTTTACCTAACTAGCCAACAATGCTTGAGATTTAGATGACTTCATGAGACCCATTGAGATAAGATTTTGTTGCTCATGTATTAACATCTCATAAAATGATACAAATAAAGTTGTAGTATATGCAAAGCCCATATTCAAATTATGAGTATGATAGATAGAAACAAAAGCAGCATAATAAGGACCAAGTTTGTTCAATGAATTGTATACCAGCTGAATGTCCTTATCAATTCCACATGCTTTACATTGCTCTCTTAGACCATTAACCTCAGTGATGTATTCCTAGATGTTTTCAAAGTTATTGATCAAGGTTCATTAAATCATTATCAATTTTATATCTCTAACTTTATCTATAGTACCATGCAAATTTTTCAATTTGTCCCAAGCCTCCTAAGAATTCTTATAAGATTCAATTTAAAACAATAAATCTTGAGAAACTAGTTTACGAAGACACACAAGAGCTTTGGTATGTTCAATCATCCATTTTATCTTTTTTCTCATCATCTGTAGGTTCAAGTACCTTATTTTCAACATATAGAGAGTGACCTTCATTCATTAGGATACTCCATGCATGTTGATGCCATGCTGAATAGTTATATGATGTTAGCAAAGGAACCTTAGAATGATCCATGATAATGAGAAGAGCACAAACAATTTTAAAAAAATAATACATGAAGAGACCCTCCCAAATCACTCAATCATGAATCCCCTCCAAAAATATATAATTTGACACTTTATATTTAGTGCAACTATATGTTCTAGATACTAAAAATAACAAACTAGACTTGATCTTAGTGCTTACAGATGCCAAATTCAGCCCCAAGCTCAAAGTAAATTTTTTATATAGAATGAGATCAATCTGATCACATCAATGCAAAGTACATGAAAAATTATGTACCTTGAAACCATTTCACCCAATAATGTTATCGTATGAGTGAGAACAAAGTCTCAGAAGTTCCCAAAACAAGAACAACTCAACAAATTTGAAAATTTGCAATCTTTGAAAGCTTGAGGTTCCAAAATCAAAAACTGATTTCACAACTGCAAAGATCATGAAATTATTACCCCAAATAAAAAAATTCTTGAAAAAAGGAGCTCGTATGACCGAGATATGCCCTTTTGAAGTTGGATTGCAAAATAAAAATTATTGATAGAGAGGGGCAGATTGGAGAGGCGCCTAATGATAGTCGTTTGGATGTCAAATTTAATACTAGGGTGTTTGAAGATCATTTGGCTATTAAATTTAACATAGTGTCTGGTGACGGTTATTTGGCCATGAAATTTAACATATTTTTTTATGATCGTTTGGTTGTCAAATTTAAGATAGTTGCACCAAAAAACTGATTTTTTTCTTGCATAAAAACATGTATTATATATGAAATGGGGGTTTTTGGGCCTTCTAATGGAAGGGTTTGTTTTGACCCAAAATTCTCCGAACTGAACCTATATTACAAATCCACAAAAAACGCTAAATCTAGTATTTCTATCAAGTTTTTATGATTCTCCAAGTCATCATATGATGCAAGAGAAGAGCATAATAAACTTTTCAAGATCCACCAATATTTTCAACCTTGCAGTAGCTTAGACTTGATTATCTCTCAAATTTGAGATGATACCATGTTAGAGACACTAAAGGACTTAAGCCTCTAGGATCAGCTATAATTTTTATTTTTTTTTAAACCTTCTACGAGAGGGAAAAGCAAGAGCATGAAATTGTAATAATAGATGCAAGATATTGTCATTATGCAATACTCAAGATTGTAGTAATATATTGGACTTACAACTGAACTAAATTGGTTGATGATGTACAAATGATGCATTTCTTATAAAGGTAAAATGTGAGATAGGATTAGACAAGATCTTGACACGTGTCTTAATCTTGTATAATGAGACAACTACCCCAAAAGTTATTAAATGACTTAGGACACAATCATTAAATGTCAAAAGATAACTGACAACTAATTATTAACTAGAAAGATTCCCTCTTAGGACCTAAGTGGACTTAACATGTAAATAGAACCTAGATAGGTAAAACACCTATTTACATGTTAAGTCCTAGAAAGATTCTCATAAGATCTTAGGTGCTAGATATTTTTAGCCTTGAATGCATAAATATGTTAAAAGATATATTGATAGTGTGACGAATGCCAACAAATGGGGAGACAAATAATATCCAGTGAAATGCTCCTCTACCCTTAGGTAGTTCTAGAACTATTTGAAAGTTGAGGACTAGAATTTATAGGGACCATTGATCCACCATCTCAAGTGGAGTACATTCTTGTATGTAAAAACTATCTTGCAAAGTGGATAGAATTTCAAGCCTTTAGAGTAGCCAAAGAAGAGAAAGTAGTAGATTTCCTCTAGAACAAATATTCCTCAAGTTTGGAGCACTCAAATCTATTGTGATAGACCAAGAACCCCAATTTATGTCAAAGGTTCTTTTCAATTTCATTCACCATTTCCAAGTAAGCCATAAAAAATCAACACCATGCCATCCTCAATACAATAGTAAAGTGAAATTGAGTGATTGGGAGTTGGAAAAAAAATTCACAAAAATAATTTCAACCAAGAAATATTAGGCCAAGAAATTAGATGAATTTTTCTGAGCATATAACACTACTTGGAAATCAACTACAATAATTTCACCATATAAAATAGTTTTCAAGAAGAAACTTATTGTGTCAATTGAATTAAGCTTCAAACACTGAGGACAACTATGGATGTAGAAATAAATCTAAAAATAGCTTAATTTGAACACATAATGAAACTAAATGAATTAGATAAGTTGTGATTCCTCAGAGAATTTGCAACATGATCAAGCTTTAACAAACATTTTTTGAGCTACAATTTGCAAAAAAATGAGGGATACCATTCAAAGCTTGTTGAAAATTTTGAATCTAAAAATATTCCAAAGGTTCCACCATAGTCTCCATAAGGAAATTCAAAGTTAGTCTCAAACTCATTAGTCAAGTTTGTATATTTTTTTCTAAAGGGATTGATCATGATAAAAAATAATGATTTACCAAGAAACACTAGCTAATTTTACAAAGGAAGGGGAATACCTTTCTAAATTATTAACTAGTAAAAAGGGTGAGAATAAGGGCATCAACAAAGGTACAATTATTACACCCTAGAAGTCTATGGTAGCTTAGATGATAAAATATTTCATCTTTGAAGGATAATTTAGTGTAGTGATCAACATTTACAATGTTGACCTACCTACACTGTGGGTTAGAAAATCTATTCCTAAGAGTCAACTTTCCCTTATATTTATATGAATCCTTTAAAATCATGATAGACAGATATAAAAATGGAACTAGAGCCTTAAAAAATTATAATCTTATTATGTTACTTTGCAAATATCAAATTTTGAAAAACTAGAAAACTAATAATATATGGACAAGGTTTCTACAAAGCTTTGAAAGTGAAGAGAATAAATTAGAACTTTAGGGAGCTTCTAGAGCCACTCTTGTAGTGATTCCTTGGGGTCTAAGTCAACAAAATATAGAAACTCAACATTCTCCAATAAGAAAAGAAGGCTTTGAAACCCCTACTCAACCACTCATAGAGGAACAAGCACATAAACAACTTTCCAATGAAAACCCTAAGTTTCAAGAGAATATATAAATTATTTCCTTAGATGACAAGGCAAAATCTGAGAAACCAAGAGAAAGAGAAATTAGTGTTAATAAGGAAGAAAGTAGCATGTCTCCTCTTTAGAGAAGAAAGCGTTGGAATTCTAAATCAACCTTCAAAACTAGACAATACAGAAAAAAAAACTCTAGGGAAACTTCTTCTACAATACCTCTAGAGGAGTACGAATCCCCAATTATTGAGATTCCAACACAAGATGATAGCCTAGTTTTTGAGGATACAATATTGGCTCAAGAAGAAATGAAACCTAAGGATCTCCTGCAAAGGAGCCCAACTAAAGTGAAAATCCATATGACAACTTTGTTGGAGGGAGAAGATATTATTTTCAAAGAAAATTGATTCACACTTTAGTTATCAAAGGTGGAACATATAGTTTTTGAACAAAGGCAAGAAATTGAAAGATTAAAAAAGATGTTGGAAAAAAGATAGGGAAATTTCATATTTAAAAGAACAACTAGAGGAAATACAATAAATGTCCAATGAACACCCTAAAACGTTATAACTTATGTAAATAGTTGGAAGATGCCAAAATTGAAGCCTACAAATTAGGAGAGCTATTATTCACATGTAGATAACCCTTTGGAGTATGCAGTATGTTCTTGAATGAAAAAGTATTAATATGGAAGCTCTTAAGGGTTTCTTGCAATTTATCATGATCTTGATGACCAAGAATTTTTGGAGGTATTTAAAAATGTAGCTCTAGAGAAATTACACCTCCTATGTATTTTTTTACACATAAATTATTGGCTAAACAATATACTAATTTTTTCATTAACCCTTTTGTGGGTGAAATATAATTAAGATAATTCATTTCTACAATGATAAATCAAGTATCTTAGCAGAAGAGGGAAAAATAATATCAAAAGGAAGAAGAGACTAGTGATATTTTGATGAGACATTAGTTTCATAAACCACAAGCCTTTCAAAATAATTTGATAGGAGATTACAATACCTTATCATGGTCGAAAAGTACACCAACTTGAAATTATGTTATGAAGCCCTTGCAGATGTTATGTAATGCCCTGCCGCGCGAACCCCAAAGGACAACTAGAACTAACAAATAATAGCGCAATTTTTTTTAAAAGTAAGACATAATATAAGATGAAAATTAACATATAACACATGTAAAACAATTATACATATACAATATCTAACTACGTCCTCTGGGGTACACGTGACAACATTACGTATCAAAAAACCATATCCCATAATGATGATAACCACATTACAAGATTACATTACAAAACCATAATATAGGATAAGTGAACAATGTGCATACATCCATTATATTACATCAATGGGAAACATCTATAAATGAGCACATAGAATAATCAAGAGTATACATATATAATATTGATCAAGACATATATAATATTGATCAAGTAAAATGTACATATATATTGATAATATGAAATTACATCGTTTCAGGTTACAAGAGTACAGTGGTGCTTCCAGACATAGTGGGAATAGTACATCAATTACAAGAGATAAACAGCTGAGTGAACAAATTACAATTGAACACTGGTGAAGCTCTGGATCAACTGCATCAGTACAATCTTTGTGCTTCACGAACTCCGAATGGGAACCCAATGGGGTGCATAGCATGTTCCACCTGACCATGTGGACCCAAAGGCCCACCCCCCATGTTAGGAGATGACAGGAAAGATCCACGGCATAGAATAGTCAAGCGAAAAAGCTACACGACTCAACAAAACAAGAGTAACAATAAACATAACAACAACATCATCAAACAACTACTTCCAGAGGCACACAAAAGAAATATAATAACTAGGGATACTATAGGAAGAGTGTCATTGCATGGCCCTAGCATGGGTTACCCAAGCTACCTCTCACTAGGCGTTTGAACCCCATCTATGGTTACCCAGGCCACCTCTCACTATGCATCGACCCCATAGGGTGGCACATGCGAGATCACTAACCTTTCGTGAGGACAAGGTAGTGATCTTGCCAACCATGGCCTTCTCAGCCCACCCTTAGTTTGCAAAATAACTAACGGCATGGGTGAGACATCTTACTTATCTTATTTAGTGTGTATCTACCCAAACCTACTAGTTAATTTTATTAGGTTATCACTTATTAAACAAAATCTTCAATGGGTTACCCAAGTTGCCCCTTTGTGCATCAGTCCCCATGAAGAGCCACTCTCCCTAGTAGCATCGAAACACAAATCTAATGAAATCAAGGGGTGTACCAAAACACAAAAAACAATAAAATCATAAAACCCAAGTGCATATGTGATGCATGAACCCTCTCGCTCAAAGCCATATCAAAGGCAAGAAAACCATGATACAAGGTAACACCCACAAGAGCTCGAAATAAGAAAAGCAATCCAATGTAACACAAAGGTCTAACCATGGAAATACAACATAAAACAAGTTTCCCATTGCCTACAGAAGCCTATTGAACAATCTCCCCTTAAACTCCCAGTAGAGAGTAACTTAGTGCTACGGGTTCCCACATAGTTTACCCACATGACTAAACACAAAATCTTATCAAATTGAGAATAAGACAAGGGAAAAATGCAATCAACATGGGAACATAACAATCAAACTTTTAATCTTTTAACCCATTCCATGTAACAAATTTTAAAGAGAACATTCAATAATCTCTACATCTATTTATACAACCATTTTAACATTAATTAAACAATAGAAGAAATTATGCAATTCTTATATATATATATTTATATATAAGCTTAAATATTTAAAATTTAATAAATAAAAGCACATATTCAAGATAATAATTTTAAAGAATCCTCTTAAATGATCAATTAAATCTTAATTTCATGTTCAAAATGATATCATTTAAATGATAAAGAAAGCTTTGTAAACATAATCTACAAAATGTCTAATTATTCATTTTAAAACATAAGCAAATTGCTCATTATAATAATTTAATACGTAATTATATAAACAAATATCTTTTAATCAAAATTATGATTTAAATATATATATACATATACATATACTATATATATACCATTATGATTATATATACACATATACATATAATTAATTAAATTTCTTTTGAATATTATGTTGTAAAAAGAAAAGTATAAAACAATATATATATATATATATATATATATATATCAGAATAAAAGCATCGATCAACATAACCAGGCCATAGCTACAAGTAGAGGCATGCACCTGCTACACACAAAGGAACAACCCCAAATGGAGGTATAGCAATCGCTACAAAGAATTACTCCATCCCACAATAAAACAAAGGTCGACGCCTCCCAAATCAGCTACCTTTTTAATTTAATAACAAGGCATCGACACTAACATGGCAAAGAAAAGTAAAACGACTTTAAGGAGATAGTCAGCCTTTCAAAAGGCTCGACCCAACCAAAATGAATGTGAGGAGACAAAATTTGAACAACATGCAAAGGACCTAACTAACAAGTAACTAAATTGACCACACTGTTGGCAAATAACGTGCATGGGGAGAGCGACAAGACAATGACAAGGAAAATGAACCTCATAAAGAATAAAAAAGAGCAACTGAATGGAAGTTAGATGTAATAAAATGACTCCAATCTAGAAAACATTCACAAAGAGTGGCTAAAGAAAAGGCAAAGCCATAAAGATAAACAACTATACTGGGGTTATGAGAATCGAACTCCATTCCTTATTAAACCAGTCGAATCTCAAACTGATACAAGGCGGCATAAAAGGCATTAAAAGCATATACATGAAGGGAAAGAAAACAGTGCGGAATACCTTCCCTTAACACTAATACAACAGGAGAGAAGAGAAAAAACCAGTTCTATAGCTTCATAAAACTAATGAGATGAATACATGCAGCATAAAAGAGATAACAAAATAAGCATTCACAGATTGACACAAGTATTTACGTGGGAAAAAAATTTCAGGTAAAAAACCCACCACACCAAGCAAAGACATATTTGTATTACAACAATCAAAATATTACATACAAAATTCTTCAGTCTTCATTCTCTGATCAGCTCATAACAACACTCTAGTTTTCACTACTTCAAGTTACAATGCTCTCAGCATACCATACATTACATGACTTGCTACTATCTGTACCCATCCGTCAACCTAAGATTGACTGTACAAGTCTTACATCGCATTTACACTTTCCAACCAATCGCAGACATCAAGTTCATGCACCGATCACCCAATCATGCCATCTGATCTTCACTGAAAGATCTTCTTGCATCGGGTCGCCCAAGCATTCAATTCCTTGCCTAAATCAGGTCAGGTCTCTAGTTGAAACTCGACCTGCAATAACTATCATTAACTATTTTGGCTTCTAGCCAATCAACAACTTGACACTGAGCCACGTGTCGATTTTCTATTCACCTATCGCTATTGACTTTGGTCCAGCTCAGTCAAGCTCGGTCAACTGAGCTCCGAGCTCGCTCTGCCTGCTACCGTGTCACCGCACCGAACTCAGTCACCCATCACGATATGATGGTGAGCTCATCTAAGCTCTGCCAGACTTCCCCGCACTATCGCCAAGCAGTCTTCAGCTCGTCGTGGTGTGGTGGTGAGCTTACCCGAGCTCACCCTGACGTTACCTATGCTACCATAGCCCTATCTGAGTCAACTCGTGGTATGGCGGTAGACTCGCCCGATCTCGTTCTAGTCTTCACCGCGCTACCACTTCCTTGTCCAAGTCATTCCACGGTATGGTGATAACCGCTAAGCAAACCGTAGGCGGTCATACCACGCTACCGTGGGGCTACTAGGCCAGCCCGTGATAGGGCGGTAATCACCAGACAGATCACAAGAGGTCTCACCGTGGCCACTGCGGTGAGAGGACCCACCGCCTATGGTGTGGTGGTAACCACCAGACAGACCGTAGGTAGACTCACTGCGGCCACCGCGGTGAGTGGACCCACTGCCCGCGGTGAGTGGATCCACCACCCATGGTGAAGCAGTAACTACCAGGACGTCACCACGGTACCGCCAGGGTAGAACCAGACCACCGCGGTAAAGCGGTTAAGGGCATAATGAAGGCATTTTTCACCAAGTCCTTTTGTCTAAGGCTCAAAACTGGAAGTTGAGACATGATTTCCCAACAAGCTCCCACTTGGCGAAGACTTCCAGCTTCCTCTAAACTTCAAAAAATTACCGGCGATCATAGGCCCCAAGGCCCATCGATTATGTGTACCATCTGAACTTGTTTGTGCTCACCAGCTTCGTTAATGCATCTATAACATTCTTCAAAGTGTCAACCTTTTCAAGACAGACCTTTCCATCTTCAACCATGTCCCTCACGAAATAATACTGCACATCAATGTGCTTCATCCTGGCATGGAAATTCGGGTTCTTTTCCAAACAAATGGCACTCTGACTATCACATCATACTGTAATCTGCCCTCCATTAAAACCAATATCCGAACACAATCTACTTAGCCAAACTACTTCCTTGCAGGCATGAGTTGTTGCCATGTACTCTGCCTCTGTAGTGGATAGAGTAACTACAGCTTGTCACTTGCTCATCCAACTGACTGCTCCACCATTTAACATGAATGTGTATCCACTGGTGGATCTCCTATTGTTAATGTCCCCTACCTAATCAAAATCAACATATCCCTGAATGTTGAGTGTTCTCTGTGATGCAATCAAACTGCCATGGTAACACAAAGCATAGTCTGAAGTGCCCTTCAAATATCTGAGCACTCTCTTTACAGCATCCCAATGTGATCTTCTTGGATTTTCCATAAACCGGCTAACTCCCACTGCTTGGAAAATGTATAGTCTAGTATAGACCATCGCATACATTAAACTGCCAATAACACTTGCATAAGGCACCCTGGTCATGTCCTCCATCTCAGTAGTAGACTTTGGACAGTCTTCAACAGATAGTTTCGTTCCCTGCATAACTGGAACAACTAACTGCTTGCAGTCATTCATACCAAATCTCTCTAGAATAGTATTGGCATACTTACTCTGACTTACCCAAAGCTTTCTGCTTGCTCTGTCTCTGGTTATCTCCATTCCCAGAATATACCTTGTTGCACCAAGATCTTTCATTTTGAACTTTGCAGACAACTGAGATTTAAGATCAAAAATCATAGTATTGCTATTTCCTATGAATAACATATCATCCATGTACAGGGTAATAACAAGCACACGATCATTTTTAGATTATAATAAATTTTCAGATTTTGATCTCACAATTATCAGCGTCTTGTTCAACCTTTCAGCAACTCCATTCTGTTGTGGAGTATAAGGTGTTGTTTTATGCCTTTTAATTCCATGATCTATGCAATACCTTTCGAAATCTACAGAACAAAACTCACCGCCATTGTCTATCCTCAAACATTAAATTTTCCTTCCAGCCTGATTCTCTACCAAATTTTTAAATTCTTTAAACTGACTGAACACTTCTGATTTACTTTTAAGAAAGTATACAAATTCCCTTCTCAAATAGTCATCAATAAAAGAAACATAATATCTAGGCTTCGATAACGAAGGAACATTAAATGGACTAAACACATCAGAATGAACATAATCCAGTATACCAGAAGATTTATGAGGACTCGAATAAAATGAAACACGGTGTTGTTTTCCATAAATATAGTGTTCGCAAAAGTCAAATTCAAGGTTACAATCATCAAGCCCTTCTGCAAGATTTTTATTCTTCAAGGTTTCTAAACCTTTTTCACCTATGTGACCTAGTCTATGATGCCACAGCATAGTCTTCTCTGCTGGGAGTTTTACCTCCAAAGAATTTGCAGCCAGAGAAGTTTCTTCACCTTTCTCTACAGGGACTGGTATACATGACTCTATAGAGGCATTGTTACATTGAATGGGACGTGCATCCAACTTATACATAGTGCATGTACGAACACCCTTAGCCAGCACCATTGCATCTCTAGCCATTTTACATCCTTTATTTGAGAAAGAAACTTCTATACTAGCATCATTTAACTTACTGACAAAAAGAAGATTATGAGCCAGACTTGGTATGTGCAGTACGCCACCAATTCCTTTGACTCTTCCATCAGGAAACTGAATTCTGACTCTTCCTCTACCAACAATTTCCAGCATTGAATCATTTGCTAGGTACACCTTTCAACCATCATACTTCTCATACTTAGAGAACCATTCTCTATGGGAAGTCATGTGAAAGGACGCACCTGAGTCAACCAACTAGACATCATCTGGTTCTTGAGCTGTCAAGGCTGTTGCAATGAAGGCGTTTGCATCACTTTGAGAAGAGTCATTATCTGACACATTCTTCTTCTTCTTCTCTTTACAATCCTTCCGGATATGACCAGGTTGCCCACAGTTCTAGCATCTCACCTTGAAATTTTTACCAGGAGACTTTGATCTCCCTGTAGATTTAGATTTGGACTTCTTGTCCTTCTTCTTGCCTTTCTCCTTTGGTCTACCTCAAACAACAAGAGCCTCTTTGGCCATCTCTAAAGAGTTCCTCTGCATCTCTTCAGACAACAGTGAGGCAACAACGTCTTCCATCTTGAAATTAGTGGTAGTACTTCCAATAGCCATCACAAGATGATCCCAACTGTCAGGTAATGAACACAATAGGAGCATGCAACGATCTTCCTCCTCAGTCTTTACACCTACAAACGTCAACTGAGTAACACTCATGTTAAACGAGTTCAGATGGTCTGCAACAGATGCACCTTCTTCCATTTTCAAGGAGTACAATTCTTCCTTAGGAAAAGCTTATTTACCAGAGACTTTCCCTGATAAATATCACCAAGCTTTTTCCATAATGAAGTTGCAGACATCTCCTCGTGGACGTTCAAGAGTATAGAATCGGCCAGATTTAGTCTTATCAGACCTCTTTCTTTTCTATCAGCAAGGTCTCAATTCTCTTGCTTCATACTTTGTGGCATAGTTCAAGACACTACTATCCAGAGGTCTCTATCCACCAGCAAGTCTTCCATTTTGAGTTTCCATAACTCAAAGTTGTTGCCATTGAATTTTTCAATCTCTACTCTACCTGATGTACTCGCCATCTCAAACATAAACAAGTTTTAACAATGCAAGACTCCCACTGAAACAGTATTAGCACAAAAACCTGACCTTTCAATCAAGGATAACACAACTGGCCAAGCTCTGATACTACTTGAAGGGAAAGACAATAGTACGAAATACCTTCCCTTAGCACTAATACAACAGGGGAGAAGAGCAAAAATGAGTTTTATAGCTTCATAAAACTATTGAGATGAATACATGCAGCATAAAAGAGATAACAAAATAAGCATTCACAGATTGACACAAGTATTTACGTGGGAAAACCTTTTTAGGTAAAAAACCCACCACATCAAGAAAATACAATTTTGTATTACAACAATGAAAATATTACATACAAAATTCTTCAGTCTTCACTCTTTGATCAGCTCACAGCAACACTCTAGTTTTCACTACTTCAAGTTACAATGCTCTCAACATACCATACATTACATGACTTGCTACTACCTGTACCCATCCATCAACCTAAGATTAACTGTACAAGTCTTACATCGCATTTACACTTTCCAACCAATCGCAGACATTAGGTTCATGCACCGATCACCCAATCACGCCATCTGATCTTCACTGACAGATCTTCTTGCATTGGGCCGCCTTGACATTCAATTCCTTGCCTAAATCAAGTCAGGTCTCCAGCTGAAACTCGGCCTACAATAACTGCCATTAACTATTTCGGCTTCTAGCCAATCAACAACTTGACATTGAGCCACGTGTCAATTTTCTATTCGCCTGTTGCTATTGACTTTGGTCCAGCTCGATCAAGCTCAGTCAACTGAGCTCCAAGCTCGCTCTGCCTATTACCGTGTCACCGCACCGAGCTTAGTCACCCATCCTGCTATGGCAGTGAGCTCATCTGAGCTCTGCTAGACTTCCCCGTGCTACTACCGAGCAGTCTTCAACTCATCATGGTCTGGCGGTGAGTTCGCCCGAGCTCACCCTGACGTTACCCGCGCTACTGCAACCCTGTCCGAGTTGCCTTGCAGTATGGTGGTAAACTTGCCCGAGCTCGCCCTAGTCTTCACTGTGCTACTGCTGCCTTGTCCAATTCGTTCTACGGTGTGGTGGTAACCGCTGAGCAAACCGTAGGCGATCATACCGCGCTACTGTGGGGGCCGCTAGGCCACCCAGCGGTAGGGCGGTGATTGCTTGACAGACCGCAGGCGGTCTCACCGTGGCCACCGCAGTGAGATGACCCACAGCCTGTAGTGTGGCGGTAACCGCCAGACAGACTGCAGGTGGACTCACTGGCCGTGGTGTGGCGGTAACCGCCAGACAGATCACAGGTGGACTCACTGCGGCCACCACGGTGAGCAAACCCACCGCCCACGGTGAAGCGGTAACTACCAGGACGTCACCGCGGTACTGCTAGGGCAGAACCAGACCGCCGCGATAAAGCAGTTAAGGGAAGAATGAAGTCATTTTTTTCCAAGAACTTTTGTCTGAGGCTCAAAACTGGAAGTTGAGACATGATTTCCCAACAATATGGATCATTCACAAACAAAAATCATTTATCTAGAGCACTTGAAATCTGCTAAGAGCACAAGTGGGATGGCACTTCCTATAAGGCCGATTAGAAGGAAATAAAGGTGTTTTCTAGTTAGACCCATCGTTTAACAAAACTATTGGTTTATAGTGACCTTCACATGATTTCCTTTAACATTGGAGCACTTTTCAACCAGAGGAAGAAGGACAAGAATAGAAATCATAGCCGAATATCACAATTATTTTCAACAAGCAAGAAAGAAGTGATCTTTTGCAAATAGTAGATGAAATGAGAATAAAAAGAGCCAACCTGAAATCCTATGCTTTGCAGATGGAAATGAAGTGCGTAGACGATCTCTCCTTCACAACCCTCAAATTCGTTCACCTGAACAAGCCAATTTCCAACAAAAGAAAATTTGTATTTTTCTTTTAAAATGACTAGGAGGAAATATAATTTGCAGCGAAAACTTCTTGATGAATAACCAACAATCCCCTTTTTCTTTTTCTTGCAATTTCAATTAAAAAATTATCTTTGTTTTCGAAAATAAAAATCAAACACTGAATCATTAAAACACAAAAATCGGTAAGTTACCCTTTCATTTTTAGTTCGAAACTATGCATGCACTTGCATGCAAAATATTTCCCAATTTAAATTTACTTTTAATTACTTTTTGAAATTTAACATTATCTCTTAAATTATAATTTAATATTCTATTTAAAGAACATTATCTACTACATTTGCATTTAAAATAAACATTATTAATAAATACTATAATATTCATCATTAACAAAATAATAATGTATAATAATTGAATCATCATAACTTGTCGAATTACTTTAATAATTAATTAATCAACAACATTCACTTAATAATTCAATAATTTAATTTGATACTTTAATTAAATCAATGTAACACTTACGAACATCATTAAACTAAACCAATTAATTGAACGATAATTAATAAACTTAACACAAAGAACTAGCAACTACATCAAATAATTAAAACAACATTAATTAAACTATTAAAATGAACAACTCAAAATGGGAACGAGGTTGCAAATGAACCACATCGTCAACACAATGATGGGGTGATGGACTACTGGGGGACTTTCTTGTCAATCTCCAGTTTCCACATCATACCCATTGGGCTTTGTAAGGCACACTCAAACTTGACAGTGCAGGTGAAGTCGATGCCTGGTACCTACATCCTACATCAAACTAGGTGTCGAACAACATATATATATCCAATAACAAGCACACCGTGAGAGGAAATCGTAGCGTAGTAGGGCGCTCACAAACGAGCGATGCTACACCGTCCTCTCACCAAGACTCCAAACAGTAAACACATCATAAACAATATCATAAAACAATTACTCAACCAAATGCATAACAAGCATAGAACTAAATCCATATGATAAACATAACTAGTTAAATCCAAACACAACATCAAAAACCATGCATCAACATAACATAAACATCTGAAAAGAATATCATAATCATCCAAGTAAACTAAATTGTCAACCAACCAATTCAAACTCGTGAACAACCACCAATATATTCTCAAGGTACATAGCACAACATAAAATGAGTATCAGAACAGTGACAACAACATGAGAGGCACTACATCTCCCCCACCCCCCCCAAGAACTAGGCTTACTCCTAGAAGCCTGTGAACACATAAGGAAAAGACTCTAATGCGAGATGCATCCTCCCATGTCACCGACATCTCATCATTAGGGTCCCATTGGACCTACACCTATTTAATTTCTTTGCCCCTGAGAGTGAGCCTCCTGTGTTGAAGAACCACCATGGTCTCGAGTACCAGTTGCCCGTCCTCTACCTGCAATACATTCCAATCAAGTACATGAGATATATCAGGATAATGAGGCCTAAGTACAGAAACATGAAACACATCGTGTATGCACGATAGACTAGGTGGCAAAGCTAGGTGATAAGAAACGGGGCCAATTCTCTCCAACACCTCAAACGGTCCCACAAAACAAGGCGCAAGCTTAGAGCCTTTCCCATAACAAATTGGAATCTTTCACGGATGCACTCATAGGAAAATCTGATCTCCAACTGAAGACTGACGATCAACCTATGTGTATCTGCATTTTTTTTTCCTATTCTGTGGTGCAAAAGTGCTCTCTAATGCGAGCTACCTGTTGCTCCATATCTTAAAGCATTTCGGGTCCAAGCAAAACTTTGTCGTCAAGATGATCCCAACTCAACGAGGTCTGACAAGGATAGCCATATAATTCCTAAAAGGGAGGCATACCAATCGAACTATGATACCCGTTATTGTATGCAAACTCCACCAAATGCAAGTAGTCCTCCCAACATGATTGTTCAGATCTATCATGTACATTTAGAGCATGTATGAGCAAGAACCTGGTTGTCCCTTTTGGTCTGACCATCTATTTCTAGATGGTATGCAGAACTGAAGTTCAATTGAGTCCCTAGGGCACGCTGCAAGGATGTCCATGATGCAAAAGTGAACATCGGATCTCTATTGGAAATAATCCTTCGAGGAATTCTGTGCAGTCAAACAATATCCTCCATGAATACTTTGGCTACAGAAGAAGCAGTATAAGATGATCGAATGGGAGAGAAGTGTGCCACCTTGGTCAATATGTCAACAATGACCATGATAGCATCATGTCGATGAGAGGACAAAGGTAAACCAACTATGAATTCCATCGATAAGATATCCCATTTCCATTCAAGCAGGAGATGAGGCTGTAAAAGGCCTGCGGGATGTTGGTGTTATGCCTTAACTCTCTGACACTCCAAACATCTCACCGCAAATTCAGCAATGTCCCTCTTCATTCCAGCCCAGAAATACAACGGACGAAGGTCTACATACATCTTCTTGACTCTCAGATGAGTAGAATAGGGAGCCCGATGTGCCTCAGTCATGATTAGGGTATGAAGACCCACAGTAGGAGGTACATACATGCAATCCAAATATTGCAAAAGGCCATCAGATTCTTGTGAATAACCAACATACGTTCCCTCCAAAGCTCTCTCTAATTCAATTTTTGACTTCACTTCCTAATACCAACCATCTGAAGGAAGTGTTATGAGGATCTGGCTCCTCAAACCCACACCAAGAGTCATTGCTGATATCTCATGTCTCTATGGACTCAGAGAAGCTGCCACTACGTTTTCCTTGCCTTGGATGTACTTAACCTCAAAATCCTATTCGCAAATAAATTCCATCCATCTCCTCTGCCTGGCATTCAAGTTCGGTTGCGTAAAGATATACTGCAAGCTACGATGATCACTATGTAGCTCAAATCAATGCCCCAATAAAAAGTGTCTCGATGTCACAAGGGCATGCACAATGGTGGGTAACTCCAAACCATGCGTGGGGTAATTCATTTCGTGATCCTTGAGCTTGTGAGACTCATAGGCAATCACGCAACCCTCTTACATCAAAACAGTTCCTAAGCCTTCCAAGGAAGCATCCGTACACACCATAAAATCTCCAGTAGGATCAGGAACCTTTAGGATAGGTGCACTAGTCAACTTCTCCTTAAGGGTCTAGAAAGTTGATTGGCACCACTCTGACCAAATAAATTTTTTCCCTTTCCTCTGAAGAGAAGTGATGAGATGTGCAATCCTTGAAAAACCTTGAACAAATCACCAATAGTAGCTTACCAAACCCATAAAAATGTGAATCCCAGGATGATTCGTGGGTGCAGGCCAATCAACGATGGCTTGAATCTTTGAAGGATCCACAACGATACCTTCACTAGAGATAACGTGACCCAAGTATTTCACTTTCATCTTAAAGAACTCACACTTCACCAAATTTGAATACAATTGATTGTCTCTCAAACACTGCAACACCTACCTCAAATGTTCCTCATGTTCCTCCATGTTTTTCGAGTAGATTAGGATATCGTCAAGGAACATGATAAAAAATTTATCCAAGTAGGTATGGAAGACTCCATTCATTAGACTCATGAAAATTGACGGTGCATTCATCAACTCGAACGACATAACCATGAACTTGTAATGCCTGTAACGAGTGTGAAATGCAGTTTTGTGTATATCAGCTTCGGCTATTTACAATTGATGGTATCCCAACTTAAGAATTTTTGAGAATACCTTAGCCCCCTTTATCTGATCAAACTGATCATCAATTCTTGACAAAGGGTACCGGTTCTTCACTGTCACTTTGTTTAGCTATTTGTAATCAGTGCATAAATGAAGCAAACCATCCTTCTTCTTCATGAATATCACTAGTTCTCGCCAAGGGGAAACACTTAGACGAATGAACCCTTTTTCTAATAACTCCTCTAGCTGCAAATAGAGCTCATGAAGTTCCTGTTTTTTCATCTGATATGGAGCCTGATATATAGGTTCAACTCTGGGTACAAGATCAATTCTAAAGTCGATGTCACGCTTTGGTGGCATCCCTAGAATTTCACTCGGAAAAACATCTACAAAATCCTTAAGGAGAGGATAGTCATCCAATGACACCTCTCGACTATCTTCTAAATCCAGATCGTTGACTGACATAGAAAAAAACTGACAACCCTGACGGAAACACCTCTTCAATTGCATGGCATAAATCATTTGTAATGAGATGGGTCTCTGTATGCCAACAATCTCAACCTCATTACCCAAATCATCTATACATCTCACAACCTTGCAACGACAATCTATCATTTCTCAGTGAACACACAGCCAATCCATACCTATTAAAACAACATCATAGGAACCAAGAGGTAGGATTTGAAGGTCCACCATAGTCACAAGTGACCCAATTTTCAAACTACAACCCTGAACAAGCAATTCTACTAGTTCCTTTTCCCTAGAAGCCAATTCAGCATGCCACCTAACACTTTTCCTTTTTACCACTAGTCTACAACGCTCTACTACATAAGGAGAGATAAATGAATATGATGCACCAGAATCAAAGAGTATAGAAATAATAGTGCCTTGTAACACACCTGATGTCTCAACCATGGTGCCCTGATGATCAGCTTGGAGGTTGTCAACCACTGTGAAAAATCGGTGTGATATGCTCGCATCACCCACCATCGGCTTGGAAGTGGTTGGCCTCTGACTAAAACCTGCATTGTTTCTCTATGGATATTGTATAGGAATATGACCTTGTTGACCATAGGAGAAACAACCTATGCCCTAGCCAAAACCTCTGCCACTAGAAGGTGCATTAGATTACTGAAAAATATCCCGACTGGGTGTCTACTGTTTACTCTGTGCAGGCTGCTCAAAACAGTTACGTTGATTTTGTTGCCAATTTTGATTCTTCCTGGACTAAGATCTGCCACTCTATAGAGACTGAGAATTATTGTACTTAGGCTGTAAATTTTGCTACTATTGTTGACCACCCTTAGAGGGCGCATGATGACTCCTAGAAGAGCCTACAGCTTGAGGCTTCCCACCTCGAGAACCAAATCTAGATGCAGGTGCACTGCCAATTTGAACACCTGTGTGGCCTCCTAAAGCCATGGCCAAGTTTTCCTCCACAAGGCGAGCCTTCTCAACAGCTACCTCCATCATCTTTAGCTTGAAGACCCAGACTCCTCCACTGATTTGGGCATTCAAGCCCTTGACAAAGTTTTGTACAAGCATCACCTCATCATTACCAATTCCTGCATATTGCTTGAGCTCATAGAACCGACACTCATACTGCTCAACAAACATTTCCATTTGTCTCAACTCATGGAATTCATCTGCCCGGTGCTATCTCCAATTATCTAAGAGGAAACAGGGCCTAAATCTCTCCATGAACAACTCCCAAGTCACTACACTGATGTCTAGGTTTAATTTTTGCTCTTCTAGTCACCACCATGTGGATGCAAGACCTATGAGGTGCATGATGGTGCACCTAGCCTTAGTATTTTTTCCATAAGGATGCATATCAAAGCATCGATCCAGATCAATCAGCCATGTTTCTACCTCCAGTCTTCCACCAGTACCATCAAATGTGGGAGGACGTGCTCTTAACAGGTCTCTCATGTGACCCACCACTATGGCATCCTGCTCTACTGTTATGTCTCTCCTCCTCGACGATCTCTCTCTTTCTCTCTCCACTTGTTGCTCCCCTTCCATCCTAGGGCCTAAACGGCTAAGTGCCTCCTCTAACAACTTCCGCAACTGCATTCCATCCAGTCTCGGTTGTTCCGGATTCAGCCCTCTTCCTTCCCGGTTGTTTTGGGAACCCTATTGTTCCTCACGTTCTAATTCATAAGAACTTTTTGATGGAGTGCTTTTGCAGTTGGTTCTATGGCCACCACCTCGGCCTCTTCCACAACCATGACCTTGACCCCTAGGCATGACCCTGCACAACATTAGAGGGAAACACATAAGTTCAAGAGTTAAGCAAAAGGTTAACATAATGGGCTAGAGTACCTAGTGTTTGATAACTTGGCTCTGATACCAAGTTGTAACGCCCCACCACACGAACCCAAAAGGACAACTAGAACTAACAAATAATAGCATAATTTTTTTTTAAAAAGTAACACATAATATAAGATGAACATTAACATACAAAACATGTAAAAAAATTATACATATACAATATCTAACTACGTCCTTTGGGGTACACGTGATAGCATTACGTATCAAAAACCCATATCCCATAACGATGATAACCACATTACAAGATTACATTACAAAACCATGATATAGGATAAGTGAACAACATGCATACATCCAATATATTACATCAATGGGAAACATCCATAAATGGACACATAGAATAATCAAGAGTATACATATATAACATTGATCAAATCAAAATATACATATACATTGATAATATGAAATTATATCATTTCAGGTTAGAAGAGTATAGTGGTGCTTCCTGACACAAAGTGGGAATAGTACATCAATTAAAAGAGATAAACAACTAAGTGAACAAATTACAACTAAACACTGGTGAATCTTTGGATCAACTGCATCGGTACAATCTCTGCACTTCCTGAACTCCAGCTAGGAACCCATTGGGGTGCATAGCACGTTCCACTCGATCATGTGGACTTGAAGGCCCACCCCCCATGTTAGGAGATGACAAGAAAGACCCACGACATAGAAAAATCAAGCAAAAAGGCTACAAGACTCAACAAAACAAGAGTAACAATAAACATAATCAACAACATCATCAAACGACTACTTCTAGAGGCACACAAAAGCAATAGAATAACCAAGGATGCTATAGGAAGACTATCATCACATGGCTTTAGCATGGGTTACCCAGGCTGCCTCTCACTAGACGTCGACCCCCATCTATGGTTACCTCGGTTGCCTCTCACTAGGCGTCGGCCCCATAGGGTGGCACATGAGGGACCACTAACCTTTTGTGAGGACAAGGTAGTGATCTTTCCAACCATGGCCTTCTCAGCCCACCCTCATTCTATGAAAGCACTAACAGCATGGGTGAGGTATCTTACTTATGGTATTTAGTGTGTTTCTACCCAAATCCACTAGTTAATTTTATTAGGTTATCACTTATTAAACAAACTCTTCCATGGGTTACCCAGGCTGCCCCTTTGTGCGTCGCCCCCCATGAAGAGCCACTCTCCCTAGTAGCACCAAAACACAAATCTTATGACATCAAGGGGTGTACTAAAACACATAAAGCACTAAAATCATAAAACCCAAGTGCATGTGCGAGGCATGAACCCTCTTGCTCAAAGCCATATCAAAAGGAAAGAAAACCATGATACAAGGTAACACCCACAAGAGCTCGAAATTAGAAAAGAAATCTAATGTAATACAAAGGTCTAACCATGGAAATCCAACATAAAACAAGTTTCCCATCACCTCTGGAAGCCTATTGAACAATCTCCCCTTAAAATCCCAATAGAGAGTAACTTAGTGCTACGGGTTCCCACATAGTTTACCCACATGACTAAACACAAAATTTCATCAAATTGAGAATAAAACAAGGGAAAAATGCAATCAACATGAGAACATAACAATCAAACTTTTAATCTTCTAACCCATTCCATATAACAAATTTTAAAGAGAAAATTCAATAATCACTACATCTATTTATACAACCATTTTAACATTAATTAAACAACATAAGAAATTGTGCAATTCTTATATATATTTATATATAAGCTCAAATCTTTAAAATTTAATAAACAAAACCACACATTCAAGATAATAATTTTAAAGAATCCTCTTAAATGATCAATTACATATTAATTACATGTTCAAATTGATATCATTTAAAGGATAAATAAATCTTTGTAAACATAATCTACAAAATGTCTAATTATTCATTTTAAAACATAAGCGAATTGCTCATTATAATAATTTAATTCACAATTATATAAACAAATGCCTTTTAATCAAAATCAAGATATATATATATATATATATATATATATATACCATTATGATTATATATACATATACATATATATATATATATAAAATTAATTAATTTTCTTCTGGATATTCTGTTGTTAAAAAGACAAGTATAGAATAATATATATATATCAAAATAAAAGCATCGACCAACATAACCAGGCCATGGCTACAGGCAGAGGCATGCGCCTACTGCACACAAAGGCACAACCCCAAATGGAGGTACAACAATCGCTAGAAAGAATTACTCTAGCCCACAATAAACCAAAGGTCGACACCTCCCAAATCGGCTGCCATTTTAATTTAATAACAAGGCATGGACACTAACATGAAAAAGAAAAGTAAAATGACTTCAAGGAGATAGTAGGCCTTTCAAAAGGCTCAACCCATCTGAAATGAATGTGAGGAGACAAAATTTGAACAACATGCAAGGGACCTAACTAGCAGGTAACTAAATCGACCACACTGTTGGTAGATAACATGCATGGGGAGAGAAGCAAGCCAATGACAAGGAAAATGAACCTCATAAAGCAGAAAAAGAGCGACTGGATGGAAGTCGGCTGTAATAAAATGACTCCAATCTACAGAAAATTTGCAAAGAGCAGCCAAAGAAAAGGCAGAGCCATAAAGATAAACAACTATACTGGGGTTGTGAGAATCAAACTCCATTTCTTATTAAACTGATCGAATCTCGAATTGATACAAGGCGGCATAAAAGGCATTAAAAACATTTACAGACCATTCACAAACAAAAATCATTTATCTAGAGCGCCTGAAATCTGCTAAGAGCACAAGTGGGATGGCACTTTCTACAAGGCCGATTAGAAGGAAAGAAAGGTGCACGTCGGCTAGACCCATCGTTTAACAAAAATATTGGTTTGCAATGACCTTCACATGATTTCCTTTAACATCGGAGCACTTTGCAACCAGAGGAAGAAGGACAAGAATAGAAATCATAGCCGAATATCACAATTATTTTCAGCAAGCAAGAAAGAAGTGATCTTTTGCAAACAATAGATGAAATGAGAACAAAAAGAGCCAACCTGAAATCCTATGCTTTCCAGATGGAAACGACGTGCGTAGACAATGTCTCCTTCTCAACCCTCAAATTCGTTCACCCGAACAAGCCAATTTCCAATAAAACAAAATCTGTATTTTTCTTTTAAAATGATTGAGAGGAAAAATAATTTGCATCGAAAACTTCTTGATGAATAACCAGCAATTCCCTTTTTCTTTTTCCTCCAATTTCAATTAAAAAAATTATCTTTGTTTTCGAAAACAAAAATCAAACACCGAATCATTAAAACACAAAAATTGGCAAGTTGCCCTTTCATTTTCAGTTTGAAACTACACATGCGCTTGCATGCAAAATATTTCCTGATTTAAATTAATTTTTAATTAATTTTTGAAATTTAATATTATCTCTTAAATCCTAATTTAATATTCCAATTTAATATTCTATTTAAACAGCATTATCTACTACATTTGCGTTTAAAATAAACATTATTAATAAATACAATAATATTCCTCATTAATAAAATAATAATATATAATAATTAAATCATCATAACTTGTCGAATTACTTTAATAATTAATTAATCAACAACATTCACTTAATAATTTAATTTGATACTTTAATTAAATCAACGTAACACTTACGAATGTCATCAAACTAAGCCAATTAATTGAATGACAATTAATAAACTTAACACAAAGAACTAACTACATCAAATAATTAAAACAACATTAATTAAACAATTAAAATGAACAACTCAAAATGGAATGATACAAAAACGGGAACGGGGTTGTAAACAAACCACATCATCAACACAATGATGGGGTGACAGACTAGAGTGGGGGACTTTCTTGTCAATCTCCAGTTTCCACATCATACCCATTGGGCTTTGTAAGGCACGCTCAAACCTGACAGTGCAGGTGAAATCGATGCTTGGTACCTGCATCATGCACCAAACTAGGTGTCGAGCAACATATATATCCAATAACAAGCACACCATGAGAGGAAATCTTAGCGTAGCAGGGCGCCCGCGAATGAGAAATGCTACATCGTCCTCTCACCAAGACTCCAAATAGTAAACACATCATAAACAATATCATAAAATAATTACTTAATCAAATGCATAACAAGCATAGAACTACATCCATATATGATAAACATAACCAGTTAATTCCAAACACAACATCAAACACCATGTATCAACATAACATAAACATCCGAAAAGAATATCATAATCATCCAAGTAAACTAAACTGTCAACCAACCAAATCAAACTGGTGAACAACCACCAACATAGTCTCAAGGTACACAACACAACATAAAAGAGTATCAAAATAGTGATGACAACATGAGAGGCATTACATGTCATCCCTGACTTTCCAAAGGCAACATTTGCAACCTATGAAGAGTGGTAATAAAACCTTAATCATACAACTCTATAAGAGAGAGAAGTAATATATCCACGAAAGATTATGTGGTCCTTTTAGATGGCTAAGAAAGTTTCATAATTGATGGATAAATATAGGGGAAAATAGATAGGGATGAGATACAAACCTACCCTCCTTCTCTAGCTAGTCACCCCACTGAATATCAATGGTGAAAAATTTGGAAAATGGAAAGGAAAGGGAGGTAAGAGGATACATAATTAACCCTCAGGAGAAGGATCTTTCAACACACATGATTTATGATATTAGTCAATTATTTGAGGTATATTGTAATAGGAGAGAGACACCACTAATTGTAGTAGTAGGAAAAGAAGTAGGTATTTCTTAAACATATGTCTAGGGAGTGGTGAGGTATAAACACTCACCTCGTTATTAGGACAAAATTACCCTTTCATAACCTTTTTCATGCTTAAATTAATTGAGATGTATGAATACTTGCTATCTTTTTTGTGTTAATTAATATTTTTAATGCTAATGAATATGGTAAAAAATATGTGTTTTTGTAAAAATAGGACATGCTCCATAAAGATGGAATCTTTGGAGTCTTTAAAATGTCATATCTATAGAGACTCCATAATGCCACATCTATAGAAGCTCCAATTTTTTTGAAGCACCTCCAAAACCATCACAAGAAAAGTACACAAAGAGTTTTGGAGACATATGTCTCCTTTCTTGCCAAAACCTACAAAGAGCTACCTAATTTTTGCTAATTCTTCAAAGGATAAGAAGGTGGGAGACTCATGTTCAATAACAATTTCTTCAAAATTAAAATAATTTCATTTATCAACTCAAAGTATATTTATGAATTTATTTAAAAAACTCTCAAATATCATTGGTGCATGTTTTCATGATGTTATAGTTTAGGAATTAGTTTGTAGTATAAATATATTTTGTGGTTTTCAATAAAATATATATGATGATTATGATAACTCTTAATGCATGAATTAAAATATAATCTCTTTGTTCAACTACATATATCATTTTCCCTATTTTAAGAAGCATTCTTGTATTTCATTGATGATATTGTGAATCAATAAATTTGAACCTATGTCAAGCTAGCCACTCAAGGGAGGGATTAGAACACATTGTAGAGATAAGTGGATTAATTATACATTATATCTATTTCTAATTAATTATGTTCATACCATCTATACCTATAGGTTATGTGTATTCTTTACATGTTTTCTATTTTATCCTTACATTCATGTTTATGTGATAAAGAAATCTTGCATTTCACAAATTCAAAAAACATGTATTATTTGTTCAATTATTCTACATATATTTATGATGTTAAATTTTTACATTTCTAGCTAGATGAAGAAGTTTGTATCATTATTGTGTTCCTTCAAAGTTTTACATTTTCTAGGAAAATAAGAAAAAAGAGTAGAGTAGTTCCAAAAATATTTTATTTTTAGTAAATTAGTACTTAACGAGGTTTCATTTTATTACAACATATGTCAATAAGATTTTCGCATATTATATTCTATATGTTTCATTAGATTATAGTTATTTTCAAGCATAAACATCATTTATTTAATTTTAAATTTGCACTAGAATAAGATATGTGAAATCCTTTTGTCTATAACCTTGGATACCACCTTGATTGATATACCATTAACTAATTGAACTGTGAGAATTGATGACACTTGTCAAAGAGAAAGAAGCTAGCCCTACTAAAAAAATTGAAGGTGGATAAGTAGACAAGAAGCTAGCCCTACTAAACAAATTGAAGGTGGATAAGTAGACAAGAAATATATTTTGTTGAAAGCTATATCAAGTATTGGTAAGAAAACTAAAGTAGATATATTTCAAACAATGTTATTAGCCTAAATCCTAATGAACTTATTCATTGGATAATGGATTTTGAGTATGAATATATTAAGGACCCAAAATGGTAATTTAAACTATAATAAAATTGAAAGTTAATTCCACCATTTGGTGGAAACAATTTTAGCTAGGAATAAATAGGAAGGGTAAACCTACTATTGGGGGGTGGGACAAGATGGTGAAGAAAATGAGATATAAGTTCATTCATATAAATTATCAATTAGAGTTGCTAAATGAATTACACAAGTATTTTACTCTTGTTGCTCTCTTGTGGAAGATATATTTTGGTTTTACAATTGACCCTAGAGGCTTGAGTCCATTTGTGACTCTAACATGGTATGAAAGCTTCAAATCTACAAGCCTATTCTCAAATATGGGAGATAATTAGGAATGAGCTTTTGGTGGGTGCATTTTGAGGCAAAACTAATCTCACCATTAAGTCCAAAAGACCCAAAACCCCTATTTTCATACAAAATACTTGATTTTCAACCACCAATATTTTTTTGGCCATTTTTTATAGGTAGTTGCAAATTCATTAAAAAAAAGGTACAATTTTATGTCATGCATTCATTGGTATAGATCTGTACCATAAAATTGGGTGCTAAAACCTAATGGGTAGTGCATAGGGAGGCTCCAAGCACCACCACTACTAGCGGTGAGTAGCAAACCTCTGCTCAAATCAAATTTCGCTAGCACTTGAGCACCAAAGTTTATAGTGGGTGGTCACATTAGTGACCAGCAACTAGGTTGAAGGGGGCATGATTTTGCTCCTAAAGCCCTAATAAGATTTTTTTTTAATTTTGGCCATAACTTCTGATTTAGGTGTCAAAATTTTAAAAATAAGATATTGTTGGAAAGTTGGTTCAATGTACTTCACATTGGTGTAGGGTATTTTTCCATATTTTGTTGCTTGATGCCCTATTATTTCCTATTGAAGCCAAATCTTATTTTTCAGCCTTCAAACTCATAACGTTTTACCTAGATCTTTGATTTTTATTATTCTTGTAGCATCTAAAAGGTATTAGGGGGTGAAACAAAGGAAAAATGATGAGGAATGATGGGATGGATGGTGTGTGTGTGTGATAAAAGGTAAAAGGATTTCACCTAGGACACCCTCACTTTTCCTAGTTTCATTAGAAAAAGAGATCTCCCAAGGATAGAATTGACTTTCAACCTTGAGGTGAGTCAACTCTATGGGGATGGGGATTTGTTGTTTTCCTAATGACAAAAAATGACTGAAATGCACTTTTGGGAGATAAAAATAAAATACCTAATGAACTCAATTATGTGATGTAAAACTTGAAATGTAGAAATTAAGGAAAGCACAAACATAAATAGTAACTTTCAGGTAGATTTGAGAGGGGAAAAATGACATGTACTAGGCTCTAAAAGTGGGCATTGAGTTTCCTGCAAGGAAATTTTTTTCCTGGAGTGAATGGTTCTTTGTACAGGGGTCCAAAATCTAATTTCATAGTCCTCTAATCCCGGATCTTAGTTCCCCATTTCTCCATATTCCACTATCAGAAAGTCAAAAATAAACTTTGTAGGTGAGTTTTCACGACTTAACTTTGACAACATTGCAAAATTTCTCTTTTGATCCAATTTCAATCCTTCTTCACTTGCAAACCATCACATACAAAGAGAGGGATTGTTTTTTTTTTTTGGGTGAATAGGGGTTTTCCTTGGTCAAACTCCAATTTGGTAATTAAACCTTGATGATAAAATAATTATAAATGAAAGGAATTTGATGAATGATCTATGTTATGTCACAACTCACCAAACCTTTAATGGTTTCCCTTAGAGGACTAAAGTCTAACACATCTCTCCAAGGATTGGATCTTTCTTGAATTGGCTTGAATGATTGATTGAATGCTTGAAACTTGCATCACAATGTTTTCTCCAAACATAATATGAACACACATGAATCTTGACATGATGATATGATCGTGTTTGTTGTTGTAGATGACTAATAAATCTGCCCTTCAATTCTCTTGACAATAATATTTTCTCTTGTAAACTCTTCATAGTGTGTCTTAAGTTTGAATTGATAAAGTAACTATAGTATTTATAGGTGTTTATCTAATTTCCCAAAAAATAGATTCCACAAGCCGACATTTGAAACTTGAATTTGAATCATTAAATGCTGCTAAAAATATATTAAAAATTGGGTCTTAGTACTTAAGGAGGGCCCAATCTCCCTTGGGCGAATGGGCTCTGGGACATAAATCTAGGACACATAATTTCTAAGGCATTTAAAATAATGTTAGTATTTGTTTAATGTTGGTTTCCTTTCGAAAAACGGGAATAATAAGGCTTAGGAATGCATAATTTAGATCATTAAAAGCTTAATTAAGTCCAATTAATTAAGGGGATGCAAAAAAAGTGTTAAATAATAAAGGAATACATTTTTCAACACTACAAGGAGCTCTACTAATATACACATGCACTTTTTTCCTAGTTTTTACCATGTACACATAATTTCATTTTGAAGTCATATTTGGTACTTTGGTTAATATTTTTGAAAATTTTCTAAGTGGAATTTTTTCTTGAACAAAGGGGTCAATCACTTGTATTTTAAGAGGTGAATTATTTTCCATCTATTGTGTTCTCTATTTTCATCATGGACTCGGCAAAAAAAATCTGTGTATTCCATATAACTATCATGAATGGAAGTTGCAAATGGAGTTGTTATTATTCAAATTGAAGATAAAAAGGATCAAATTAGGCATAGATCTAGAATCTACAAGTGTTATAGAAAAGAGAAAATTACTTGATGGGAGAGATGAAGCCTATGTTACTTTATCTATTTCTTCAAATCTCAAGTTTAATGAGATTTGGACTGCGTTGAAGAATCTATTTGGCAAGTAGGATAAGATGAGGTGTTTCAAATTGGAGAATGAACTCATTGGTATTAATGCATCAAATTTTGAAAATATCCAAGACTTCTTCACCAAGCTCAATTATCTTATATTGTAGCTAAAACAATGTGGAGTTGAGAAATATGATGATTAATTGACTCTTTCTATATTTGCTAAACTTGGTCCTAATTATTTAGTTTTTATTTCTATAGTTTATGCCACTATGGATTCTCTAGGTACTACACACAAAATGCCTACTTTTAATGCATGTGTAGCTTCACTCACAAGGGAACATGCAAAGTTGGTACACATGGTACATTGAATTCTTATAGATCACATGATCTTATTTCAAAAGATCCAAAGGCTTTAGATAAAAAAGAAAAGAAACAAAGCAAGGACTCCAAGAAAAATGAGCTAGATGGGAATCACCATCATCAATATGAGTTCTCTTCCTATTCCAAAGGGGAACTGTCTAAGAAGTATAGGACAAAATATGCATACTACAAAAATTTGGTACATAAAGAGTATAAGTGCTATGAAAAGAAGATTGATGAGTTAACACACCTTCTTCAAAATAACAACATTTAGATGCCTTCATTAATGTCCACCTCTTCTACACCATCATCACCATCTACATCTACATAGTCAAGGACAACATGGGTTACAAGTGGGATAGATAAAATGAAATAAAAATAATTCTTGGCATCTATAAGGCTTGAATAAGGGAGATGACTTCTTCATTTTGGAGCATCTTATCATATGGAATCATCTATGGGTATGTTCTCTTCTTTAGAGCCTTGTAATTCACCCAAAAATTGATGGGTAAAAAAACATATATGCATGTGTGGGAAAGGTTTTGTTGAAATGGGAGAAGGCACTTTCAATAATGTACTTTGTGTTCCATCCTTGTCAACAAATTTCCTTTCTATCTATCAACCTACACATAGTGGAGTAGTTAAATTAATTGATTTCACACCTAATTCACTATTCATTAGGGACTTGAAGACTAGAGAGATCATAGCTATTAGGATGGTTGGAAATACATCACATTTATATATTTTTCCCCATTTTTCTCTTGATAATGATACATATCCATTGACTAATATTCACACTCATGCATCAAGTGTGAATCATATTTGTGAAACGTTTGGTCGCTTGAACCTTGGAATTCTTGAGAATTGTGTTAACATTCCAACTAATCCACCTCCCTCTTCTTCATATTTTAGTGTTTCCATGGATTCTAATGCTTCCAGTACTTTAATTCAATGGGATGATCGTAGCTTTTCCAAATATTGCTTTGTTGGATAATTATTTGATAGGTATTTTTGACTTGTTTGTGAGTCTCGTATTGTAGATTTGTAGGAAAATTTTGAGGGGTTGTCTCTCCTATTTAATGATAGTAACAACACAAATATTATCCCATCTTCATTTCCTTTGAAGACTGTGATTCATGAGTTTCCACATAGTCTTGATTTGTCATCTTCATTGATTGGGATAGCATTTGATTTTGTTGTGGCATATTCTAGCATGAAAACAATTATTTTTCAAAGACACACATCATGAGACTTCTACCCTCATGTATCTACTTGGAGATGTATTTTATTCTACATCCACCATTGGACTTGTTTCCTCCCAAAGGAAGACATGTTTCTTGCATAAATTGAATCATTTTTTATCTTCAAACATTCTTCATTGACATAGGAGCTACTTCATTATGGGGGGATAAGTTGTCTCTATTTTTCCCTCTTATGGGGTGGATATCTATTTTATATTTATGATGGATTTAGTTCTTGGGAGTCATGTTGAGTCCTCCATACATCACTTTTTCATCACTTGTATATTTTTTTTCTCTTCTCTCTTTTGGAGAGGAGTTTTGTCTCACTAGGTTTTCTCATTTTCTCCATTTTTTGCAAGATTGCATTTGTATATGGACACCTAACATGGCATAGTATCCAGGTCCCATCATCATCTTAATTATTTCATTTTTTATTTTTTTACTTCTCCCTAAGTTACACTTAAGAGGGTGTATTGGTGTAACAAGACATTTTACCTAACCAATTCGCCTAGTAGATCATTTTCCCACATGTTCACATGTTAAGTTTACTTAGGGATCTAGGAATGTTTCTAGAAGTCTTATGTGTCATGTGGTATTATCTTATCTTATATTTTTATTTAATTTAGTTACTCATTGTATAGGATTAAAATATTTGTCATAGTATTTTATTTTCCTATCTCTCAACCTTGCCTATATAAAAGCAAGGAATCATATGTGCATTTCAATTCATGTTATCCTATTGAGATTTAATCAAATCCATTGTGCCCATAATCAAGAAATATTTTTGAAGAAATAATCTTTTAGTTTGCATGTGATCTTGAGGCTTGAGTCCATTGGTGAATCATACATATCTTAGAAGATAATGATGATGAAACTACACATTAGAAATAGATTTAAATATGAATTAGGGAGATATAAATTCAAAATGTGCATTTACAACTAATGCATGCAAATGGTTTGATATAATTTTTTGATAGTCATATTCTTGCCAAATTTGAGAAAAAGCTTAGCCTTTTATTAAACAAGCCTTTATCCTAATATTTATAACAAAATTGTCTTAGGGTGTGCTCTTGGGAGTCAATTTTATTTTATAAACTTTCAAAAGTGAAAAAGAATAAATTGCAAAATAAAAGTTATAAATACTCTAAAAGGCAATGCAAAAGAAGAGAGTCCTTATCTAGGAGAAGCTTAGGTTACTCACATTATCAAAAACACAAAGATTCTATAGAGATATTTTTTGGAATTGAATAGAGAATAAATTTTGTTGGTATGTGAGCTAGTTTTCTTATTATTTTTTGTTGTTTATTATTTTGATGTTCAGTTGACAACTATTCTTAATAAAAAAATTTATCATGTGATAAATATTAAACTTTCCCTTTAATATAAATGTTTTCTTTATGCATATGAGATGAAGTGATAGGTTATTTTTTGACCTACGAGTGATAAAACTCTATATGGATGTACCTTTCTAATGTTAGATTGCATTTAATTTATGAAACTCTAGTTACATTCTTTCTTATTTGATAACCTTTTTAGGGAATGAATCTATGTGTTTAGTCCTATTTCTTTTTCATATTTTCAGTTATCTTTCCTAATTCTTATTTTTGTTTAATGACCTTTCATCATTTCTTATTAAAATTAAACCCCAAAAAACCACAAATTTATATCATATGAAGGATTTTGTCTCTTTCAAACATAGAGGAAGATCATTATTAATAACAATCTCTTCAAATATTGTATCATTTTTGTCACAAGTTCCTTGGGAAAGTCATAGCTTTTCCATAATCTCGAAGTGAAAAAACTATTTTACCAACAATATCCCATGCCACAAGTAAGAAGGAGGCAATAATTCTAATAACAATATGAGGGAAGGAAATAATTAATATTAAAAGGAGAGGGTGTTATGGGACTTTTTCTCCAAAGTGAAAAAAGTTAATAAATAACCCTTTAGCATTAAAGGGAGATATAAAAAAAGGATAATATGATAGTTTAATTAAAATGGGATTAATAAAAATAAAGAGTATTTATATAAACTCTTTTAAAAGGAGATAAATAGTTGTATTTATTTAAATAATTATTAAAATATAACTTTTGTGGAAGGTTGTAATGGTTTTAGAACCACCACTTAAGGTTTATATAAAGCATTTATGTGAGGCTTGGAAAGGGGCATGAAGATCACTTAAAGAAGAAGAAGGTGGTTTAGTGGGATATCAGAATTGGAGAAGGGACATGTAATGTTTGTTCAACTCAAGGTACAATGTTACCTGGGATTATCTTGGCCAAGGCTTTTTATTGAGGAAGCATGTGTGTTAGTTTTGAATAAGAATTGGGTTCCTCCTAGAGTGTGTTGTAGTTATAAGGGTCAAGACCATTGAAATATTCTTGGGGTGAGGTTGGCCTTTCCAAGTGCTCAAATTCATGTAAGTATTGAAAACTGTTTATGTTGAAATGTATTGAAAATATTATATTATATTATTTGATGTGTTATTCAATTTACTATGTTAATTATTTAATTTAAAATTAATTCCAAATTATCATATTTTGTAGTTTACATTAATTATTTATATCTATTTTGATAACATTGCATCTTTTAAAATTATCTTAATGTTTATTGTATTAAATTGATTGCTATTACTTAAGCAACTCTTGGAGAAAAGTGGTATTACATTTTGGTATTAGAGCCAAAAATTAGACTTTAGAATTGTTGATTGTTAAATTTTTTCTTCTTGATTTGTGTCCTGACAAATAACAATAAGAGCACATGGACAAATATATAATATCAATTTAACCAACCTTTTGTTGAATTGAGATTTAATTTAGGTTAGGTCCTAAAGGTGCTAAGAAAACATTTTTTTAATATTGCAACTATTAATCTCTAAGTGACATTAGGTTTATATATTCATCCAAGGCTTTATAAATAACTATATTTAAGGTGATGTGATAAGAAAATGGTGTGAGTGATTGAGTTAATCCATGAATTGATACACCCAATTGAAAATGGTTTGGATCATTAAAATTCAAAGTCCTAAACTCTAAGCTAAAACATACCCACATGTTTTAAGAAAAAATAGTGTCGAGAAAGACTTGGATATAATAATAAATTCGATTAGTTGTTATTTTAGAAGTTCATCAAATTATACATGAAATGGAAAGCATAAATCCCTTAAGCAAGTCCTTACAATAGCTTCAACAAGAAAATTGTAATACCATAAAATCACAATATATTTGACCCATATTGAAATTATTTCCCAGCAACATATAAAAAATAAATGAAAAGATTTATTAGTTCAAACATTTTAATACAATCCAAAAATAATTGAGAACACACACATGAACACACGTGCACACATACACATAGGCACACACACTCTCTCTCTAATACATAATAGATTCAATAATAACCAATCCATTATTTTTATATAATTCATTCCATTGTCACAACTGCATCTTGACTACCAAAAACAACAGTTTGATTATAATTATGCTTTCATTTCCATCATTAAAGTGAGGTTGATATATAATACAATATATAGCTCAACCAATTTTAACAACAATGACTTAGTTCAACTCATTCAAGAATTTTAGTCACTATAATGATACAAAATGTTATGATCTTGGATTTGATTGCTAGCAGCAATGATATTATTGTAAAAGTGGAAGAAAAAGTGTCATGGAAAATAGTCTAGTGCTAACCAACATCATAGATTATTAATGGATGGCCATTCATATAAAGAGAATTGTGGGTTTTCCTCTTAAACCAACTTCCTTAGTTAATAAAAAAAAAAATTATGTTCATTTTGGAACATCATTTTGAAAATTATGTTGTTGAAGATACTTTTCTATCCATAAAGAAACGGGTGTAACATAACATGGATCATGGATGAAATTGTGTAATATTTTTTCAAGTTATAGTTGTTGAGGAAGAAAATTATTGTTAACAACATTTATATAGCATGTGAAATTAAATAGTTTTTCTTAAATATTGATATAAGGACACCAAATTTTATAGGGGAAGAAATAATTTTTTATTATTTATTTATTTTGAATATATCTTCATTTCTAACCTAAAATAAAAATTGAAGGTGATATAGAAATATTTTTTGAATGAAGATGTTTTGTGATGTTTCCATAGTTTGAAAATTATTCTAGATTTGAATGCAATGGCTATCTAGGAGTTCCTCTTATTTTTTATTTAGTAATTATATTTTGAGAATTTTTGGTGTGTCATTCTATTTTTTAATTTTTGTCAGCATGATATTTCAATTGAATTTATTGGCAACAATTGATTAGGTTAATTGAATAAAGTTACCAAGAGTATAGAATATAGTGTAAGATTGTTGTATTTGGGCTATACGAGAATATATATTTATATTTATATACATAGTATTATTTTCTGTAAATTGATTGAATTAAAAATACATACTATTAAGTAATCTTATGTTCTTGCATGATAATCTTTAGATCTAACTTTGGTGGTTGAAGTCTAGTCTTACTTTAAAAAAAGGGGGAATACTTTTAATGTCAAAAATAATTATTCATACTTGGTTCAATGTATTGAATTTTTGTACAGTTATCTTTGATTGATATCTTAGTAAATTATATTATGTTGTTAGCATGTTGAGCATGGGAACACTATCTCAAAAGAGGTGTCAGTGTGATATCAATGTTGGTGTATAATTTGAGTATGATCTGAAGCATGCATGAATTTTTATAAATGATATCTTGGAGTTGTTAACCAATTGGTGTCATTTAAGCTAACATGAAAGGGTATGCATTTATATTCCCTTGAATAAAGATAAAAAAGAAATATTGAGCCATAATTCATAGGAATATATTTTATCCAATCAAATCTAAGTATAAATTTTCTTTTAGTAGTATGTATTTTCTATAATTGAATCATGGTTATGTCTTATATTGGTAATAAATTAAGTTCTAAAATATATAAATATGCAGTTTCACATTCTATTCCTTCTCCTAGAAGTATTGTTAATCATTGTGGAATCAATTACATTAATATGGTCATGCAGATGATCTTGTACTATAGTAAATGAGAAAGAAATTTTAAGATTTTAATAAAAGTAAAAAGAAAAATATAATGTTTATTTTAATAGGCGTGTTAGCATAATACTAGATGTAGTGGATAGTATTTCATGCCTTAAATGGATTTATAAGACCCTACTTACTCAATAAAACTTGGATTTTATGCTTGAATATGAGTATGATATTGATCAAAGGTATATTGTGTACCAACGTGACATAGCAGAAGTGTGGCAGACCATAACCCATAGATCCCAAGATCCTTTTGACATCTTAAAAATGGTGAAATATTATGCTATTAATATAATCCAATATGTTTGCAAGATGTAAAAGAAAAACAGGTTCTCTTACAACTAAACACAAAGAAATGTTGACTTTTGAAAAGGGGGGAGATGAATTCTAAAATCAAACCATTTCTAGATTGCAATTATTTTATGGTAAGAAAAAGTATTAAATGACCTTGTTCCAATCAAGCAATAATTTGTAGTTATAAATTGGTCAATTCCATTAAATAGTCTAACAAATGTCACATATTTGGTATTGGTCATTTCAACATTTTGAATGCATGTTTTGGTTGTTATAGAATAACTACTAAAGAGGGATAATTTTGAGTACTTTAGTTTGAAATGTTGTTTTATCATATACTACTATGCATTTCTTTAATATGTGTTTTAACTCATGATTATAGGCTAACTTTTTATAAATATTCTAAGGGAGTAGAAAAAATAGCAACCCACTTTTAAGAAAATTGATTTTTAGATCATTCTTTGGGGTTTTGATAGTTAGCTCAAAATACTTTGAATTGTGAAGGATTATTTCATTTTTAAGGCATAGTCATAATTAAGTGGCTAAGAGATCAATCATGTTATGAAAAAAGTTAGGTAAAAAAGAGGAGGATAACAATGAAGGATATTTAGTTAAATTAATTAAAAGAAGGAAATAGTAGGTCTAACATATTTAAATGACATGATTTGTAACATGCCAATTGTTCTATGGAAGTAAATTCACTATATTTTAACCTCAAGTAAATAAAATATGTTCAAAATTCGTAGCAATAAAAAATTTCTTTCTAATTTAAGAGAATAAAGAGCATATTTTCCATAACAATGTTCTATGTATTGATTTCATTCTCAATATAAATATTTATATTTTACAAATTTCTAAACATGGAATACAATGATACATACATAGCTTAGCTGAGCTTTATAAGAAATAGATAGGAATGATCCAGGTAGTCCCCCTCAAATATCGACTGCCAACTGATGAGGAGAAACATCACTCAAGTGTTTTTCTGCCAACCATGGACTTAATGTGGTCCCCTGCACATCTACCACATATGGTAAGATGGCCCTACCCTTCGATGAAGATATTGGTTGGATAACCCCATAACAATAGCCTTCTTGAGCTTACCTATGAGTATGGTAGTCCCAGACTAGAATGTCTAATTGGATCACAGTGAACTGACATTGTAAACCAAACTTTCATTTATAAAAGTGTCATCTCTTAACCCACTACCCTTAACTTGATTTGGTTTTTGACCATTCATATACTATGCATAGGTAATTCCCTCCTTTGGGTAATCTTTAACCCCAGGAACAACCTATTCCCTTTATATGACTATAACATTCCTACCAAGTAAATGCTACACATAATCTATTTCCTTCATTGGATAATCTAATCCCAAGGGTAACCTATGAACTCTCTATAGTTTGGATTACACAAATAACTTGAAACAAATACTTCACAAGCTACTCTAAGCTTCTTCTTTCCTTAGTATATAATACTAATGAATGTGTTCACTCCTTAATATGGAGTATGTACAAACACTCAAATAAGGTTTTCAAGAATTAAGTATAATAAGATTCTTTCAATTCCATAGAAGTAGACATAACCTTTCCCTATTCTAGAAAATCAATGCATTTACCACACAAGTCAAACATTAACACTCAATCTTTCCAAATCATATAAAGCATAAGAGAGCATAATTAAAATGCATGTTAAACGTTAATCCTAATTGAAACAAACTGAATTTCAAGCCCAATTCCCTCCAAGATCCGTTTGAACTCTTCAAAAGTTCTCCAATCCCACTCACATAAATTCTCACAATAATTCTCTCAACTTGCTTACAAACAAACTCTCAGCTAAAAACAAGAATATCTCAAATAAAAAGCAGAAAAATGCAAGTGAATTATGCGTCCAAATGAGGCAATCCTCACCCTTATTTATATAAAAGTATAGGACTTTGTTGCCTACAAACAAGCTATGCTAAATGACACTTCTCAGCTCTTAAGATCGACTCATAAAATAATCTTAGTGGTTGGCAGCATTAAAACTTAATACTCAACAAAATAGAATAGCAGGTCACTTAATACAAAGATAGCAAGAATGCGTTTCAGATACACAAGGTGAATGATCAAATAGGTCGACTTTATTCATGCCAACTTCTACTTGACTTATTCCCATTTTACTTTGGTTTTCATCATTGGACAAAGCTCACAAAATAGACTTCTAATGCAATGAAGTTATTCATAATTTGGTGCCACATAAACCTCTTTGTGTGCTTTTGGTGTTTGCATATTTATGACCAAGTCAAAGCTTTTAAGTATCTTCCAAAACTCTTGACTGAGTCGTATATCCTTCCCACACACCTTCTAATATATATTGTGTTCCATTTGCAAGTTTAGTAATTCATAATAAATGTCTTTAGTAGTGCCATAGTGTGTGCTTCTTTGCTGCACCAACATTATATGGAATGTGTACTATATACTATATAGTATGCACTTGGCATTTAAAAGTATCACTTTATTTATAATCAGTGCTTTATTCAAACATTATACTCTATCAATAATATATATCTATATATCCATTCCATTATACATATATATATCAATCAACCCATACGATAATAAATATACACCATTTGGTATTTCAAATGCATATATCCACGTTGTCATTTTCATAAACAACTCCATATGTATAAGCCTATACACACATATACACATATATACATATAGATCGATATACTCATATGGATGTTCTATCACGTCGACACATACACATATATCAATATGTGTATATATATTTATATATGCATGTATCTTATATATACATTTTCTTATACAATCAATCACATATATTTGCTAACTTATCGATAGATATATATGCATGCAATGTATATATAAATATACATACATACATACATATATATATGTCTCATTGTCTATTTGATACCCTCACGCCCATGAGCATGCGTAGGTACGTCTACCTACATATACTCATGTACATATTAACTCATGTGTATTAGTTTATCATTGACATGTAGATGTATACATATATATACATTCTATGTATATATCTCATCGATTGAATAAAGAACATAAAATAAAGAACTCACATTTACTAAGGAGACTCAACAATTATTTCAAACAAGAACGTTCACAACATAAATCATAATCTTTTCTAATTCAAACAAAAACAAAACCAAGGGGTGATTTACTAATTTCCCAAACTACGACTCAACTGGACCTTACTATATGTGAGTGTGTGAAAAATATTAGTTATGCTTCATTAAGGGTTACCTGACCAATCACTTCTCTTGAGTGATACTTCCCATCCCTTTCAAAGGCTTGATCCCTGATCTGCATTCAACTTAGAACATTGCAATAATAGTTATATGTTCATCAAAATGATCATTTGTATTATACATTTCATAATCAGAACATAAAATTTAATCAACATTCACTCTAGTTATTCATTTTAATATAACATCAAAAAAAATTAACTTTCATTCTTCATTTTCCCAATGATATGTATAAATAAAGTGCAAATACATGTTTTTCAATCAAGATTACAAGCGCATTCATATATTCAATATTTTAACCTTATCATAGTAATATTAAATAGGTAAACACACAATGGGGTGTATCATATCCCCCTTGTGAATCATCGTCCCCGGTGATTTTATGTATCAAACATAGAATAAAACAAAGCAAACACATCATTATTTTTCAAGCATTCACAAAAGCATGTAAGACATGTGGAAAATTTTGCTCAATTTCAGCATAGTCTTCTCAAGTGGAAGAATCTTTTGCATACTAGTCCCACTAGACTTTGCACTGCAAAACCTCCTTGTTACGCAAGTGAAGCTTACGTGTTCCAAGAACCTTGAGAGGATCAATTGTTACCACTCCTGGTTCGTGTACCTGTAAAGCATTCCAATCAATTACATTATTATCACTTGGTATATACTTCTTTAAGTATGAGATGTGAAAGATTTTATGCATTCGAGAAAGAGTTGGTTGCAACGCTATTTGGTAAGCAATAGGATTTACTTCCTTGAGAACCTCAAAAGGACCTATGTAGCACAGAGCTAGTTTGGATGACTTTCCAAACTTAATGGAACTCTTTTGTGGCTTAACCCTTAACAACACCTTTTCTCCTACTGCAAAATTTTTGGGTACCCGCTTAGAATCTGCATAGCTTTTCTGCCTATCATTGGATTCTACTAGCTTTTTCTCAATAACCTTAACTTGTTCCTTGATTTCTGACATCTTAGGCTCAAGACTTACCCTATCCTCAAGCTTATCTCAGCTTATAGGGGTTTGAAATTTATGACCATATAATGCTTTGAAAGGAGCCATCTTAATTGCAAAATGATAAGAATTATTATATACAAATTCCACCAAAGGAAAGTAATCTTCGTGCTTGTATTGTTGATCCATATAATACATTCTTAGTAGGTCTTCCAGTACTTGGTTTTCTCTTTCCATTTTTCCATTTGTTTTCAGATGATATGATGAACTTATATTCAACTGAGTTCCAAGTGCAGAGAATAAGGTTTTCCAAAATCTAGAAGTCACACAAGCATCCATACCCAAGATAATCTTCTCAAGAATTCCATGCAATCTAAACCTCTTAAATGAATTTTTGAGCTATAATAGGAGCTTCATTAGTTATATTTATAGGTATAAAGTGTGCTACCTTGGTAAGCTTATCTACTACCACTACAATAGAATTGTGCTTATTCCTTGACATGGGTAATCCTTGCACAAATTCCACACTAATGAATTGCCACTTACTTTTAGGAACATCATGTGGATACAATAGTCCTATAGGGTGATGATGTTCAGCCTTCACTCTTTGGCATTCTAAGCATCTAGCCACAAATCTTGCAACATACCCTTTCATTCCTTTCCAAAAATACATTGGCTTCACATTGGCCAACATTTTTGTTACACCAGGATGTCCAGAATATGGTGCTTCATGAGCTTCCCTCCATACTAAGTTCCTTAATTCTTCTAAATTGGGCACATATATAAATTCTTCCTTTAAACCTTAACAATCCATTGGGTTCAAATTGATATCCTTCGTACCTTGCATCTTGCGGATTTTCCATGAGTGCTTGCTTAACTTTCTCATAGAACTCATCTCCTTTGCATTTCTACAACACTTGGCCTTTAAAATCGGTTTGAATTGTTACTACTGAGGCGATATGCCACCTTCGACTTAAGGAATAGGCAACCCGATTTTCTTTCCCTTTAATGTAGTTGATATTGAAGTTGTATTCTGATATCAACTCCAACCATCTTCTTTGTCATGCGTTGAGGTTGGGTTGGGTAAACAAATATTTCAATCTATGATGATTGGTCTTCAACTCAAAAGGATTTCCCAACGAATAATTCCTGCACATCTGCAATGCATGAACCACAACTTCTAGCTCTAAATCATGTGGTGCATAATTTTGTTCATAGAGCTCCAGCTTTCTTGATTCATAAGCTATGACTTTCCCTTCTTGTATCAAGACTCCACTTAAGCCTTCTCCTAACGCATCTACACAATGATAGTAAAATTTCCATCAAGATTTGGTACTTTCAAAATCAAAGGAGTAGTCAACTTCTCCTTGAGTAGATCAAATGTTACCTGGCTTTTTTTTTACCACTCAAACTTCTTCCATTTCCTTTGTAATGAATTAATAGGGAAGGCTATATTGGAAAATTTTACAACAAACTTTCGATAGTAGCCCACCAAACCCATAAATATTTTGACCTCAGGTACATTCGTAGGAACTAGCCATTCTATCACTACCTTTATTTTGGTTGGATCTACTAAAATTCTATTTGTTGAGATCATGTGATCTAGGTACTACACTTTCTTCTAAAATAAGGTACACTTAGAGATTTTTCCATATAACTTATGCTCCCTCAACCGTTGAAGAACTCTCTCTAAATGCTTGCAATGATCCTCCTCATTCTTGGAATAAATTAGGATATCATCCACGAAAACCAAAACAAATTTATCTAGGAAATCCCTAAACACGTTGTTCATTAGGTTCATGAGTGTTTTTGGTGCATTCGTAAATCTGAATGGTAGGACTGTGAACTCATAATGTCAGTATCTAGTCCTGAAGGCAGTCTTGAAAATGTCATCATCTTTGATCCTTAGTTGGTGGTATTCTGATCGTAGATCAATTTTTGAAAACATAGCCACTCCTCGAATTTGATCAAAGATCTCATCAATGCATGGCAATGTGTACTTGTTATTTATCATAGATTTATTAAGTATCCGATAATCTATGCACAAGCGTAGTGTACCATCCTTCTTCTTTATGAAGATCACTGGCACTCCCCAAGGTGAAACACTAGGTCTTATCAATCCTTTGGATAAAAAATCTTCTAGCTATGCCTTAAGCTCCATTAACTCAATCATTTTCACTCGGTAAGGTAGTTTAGAAATAGGTTATGATTCTATAACTATGTCAATGGAGAATTCAAATACCCTCTTAGGGGGTAATCGAGGTAGCTCTTTTGGAAATACATCCACAATTTTTTTGTAAGATAGGATATTTCTCCATATTTGTCTCTCTAGTTTACATTACTTCGCCCTTCTCTACTTATTGGTGGTCTTGTGGCCCATAGAAGACAATGTCATCTTGAGAAATGAATTCTTTACTCCCCTAAAGTTTTTACATCTTAACTACAAAGAGTTTGCATCCTTTCTTCTTCACCCTATGCAATTGCACTATGTAGATTTGACGTAGCTTTACTTCCCTAGGTGTCCCTTGCAATGTCACCCAGTTTCCTAGATCATCTAAGCACTCAACAATTTTGGCATGACAATCTACTTTGGCTCTATGCTTCCAAAGCTAGTTCATTCCTAGGATGACATCATAATATCCTAAGGGTGCTACATATAAGTTTACCTCTGTCAAGAAACAAGGAAGTTCAACTTTAGCTTCGAACAAGCATTGTTCCACTGTTGCTCTTGTCTCATTTTCATATTATACAACCCATGACTTTGCCATAAACCCAACTTTCCTAGTTAGTTTATTAACTACTCTAGGTGAAACAAAGTTTTTAGTTGCTCTAGTATTAGTAAGTATGGAAATGGGCATACCTAATTAAATACCTAGAGTTTCCACTAGAGTAATTTGATACTCTGCTTGACGATTGTCCATGACAACATGGATCCTCTGTTGGAATGAAAATTGTTGGAATGGAAGAGATTTTCCATGAGGTTGTGATCCTGAAGTTTTTTTGGGGCAGTTATTGGCATAATGATTTCCACCACATGTGAAACATCATGTCACAAGTCCCTTCTTCCTTGCAGGCCTTTTAGAACTACTTGCATTTCCCCCAACATTGTTGAAATTGTTGTTATTAAAATTATTCCCTCTATGATCCTTCCTTGGTTCACTCCAGTTATTGTGAGATCCCTAATCTCCTTGCCTCTAAGATTCTTGTAATTCATTAAACTTATTTGGATTTTGGTTAGTTGAGTTCCTCCAAACTTCTTACAGTTTTTTTTCTCTCAGTAGATTAAGATGGCTTTGAGATTCTACTCTTGCTTAACACCCTTCTCATAGACTAGTTCCATAGTAGCCAAACCATACACATCCACCTCACCACCAATTTTTCCATTTAATCCCATAATGAATTTCCTGATACAGAAACACTCATCTTTCTAATACATTGGTGCGTACCTTAATAGATGAGTCAAATTCTCCTAGTATTCATTGACTGACATGTCCCCTTGCTTAAGATTTTGAAAATCAGTAAGCTTTTGATTGAAGAAAAAGTTGGGGTAGCCATCTTTTTTGGAATATCTCCACGAACTCATCCCAAGTCAGCTTCAAAGAACTAAGTCTGAGTTCCATTTTCTTTTTCATCCACCATCTAGAGGCTTCTCCCGCTAACTAGTAGGATCCGCATACCACCTTGGTAATCTTAGAATAATTTCTTATCTCAAAAGTATTTTTCTATTTGTATCAACCAAGCCTCAACTTCTTCCTTGCTAGTACTCCAAATTTTGGTGGGGTTATTTTCCTCATGTCCCTAGAAAGTTCAATTTCCAAACGCTTCATACTATTTCCTTAAGACTAAGAGTGTGAATTCTCATTCTCATGTTCATGTGTTTGAATATGGTTTTGAGAATTCTCTCCCTCATATTCATTGTTAGGGACTTCTTCATTAATCGGGACCTCTTGTTCTTTGCTATCTTTTTCCCTCACTTCTTGCTCAAGATTCCCCAACCTTGCATTAGTTTCATGTATGATAGCCAAAATTTGATCCAATTTGGCTTTAGCACCATCAGGACCTTGTCTGAATTCTTGGCTCCCTCCAATATTAGTCCTTGTTCTCACCATCCTTGGCAAGAAAAATGGTTACACCTGAAGGTTCATCATTATTAGATTCCATCATGTTTACTTAACTTATGGAAAGCATTCAAATGAGCATTCATTTGAACATAAAATAAATTTCACATAAAATATAACTTTCATTTATTCATAATGATCTCAATATCCTTTTGATTTACATAGAATGACTATTCAAATAGTTGAGAGGAGAGTATCCCTCGAATTCACTCTCAAATACATAACTCAATGAGGTGTACCCCTCAAACTTTTGTTCATATCTTATTTTCTCATCTCTATCCCAAAAGGGGTAGTAACCTTCAAATTTATCTTCTAACACACAGTTACGAGGAACATATCCCTCAGATTCATTTCTTGAGGAAATTACTATCACTTCCGATAAGGGAAGGACTCAAGGGTCCCTAAATATTAATGTAGGACTAACGCTACATTCTGAGGGAATATCCTTGGAAAGTGACAAGGAGTCTAACTTTTCTGGTGAGACTAGAGGTAAATAGTTGAAGTTTTCTTCCTCCTTCATCATTCTCTTCTCTTGAATGATTTGAGAAAGAGATTTATTATCTCAGTATCGCTTAACCAGACAACATTTTTGTATTTGGTTCCCTCTATTGTACAAAAAATGGCCTCCTTTTCCTTCTTTGCCCTCGGGTAGTGCTCATTCCCAATTACTAAATTTCTTATAGCTAACCTGAGATGCACCATCATGGCATAAGAAGTTCCAAACATTAGTCTCACTCAATGTTGGACGGAAAGTATGACGAGCACATAGGTTCTGGAGCTAAACTTGGCAGCTATGATACCATGTGTAACATTCCAATTTTTCTACGAAAGTAAATTCACTATATTTTAACCTCAAGTAAATAAAATATGTTTGAAACTCATAGAAATACAAAATTTCTTTCTAAAAAGACAATAAAAAGCATATTTTCCATAACAATGTTCCATGTATTAATTTCATTCTCAAAATAAACATTTAAATTTTACAAATTTCCAAAGATGGAATACAATTATATATACATAGCTCACCTAAGCTTCATAAGTAATAGATATGAATGGTCTAGGTAGTCCCCCTCAAATCTCGGCTGCCAATTAAAGAGGAGAAGCATCACTCAAACGCTTTTTTTCAACCACGAACTTAATGCGGGCCCCCACACATCTACCACATAGGGTAAGATGACCCTACCCTTCAATGAAGAGATTGGTTTGATAACCCCATAACAATAGCCTTCCTAATATTAGTGTTGTGTCCTACAAACTAGAACTTAATCATACAATAGCTTCTACCTACGAGTATGACAATCCCAGACTAGAATGTCTAGTTGGATCACAGTGAACTAATAGTGTAAATAGTGGCTACTTACACTACTTTGGCCAAAGTTTCACATATAAAATTGTCATCTCTCCACCCACTTCCTTAGCTCGATTTGGTTTTTGACCATTCATATACTATACATAGGAAATTCCCTCCTTTGGGTAATCTTTAACCCCAGGAACAACCTATTCCCTTTATATGACTAACATTCCTACCAAGTAAATGATACACATAAGATATTTACTTCATTGGATAATCTAATCCCGAGGGTAAACTATGAACTCTATAGTTCAAATTACACAAATAAATTGAAACAAATACTTCACAAGCTACTCTAAGCTTCTTCTTTCCCTAGTATATAATACTAATGAACGCATTCACTCCTTAATATGGAGTATGTACAAACATTCAAACAAAATTCTCAAGAATTAAGTATAACAAGATTATTTCAATTCCATAGAAGTGAACATAACCTTTCCCTATTCTAGAAAATCAATACATTTACCACACAAGTCAAACATTAACACTCAATCTTTCCAAAGCATATTAAGAGACCACAATTAGCATGCCTATTAAACACTAATCCCAATTGAAACAAATTGAATTTCAAGCCCAATCCCCTCCAAGATCCATTTGAAGACTCTTCAACAATTCTCCAATCCCACTCATAGAAATTCTCACAATAATTCTCTCAACTTCCTCACAAACTCTTAGCTAAAAACAAGAATATCTCAAATAAAAAGTAACAGAATGCAAGTAAATCGTGCATCCAAATGAGGTAATACTAACCCTTATTTATACAAAAATACGAGACTTTGTTGCCTACAAACAAGCTATGCTAAATGACACTTCTTAGCTCTTAAGATTGACTCAGCAAATAATATAAGTGGATGGCAACATTAAAACTTAATACTCAACAAAACAAAATAGTAGGTCGATTAATACCAAGACAAACAGAATGTGTTTCAGATATGCAAGGTGAATGATCAAACAGGTCAAATCTATTCATGCCATCTTCTACTTGACTTATTCCCATTTTACGTTGGTTTCCATCACTGGAAAAAGCTCATAAAATAGACTTCTAATGCAATGCAGTTATTCATAATTTGGTGCCACATAAACCTCTTTACATGCTTTTGGTGTTTGCAGGTTTATGACCAAGTCAAAGCTTTTAAATACATTTTAAATATCTTCCAAAACTCTTGAATGATTCTTATATCCTTCCCATGCGCCTTCTAGTATATATTGCATTCCATTTGAAAGTTTATTAATTCATAATAAATGTCTTTAGTGCTGGCATAGTGTGTGCTTCTTTGTTGTGCCAACTTTATATGGAATGCACACTATATACTATATAGTATGTGTTTGGCATTTAAAAAAAATTGCACTTTATTTATAATCAGCGCCTTATTCAAACATTAAATTCTATCAATAATATATATACATATATATGTATATCCATTCCATTACACACACACATATATATATGTATATCAATCAACCCATACGATAATAAATATACATCATTATTTCAAATGCATATATCCATGTTATCATTCTCATAAACAATGCCATATGTATATAATTATATACACATATATACATATATCGGTATACTCGTATAGACATTATGTCATGTCGACACATATGTGTATATCAATATGTGTATATATGCATATATCTTGTAACACCCCACCATGCAAACCCCATAGGACACAACAACTAATCAATAAACAAAACAATTTTTTTTTTAAGAAACATCAATTTCATTAACCATAATTAAATAATTAACCAACATTAATATAATCCATATGACATCAACCTAGTCCCATGGGGTACCGTGGTGCGCTACTCAAAAATGAACCCAACCAACAACATCCATAAACAAAACCAAATTAAATAAACAATAGAAGCGTGAATATGAAATGACATAAATATATAACATACATTCAATCATAAATAAAATAGACAAAGAAATACATGAGTATCATATTATTGCATTACAACTTCCAAGTTCATTATTACATTCGTGGAGAATATTTCCACAGATACAATAAATTAAGAAACCAGTATTACATTACAAAGATGCTTCCCTTATAATAATGGGAAGTGTACAACAATATCCGAAATGATACAATAATGAAGAAAAGAATACATAATGTGGTACAATCTTCCTCTGTGTGAAGCTATGAGATCATTGCATTCACTTTCGCATCACAATCACCACCTGAGAACCCAATGGGTGTGTAGCATGTTCCACCCGACCTTGTGAACTCAAAGGTCCACCCCCCATGCAAGGAGTCGATAAGAAAGGACCCAAATCAAACAAGATCAAAACATAAACGACTAAGACCATCCAACACAAAAACACATAAAAACATAAACAACAACAATAATACTTCAGAGGCAACAAGAGAAAGGGAATACAATGAGCACAGTGGGAGAGTGTCATCGCATGGCCTTACATGGATTCACCAGACTACCTAACACTAGGAGCCACCTCCATCTATGGTTAACCTGACAGCCTATCTCAAGGCGCCACACCATAGGGTGACTCATGCAGAGCCACTTACCTTTCGCGGAGACAAGGTAATGACCTTTCCAACCAAGTCTTCCCACCCTTCCTTAGCCTTTGAGAGCACTAACGGTAGGGGTGAGGCACATGTTTTAGTCTTGTTATGTATTTAACTAACCCAACCCACTAGATTATTTAATTAGGTTATCACTTATTAGGGAACTCTTCCATGGCCAACCGCTTGTGCGCCGACCTCCATGAAGAGCCACTCTCCCTACGGTTACCCAAAACCAAAGTCAAGCAAAGGGGTGTACCTCATCACTCAAAAACATAAAGGACATTCATTAAACAAAACACACGAGGCATGACCATCTCGCGAATACATAACATATCAAATAATCAAGGGGGTACCACCCATGCACAAATCTAGAGATAAATAGATAAATACAACAACAAAATGTGCAAACGCACAAATTCCCCTAGCCTTTGGAGGTAAGTAAACATCTACCCAGGGACGGAAATGACACAAGATTCCCCGAAATCACAAAACAAATTAAACCAAAATTCCAAACGTAACAACATATAACTCTTCTTAAATAAAAATATCATCAACCGATTATCTCATTTATAAACAAAACACATTTAAATAATACATCATTCCAATTAAAATAATGTTTCCAATCAATATAAAATTTAAAATAAATAATCACATGGCATATCAAAGAATAATTCATCATTTCAAATTCAGCTAATACAGACAACTACAATTTACAAAATTCATTCAAATTCATAAATACATTACGGAAATTAAGTATTTTAACCTAAACTAAGAAAATAAATATAAATATCTTGTAGATATTTCAGAATCTCATCTTACACAAATAATTATTATCTCATTTAATTTCTTTCCCAAATCAGAATAATCCTTAAATCTAAATTTTCCATAATCATTAATTCTAATTTACATATTCATTTCTAAATAAAAGTTTAATAAAATCATACTCAAATCTAAGTTTTATCAAAATAAATTTATGTTCAAATATTTTAGAAATAAAAACCACATTTGCACAGCTACAAATATATATCTAATTACACACACACACACACACACACACACACACACACATATATATATATATATATGTATTTATACATATATATGTATGTATATATAGCTATCATTTTAAAAATTAAATCATATTACTATGTTGGTGCAACTGTAGCATATCCCAAAAAGCAGATTTAATAAATCATTATATAACAGAATCAACATACATATATATATTATATAAAAAATAAAAAAACTCAATTTAAATATCCATTGCAAATATCACTAAATTCATCAAAATATAGAGAAGTATTTATACGCGGTCCCCCACTCTCTCTCTCTCTATATATATATATAAAGAAAATGATATAACAAATGTAAGGGGCATGACCCCTTGGATGGATGTGCACAACAACCATAAGCTGTTGCACAGTCATCCACATGAAGAATGGGAAGCGTCGAACATATGGGTATGGGGAGAATGAAACGCCTAAGGCATTAAACACAACCACTTGAAAATATAAAGAAACCCCTGTGCAATATTTGAATCGCCAACAAAAGATAATACATACCTTAAACATATATATATATATATAATAGACGCACAGGCAAAAGAAGCGTGAGTACAACCTAGTGCATAAAAATTTCTCCATAACACAAGAACCAGAATGGCGAATTGCAACCACAAAATAAAATAAGGAACATCTCAAATAAAATAAATTACAATGCAGTTGGATAGAAATACCAATGGACGAAACAGATTCAAATCGGAGACAATTATACAAGAATGAAATGAGTATCCAGATGCTTTGTCAGCGAAATTTCATAAAACAAAAATAATTAATGAAACGATGATGGATTGGACAAAGAGGTAGGCGAAATCAATAGGTTGTAGACGAAATTTAAACAAACGGTTTCACAATATCATCAATTCAATGCTCGCGGAGATACATTATTCTTTGCACAGAATTTTCGACAAGCAAGCATAATACAATTTCAAATTTTCATTTCTCTTTTAACAGAAAAGAACAAAGATATTAAAGTTTTTTGTTGCTACCTAGAGTCCTTCGCCTGATAAATAATTGGAGACGAATCATTGTGTTGAACGCTTCCAACGAGCTACGTTCCTCCTCAAATTTTCGAGATCCACAACTACTGAATTCAATTTTCGAAGAACCAAATTTCCAGAGCAAACTAATATTCTTATTTTTTAAATTATTTTCAAAAGAAATTACAGAGTTACAATTTTTTTTTTTTGTCTCCAGAAAAACTTCAAAAAATGAATTGCAGAGAGAATTTGCTTTCCTTTGTCTGCTTTTTCGAAAAGCCACCAAATTGGATATAAAGTCCAGAAAAAGTAAAAATCAAAAAGTTGCCATCAATTTCCGAAATTTTCTCCACATGAAAATAGCCATTTGCAATTAATTTCATTTCTTCCAATTTCAAAATAGGCATTTTCACCCAATTTCCATTTCTAACTATTTCTTCAAAAATTTAAACAATATAATTAACATTCTAAAATATAATTAATATTATAACAATAAGTATTATCCAGAATAAATTAATAAACAATTTAAACTATGCTACAATTAAATTTACAATTTAATATTAAATTAAATTACTCAATGTTATAATTAATCACAATAACAATACATTCAAATGTCTTAATTAAATATCTTATAAATACAATTTATTAATTTACATATATTTAAATTAGATGGTATGCCATAAATAATTTAAAATATGCAATATTAATAAGGCAATTAATATCCACTAAAAATAAATAACATTAATTATATTAACTAGAAATTTTCATTTTCTAAAAGAATTAATGACATTCACGATAAATATAATTTAATTATTTAACTATCCTCTTCAAAGAATATCATTTAACTGAAGCAATTTATTTAATGATATCAAAATAGCCATATTCAAAACCTTTAAGAAACATTACTAAAACCATGGAAATAAATAACTCAAAATAAAACATACCCACACGAACGGGGCACAGATAGACGACATTGACAAACAATGATGAAACAACAGATAGAGACAGGGGTACTTTCTTATCAAATCCCTAACCACATCAAAACCATTGGGTATGTAGGGCGCACTCAGACCCGACAATGCGGGTGGAGTCGGCAACCGGTACTTGCAGTCCTGCATAACACCAAATGTCGAAACAACATATACATATACATATAAACTCATAATCAAAACTCATCGTGAAAGAGAATTTCAGTGAGGTAGGGTGCTCATGGATGAGTGATGCAACACCGTCTCTCTCACTCGAATCATAAATAGTAATCAAAATCTAAACAACATCATCATCATAAAGCAATCAGTAACAAAATTGTAAGCATAAGTATCCAATACATGTGTCCAAATATCATAAGCAAAGAAGAAGAACTGTCCGCCAAGCAAACAACATGATGAAACAAATGTCTATCAAAGTATCAAATATGCATCAAAACATAAACAAAACACAACAGTATCAAAACACACACAAAAAGTATCATAATGTATCAGTAACACGAGAGGCACTACATCCTCCCCCCTAGAACTAGGCTTACTCCTGGAAGCCAAAAAATAAATAAGGAAAAGATTCTCGAATGTGGGATGCATTGTCCCATGTCGCTGAAGATTCATCATTAGGGTCCCATTGGACCCGCACCTGAACAATTTCTCAGCCCCTAAGAACAAGCCTCCTATGATGCAGAACGACCATGGGTTCTAGGGTGAGCTACCTGTCCTCGATCTGTAAAGAATTCCAAACTAGTACATGAGATATATCAGGAAAATAAGGCCTAAGAATAGAAACATGGAATACATCATGTATGCATGATAGGCTAAGCAGCAAGGCTAAATGGTAAGAAACAGGCCCAATCCTCTCAAGAACCTCAAACATTCCCATGAAACGAGGTGCCAACTTGGAGCCTTTTCCGTAACGGATAGGGCTCTTTCATAGAAACACTCAAAGAAACACCCAATCACCCACTGAAAAGTGACAATCAACCCTATGAGCTTCGACATACTTCTTTTGCCTATCCTGAGCCACTACCAAGTGTTCTCTGATGTGAACGACTTGCTGCTCCATTTCCTGCAACATCTTTGGCCTAATAAGAACCACGTCCTCTAGACGGTCCCAACTCAAAAGAGTCCAACATGGGTGACCATACAAAGCCTGAAATGGTGGCATCCCAATTGAACTATGGTAACCGTTATTGTAGGAAAACTCAACCAAGTGCAGATAGTCTTCCCATCGAGATTGTTGATCCATAACATAAATACAGACCATGTCCTCGAGAACCTGATTGACCCTCTCGATCTTTCCATCTGTTTTTGAATGGTAAGAAGAACTAAAATTCAACTAGGTTCCTAAGGCACACTGCAATGATGTCCACAAGGCAGAAGTAAGCATTGGATCTCTGTCGGAAATGATTCTTCGTGGGATACCGTGCAACCTCACAATATCATCCATGAAATTTTTTGCCACATATGATGTAGTATAGGATGACCAAATGGGAGAGAAATGTGCCACCTTGGTCAACCTTTCAACAGTGACCATGATAGCATTGTGTCGATGTGAAGTCAAAGGCAACCCAACAATGAAGTCTATAGATATAATATCCCATTTCCATTTAGGAATGATATTGGGTTGTAGAAGACCTGCAGGATGATGGTGCTCTGCTTTTACCCTTTGACACTCCAAGAATCTTGCCACAAGATCTACTATATCTCTCTTCATCCCAGCCCAGAAATACAACGAACGAAGATCTGCATACATCTTTTTAGCTCCTGGATGAGCTGAATAGGGAGCCCGATGTGCTTTGGTCATGATTATGGTACGAAGACCCTCAGTGAAAGGTACATATATATGACCTGTGCATTGCAAAAGTCCATCAGACTCAAGAGTATAACCGATAAATATTCCCTCCAACACTCTACCCGACTCAATCTTTGACTTCACCTCTTGGAACCAGCTATCCAAAGGAAGTGCTACAAGAATCTGACTCATTAAATCCACCTCAAGAGTCACAGAGGATAACTCATGTCGGCAACAACTTAGAGCATCTGCCACCACATTCTCCTTGCCTTGGATGTATTTTACCTCAAAATCATACTTGTAGAGGAAATCCATCCATCTCCTCTGCCTAGGATTAAGATTCAACTGCGTGAAAATATATTGCAAGCTATGATGGTCACCGTGTAGCTTGAACCTATGCCCCAATAAGAAATGCCTCCACCTTACCAGAGCATGAACAATGGTGGCCAACTCCAAGTCATGAGTAAGGTAATTTAGCTCATGGTCCTTGAGCTTACGTGATTCATATGCTATCACACGATCATCTTGCATCAAAACAACCCCTAACCCTTCCACAGATACAACACATTAAGAAATCAGTATTACATTACAAAGATGCTTCCCTTATAATAATGGGAAGTGTACAACAATATCTAGAATGATATAATAATGAAGAATATAATACATACTATGGTACAATCTTCCTCCATGTGAAGCTCTTAGATCACTGCATCTACTTCTATATCATGATCACCACCTGGGAACCTAATGGGTGCATAGCACATTCCACCCAACCTTGTGAACTCGAAGGTCCACCCCCCCCCCGTGCAAGGAGTTGATAAGAAAGGACCCACATCAGACAAGATCAAAAAAGAAACGAATAACACCATCCAACACAAAACCACATAAAAACATAAACAACAACAATAATACTTCAAAGGCAACAAGAGAAAGGGAATACAACGAGCACAGTGGGAGAGTGTCATTGCATGGCCTTACATGGATTCACTAGACTACCTAACACTAGGAGCCGCCTCCATCTATGGTTAACCTGACAGCCTATCTCAAGGCGTCACCCCAAAGGGTGACTCATGTAGAGCCACTTACCTTTCACAAAGACAAGGTAATGACCTTACCAACCAGGTCTTCCCACCCATCCTTAGCCTTTGAGAGCATTAATGGTAGGGGTGAGGCACATGTTTTAGTCATGTTATGTGTTTAACTAACCCAACCCACTAGATTCTTTAATTAGGTTATCACTTATTATGGTAACTCTTCCTTGGACAGCCGCTTGTGCACCGACCTCCATGAAGAGCCACTCTCCCTACGATTACCAAAAACCAAATTCAAGCAAAGGGGTGTACCTCATCACTCAAAAACATAAAGGACATTCATTAAACAAAACACACAAGGCATGAACGTCTCACGAATACATAACATATCAATAACCATAAATCAAGGGGGTACCATCCATGCACACATCCACAGATACATAGATAGATACAACAACAAAATGCGCAAACGCACAAATTCCCCTAGCCTTTGGAGGTAAGTAAAAATCTACCTAGGGATGGAAATGACACAAGATTCCCTGAAATCACAAAACAAATTAAACCAAAATTCCATACGTAACAACATATAACTCTTCTTAAATAAAAAGATCATCAACCAATTATCTCATTTATAAACAAAACATATTTAAACAATACATCATTCCAATTAAAATAATGTTTCCAATCAATCAAAAAATTTAAATAAATAATCACATGGCATATCGAAGAATAATTCATCATTTCAAATTCAGCTAATACAGAAAACTACAATTTACACAATTCATTCAAATTCACAAATACATTACGAAAATTAAGTATTTTAACCTAAACTAAGAAAATAAATATAATTATCCTGTATATATTTTAGAATCTCATCTTACACAAATAATTATTATCTCATTTAATTTATTTCCCAAATCAGAATAATCCTTAAATCTAAATTTTCCATAATCATTAATTCTAATTTACATATTCATTTCTAAATAAAAGTTTAATAAAATCATACTTAAATATGAGTTTTATCAAAATAAATTTATCTTCAAATATTTCAGAAATAAAAACCACATTTGCACAGCTACAAATATATATCTAATTATATACACATACATACATACATTTATATATATTTATATATATATATATATATATATATGTATATATACCTGTCATTTTAAAAATTACATCATATTACTATGCTGGTGCAACTGTAGCATATCCCAAAAAATAGATATAATAAATCATTATATAATAGAATTGACATGTATATAAATATATATATATATATAAACAATAAAAAAACTCAATTTAAATATCCATTTCAAATATCACCGAGTTCATCAAAATACAGAGAAGTATTTATACATAGTCCCCCACTCTCTCTCTCTCTATATGTAAAGCAAATAGTATAAAAAATGTAGGGGGCGCGACCCCTTGGATGGCTATGCACAACAACCATAAGCTGTTGTGCAATCATCCACATGAAGAATGGGAAGCGTCAAACATAAGGGTATGGGGAGAATGAAACGCCTAAGGCGTTAAACACAACCACTCGAAAATATAAAGAAACCCGTATAAAATATTTGAATTTCCAGCAAAAGATAATACAGACCTCAAATATATAAATATATATATATAATAGACGCTTAGGCAAAGGAAGCACAAGTACAACCAGCGCATACAAATTTATCCAGAACACAAGAACCAGAATGGCGAATTGCAACCACAAAATAAAATAAGGAAGATCTCAGATAAAAAGAAATTCAAATGCAATTGGCTGAGAAATACCAATGGATGAAACAGATTCAAAGCGGAGACAATTATACAAGAATGAAATGAGTTTCTAGATGCTTGGCCAGCCAAATTTCATAAAACAAAAATAATTAATGAAATGATGATGGACTAGACAAAGAGGTAAGCGAAATCAATAGGTTGCAGACGACATTTAAACAACAACTAAAAAAACGGTTTCACAATATCATCAATTCAAAGCTCACATAGAGACATTATTCTTTGCACAAAATTTTCGACAAGCAAGCATAATACAATTTCAATATTTCATTTCTCTTTTAACAGAAAAGAACAAGGATATTAAAAAAAATTGTTGCTACCCAGAGTCCTTCACCTGATAAATAATTGGATATGAATCACTGTGTCAAACGCTTCCAGTGAGCTACGTTCTTCCTCAAATTTCTGAGATCCACAACTGCCAAATCCAATTTTCGAAGAACCAAATTTCCAAAGCAAACTAATATTTTTATTTTTTAAATTATTTTCAAATGAAATTACATAGTTACAATTTTTATTTTTTTTTCTAGAAAAACTTCAAAAAATGAATTGCAAAGAGAATTTTCTTTCCTATGTCTGTTTTTTCAAAAAGCCATCAAATTGGATATAAAATCCAGAAAAAGTAAAAATCAGAAAGTTGCCATCAATTTCCAAAATTTACTCCACATGAAAATAGCCACTTGCAATTAATTTCATTTCTTCCAATTTCAAAATAGGCATTTTCACCCAATTTCCATTTCTAACTATTTCTTCAAAAATTTAAACAATATAATTAATATTATCCAAAATAAATTAATAAATAATTTAAACTATGCTACAATTAAATTTACAATTTAATATTAAATTAAATTACTCAATGTTATAATTAATCACAATAACAATAATTTCAAATGTCTTAATTAAATATCTTAAATAAAGATAATTTATTAATTTACATATATTTAAATTAGATGGTATGCCATAAATAATTTAAAATATGCAATATTAACAAGGCAATTAATATCCACTTAAAATAAATAACATTAATTATATCAACCCGCAAATTTCATTTTCTAAAAGAATTAATGGCATTCACGACAAATACAATTTAATTATTTAACTATCATTTTCAAAGAATATCATTTAACTGAAGCAATTTATTTAACGATATCAAAATAGCCATATTCAAAACCTTTCAACAGTGACCATGATAGCATCATGCCGACGTGAAGTCAAAGGCAACCCAACAATGAAGTCTATAGATATAATATCCCATTTCCATTTAGGAATGATATTGGGCTGCAGAAAACCTGCAAGATGATGGTGCTCTGCTTTTACCCTTTGACACTCTAGGAATCTGGCCACAAGATCTACTATATCTCTCTTCATTCCATACCAGAAATACAACGGACGAAGATCTGAAGATCTGCATACATATTTTTAACTCCTGGATGAGCCGAATAGGGAGCCCGATGTGCTTCGATCATGATTCTGGTACGAAGACCCTTAGTGAAAGGTACATATATATGACCCGAGCATTGCAAAATTCCATCAGACTCAAGAGTATAACCGGTAAATCTTCCCTCCAACACTCTACTGGACTCAATCTTCGATTTCACCTCTTGGAACCAGCTATCTGAAGGAAGTGCTACAAGAATCTGACTCTTTAAATCCACCTCAAGAGTCACAAAGGATAACTCATGTCGGAAACAACTTAAAGCATCTGCCACCATATTCTCCTTGCCTTGGATATATTTTCCCTCAAAATCATACTCGTATAGGACCTCCATCCATCTCCTCTGCCTAGGATTAAGATTTGGTTGCGTGAAAATATATTGCAAGCTATGATGGTCACTGTGCAGCTTGAACCTATGCCCCAATAAGAAATTCATCCACCTTACCAGAGCATGAACAATGGCGGCCAAATCCAAGTCGTGAGTAGGGTAATTTAGCTCATGGTCCTTGAGCTTACGTGACTCATATGCTATCACCCAATCGTCTTACATCAAAGCAACCCCTAATCCTTCCAAAGGCGCATCTGCAAAAACCACAAAGTCCTGAGTTAGATCAGGTATAGCAAGAATAGGTGCATTGGTCAACTTCTCCTTAAGAGTTTGAAAAGCCGACTAACACTTTTCTAACCAATCATACTTCTTTCATTTTCTCTGTATAGAGGTGACGGGATGTGCAACCTTAGAGAAACCTTGTACAAACCATCGGTAGTAGCCCACCAATCCCATAAAGTTGTGGATTTCTGGAACATTTGTCGGAGCAAGCGAATCTATGATAGCTTGGATCTTTGAGGGATTCACGACAATGCCTTCTCCTGAAATCACATGCCCAAAGTATTTCACTTATGTCTTATAAAACTTGCACTTTGCCAAGTTTGCAAACAACTGGTTATCCCTCAAACACTTCAACACCAGCTTCAAGTGTTCCTTGCGCTCCTCCATAGTTCTAGAGTAGATTAGTGTGTCATCGAGAAACACGAGCACAAACCGGTCCAATTAGGTCCAAAAAACACCATGCATTAAGCTCATGAAAACTGAGGATGCATTTGTTAACCCGAATGACATGACAGTAAATTCATAATGTCTGTACCAGGTACGAAATGCAGTTTTGTGAATATCCTCCTCAGCAATCTGCAACTGATGGTATCCTGACTTGAGGTTAATTTTAGATAATACCTTTACTCCCTTGATCTAATCAAACAAATCATCAATCCTCGACAAGGGATAGCGATTCTTCACTATCACCTTGTTCAGCTACCTATAATCAATACATTGACGGAGCGAACCATCCTTCTTCTTCACGAATATGATTCGTGCTCCCCAAGGGGAAACACTAGGATGGACAAACCCTTTGGCAAGCAATTCTTCCAATTGAAAATGGAGCTCTTGAATCTTCTGATCTTTCATCCTATAAGGAGCCTTAGAGATAGGCTCAACACCCGGAATGAGATCAATTCTAAAGTCGATGAAATGCTTAGGTGGAATCCTTGGAATCTCGCTCGGAAACACATCAAAAAACTCCTTAAGGAGAGGATAATCCTCTAAAGTCACTTCTCGACTCTCCTCCATATCTAAGTCATTAACTAAGACAACAAACAACTGACACCCTTGTGGGAAACACTCCTTCAACTGCATTGCAGAGATCATCCATAAGGAGATAGGCTTTTGAATGCCAACAATTTCAACCTCTCCTCCAAAATCATCCAAACAACGCATACACTTATGATGATAGTGAATTTTTGTCTGGTGTGCAAGTAGCCAATCCATCCCAAACACGACCTCATAAGAACCTAGGGAAAGAATCTGAAGATCCACCGAAGTCACAACCGAACCAAAATCCAACCTACATCCTAGAACGAGATGCTACTGACACCTTAACACCAGAGGCCAATTCAACTCACCACTTAACATCCTCGACCCCTAGGCATGACTTTGCACAACAAGAGAGGGAGTACATAAGTTCAAAGTTGTGCAAAAGAGTTAAAATAATGAGCTCACTAACCTACAATACCCAATATTGTTAACATTGGCTCTGATACCAAGTTGTAATGCCCCGCCACGCAAACCCCATAGGAAACAAAAACTAATCAATAAACAAAACAAATTTCTTTTAAGAAACATCAATTTCATTAACCATAATTAAATAATTAACCAACATTAATATAATACATATGACATCAACCTAGTCCCATGGGGTAACATGGTGCGCTACTCGAAAATGAACCCAACCAACAACATCGATAAACAAAACCAAATTAAATAAATAATAGAAGTGTGAATATGAAACGACATAAATATACAACATACATTCTATCATAAATAAGATAGATAAAGAGATACATGAATATCATATTATTGCATTAGAACTTCCAAGCTCATTATTACATTTGAATGGAGCATATTTCCACAGATACAACACATTAAGAAATCAATATTACATTACAAAGATGCTTCCCTTATAATAATGGGAAGTGTACAACAATATTTAGAATGATACAATAATGAAGAATAGAATACATAATATGGTACAATCTTCCTCCATGTGAAGCTCTTAGATCACTGCATCTACTTCCACATCTTGATCACCACCTGAGAACCCAATGGGTGTGTAGCACGTTCCACCCAACCTTGTGAACCCAAAGGTCCACCCCCCCGTGCAAGCAGTCGATAAGAAAGGACCCACATCAAACAAGATCAAAATAGAAATGACTAACACCATCCAACACAAAACCACATAAAAACATAAACAAAAACAATAATACTTCAGAGGCAACAAGAGCAAGGGAATACAACGAGCACAGTGGGAGAGTGTCATCGCATGGCCTTACATGGATTCACTAGACTACCTAACACTAGGAGCCACCTCCATCTATGGTTAACCTGACAGCCTATCTCAAGGTGTCGCCCCATAGGGTGACTCATGTGAAACCTCTTACCTTTCGCGGAGACAAGGTAGTGACCTTACCAACCAGGTCTTCCCACCCATCCTTAGCCTTTGATAGCACTAACGGTAGGGGTGAGGCACATGTTTTAGTCTTGTTATGTGTTTAACTAACCCAACCCACTAGATTCTTTAATTAGGTTATCACTTATTACGGTAACTCTTCCATGGACAGTCGCTTGTGTGCCGACCTCCATGAAGATCCACTCTCCCTACGATTACCCAAAACCAAATTCAAGCAAAGGGGTGTACCTCATCACTCAAAAACATAAAGGACATTCATTAAACAAAACATACGAGGGATGACGGTCTCACGAATACATAACATATCAATAACCATGAATCAAGGGGGTACCACCCATGCACACATCCACAGATAAATAGATAAATACAACAACAAAATGCACAAACGCACAAATTCCCCTAGCCTCTAGAGGTAAGTAAACATCTACCTAGGGATGGAAATGACACAAGATTCCCTGAAATAACAAAACAAATCAAACCAAAATTCCATACGTAACAACATATAACTCTTCTTAAATAAAAAAGATCATCAACCAATTATCTCATTTATAAACAAAACATATTTAAACAATACATCATTCCAATTAAAATAATGTTTCCAATCAATAAAAAAATTTAAATAAATAATCACATGGCATATCGAAGAATAATTCATCATTTCAAATTCAGATAATACAGACAACTATAATTTACACAATTCATTCAAATTCACAAATACATTACGAAAATTAAGTATTTTAACCTAAACTAAGAAAATAAATATTATTATCCTGTATATATTTCAGAATCTCATCTTACACAAATAATTATTATCTCATTTAATTTCTTTCCCAAATCAGAATAATCCTTAAATCTAAATTTTCCATAATCATTAATTCTAATTTACATATTCATTTCTAAATAAAAGTTTAATAAAATCATACTTAAATATGAGTTTTATCAAAATAAATTTATCTTCAAATATTTCAAAAATAAAAATCACATTTGCACAGCTACAAATATATATCTAATTATATACATATACATACATACATATATATATTTATATATATATATATTTATACATATATATATAGATATATATGTATATATACTTGTCATTTTAAAAATTAAATCATATTACTATGCTGGTGCAACTGTAGCATATCCCAAAAAGTAGATATAATAAATCATTATATAACAAAATCGACATATATATAAATATATATATATATTTATAAACAATAAAAAAACTCAATTTAAATATGCATTTCAAATATCACCGAGTTCATCAAAATACAAAGAAGTATTTATATGTAGTCTCCCACTCTCTCTCTCTATATATAAAGAAAACAGTATAACAAATGTAGGGGGCACGACCCCTTGGATGGTTGTGCACAATAGCCATAAGTTGTTGTGCAGTCATCCACGTGAAGAATGGGAAGCGTCAAACATAAGGGTGTGTGGAGAATGGAATGCCTAAGGCGTTAAACACAACCACTCGAAAATATAAAGAAACCCCTATACAATATTTGAATCGCCAGAAAAAGATAATATAGACCTCAAATATATAAATATAAATATATATATAATAGACGCTTAGGCAGAAGAAGCGCGAGTACAACCAATGCATACAAATTTCTCCAAAACACAAGAACCCGAATGGAAAATTGCAACCACAAAATAAAATAAAGAAGATCTCAAATAGAAAGAAATTACAATGCAATTGGCTAAGAAATACCAATGGATGAAACAGATTCAAAGCAGAGACAATTATACAAGAATGAAATGAGTTTTCTCTTGTAATAGATAAGAACAAAGATATTAAAGTTTTTTGTTGCTACCTAGAGTCCTTCACTTGATAAATAATTGGATATGAATCACTGTGTCAAACACTTCCAGCGAGCTATGTTCTTCCTCAAATTTATGAGATCCACAGCTGTCGAATCCAATTTTCGAAGAACCAAATTTCCAAAGCAAACTAATATTTTTATTTTTTTAATTATTTTCAAATGAAATTACAGAGTTACAACTTTTTTTTGTTTCCAGAAAAACTTTAAAAAATGAATTGCAGAGAGAATTTGCTTTCCTATGTCTGTTTTTTCGAAAAGCCATCAAATTGGATATAAAATCCAGAAAAAGTAAAAATAAAAAATTTGCCATCAATTTCCAAAATTTACTCCACATGAAAATAGCCACTTGCAATTAATTTCATTTCTTCCAATTTCAAAATAGGCATTTTCACCCAATTTTCATTTCTAACTATTTCTTCAAAAATTTAAACAATATAATTAACATGCTAAAATATAATTAATATTATAACAATAAATATTATCTAAAATAAATTAATAAATAATTTAAACTATGCTACAATTAAATTTACAATTTAATATTAAATTAAATTACTCAATGTTATAATTAATCACAATAACAATAATTTCAAATTTCTTAATTAAATATCTTAAATAAAGATAATTTATTAATTTACATATATTTAAATTAGATGGTATTCCATAAATAATTTATGCAATATTAATAAGGAAATTAATATCCACTTAAAATAAATAACATTAATTATATTAACTTTCAAATTTCATTTTCTAAAAGAATTAATGACATTCACGACAAATACAATTTAATTATTTAACTATCATTTTCAAAGAATATCATTTAACTGAAGCAATTTATTTAGTGATATCAAAATAGCCATATTCAAAACCTTTAACAAACATTACTAAAACCATGGAATTAAATAACTCAAAATAAAACATACCCACACAAACGAGGCATAGATAGATGACATTGACAAACAATGACGAAACAACAGACAGAGATGGGGGTACTTTCTTATCAACTCCTTAACCACATCAAAACCATTGGGTATGTAGGGCGCGCCCAGAATCGATAATGCGGTTGGAGGCGGCACCCGGTACCTACAGTCCTGCATAACACCAAATGTCGAAACAACATATACATATACATATAAACTCAAATCAAAACTCACTGTGAAAGAGAATTTCAATGAGACAAGGTGCTCATGGATGAGTGATGCAACACCGTCTCTCTCACCTAAATCATAAACAGTAATCAAAATCTAAACAACATCATCATCATAAAGCAATCAGTAACAACATCGTAAGTATAAGTATCCAACACGTGTCCAAATATCATAAGCAAAGAAGCAGAATTGTCTACCAACCAAACAACATGAAGAAACAAATGTCTATCAAAGTATCAAATATGCATCAAAACGTTAAAAAAACCCAACAGTATCAAAACAAACACAAAACAGTATCATAATGTACAGTAACACGAGAGGCACTACATATCTCATATATACATTTGCTTATACAATCAATCACATATGTTTGCTAACTTATCAATAGACATATATGCATGCAGTGTATACATATGTCTCATTGTCCATTCGATACCCTCATGCTCATGGGCAATTTGTCCATGAGCATGCATAGGTACGTCTACCTATGCATACACATGTACGTATTAACTCTTGTGTATGGGGTTATCGTTGACATGTACATGTATACATATATACATTTCATGTATATATATCTCATCAATTGAATAAAGAACACATAAGAAAGAGCTCACATTTACTAAGGAAACTCAACAATTATTTCAAATAAGAACATTCATAACATAAGTCATAATCTGTAATGCCCCGCCACATAACCCTAGAGGAAGTTGCAATAATTACGAAAGCGTACAATTTTATTTTTCTTTTAAAATGCAATAGTAACATGAAAAGTTCACTAACTATCACCAATATCTTCTAAGGCACAAGACTAAGGTTACGTCTGATTCCCATAACATAAACATAAATACATTCATAGCATATGATTAACTACTTATGAATTTAAAGTACATTCATTCAAAGCATAAAAATTGCATCACATAGATAAGATATACATCAAGATCCCAATAATACATTAATTTTCAAATAAGGTTTACAACACTCATTCCCCGAATGAGGTAGATCATACATATGTGTTACAAAATACATGAGACCTCTTTGAATATAACTGAGGAGTAATAAAATTACAAGAGTCATTTGTAACAATAATCAAAGAATGGAATAAACAAGTTGGAATCCATGAGCTCTCCAACTGGAAGACCTCACCATCACAAACAGAAGAAAGGGGACCCAACGGTGTAGGGTGCACATTCCTCCCAACCAAGTGGTACCCAAAGGCCCACCCCAAGTGTTAGGAGATAGTAACAAGGATCCTAGACAAGACCTACTACCTCTAGACACAGGCTAACACATAACTGAACTCTACCAAACACAAGTACAAGAACCACGCTATTACAAAGGTTACATTGCTTTCAGAGTTACACAATCATTTATCATAGATCTAACATACCAACCGTTGTTGTAGGAAGAGTATCATCATACCAGCTCGACATGGGTTACCCAATGCGGATCTTCATAGGTTACTTGCCCCTATTAGTTAAACTTTGGCAACCTCAACTGATCCCTAACCCCCATACTCACTCATGTGGGATCACATACCTTTCGAAGAGACCAGGTAGATGACCTTCACCATTCCAGGCCTTTCCACTCATCCCAAGCCCAAACGAACACTTGAGTCCATGAGTGAGGCTATCTTATCTTAATTAGTATGAATTACTACCTAATCCCCTAGTTACTTTAATTATGTTTTCACTTGATTAACTACTATCGAAAGGTTGCCCAATTTACCTCTTTAGGGCTCTTGCCCCTAACAAAAACCACTCTTCTACTGACAACACACAGATCAATAAACCAACAACCAAGGGTAACATTGTGCACAAAAATGGATAACAAACTCCACTCCAAACATAGGAGGCAACACATAACTAAATCCACTCCTAACAAAGGAGGCAAAAAATAACAAATTCCACTCCAATACTTAGGAGGCAACACACAAAATCCACTCCAAACTTAGGAGGCAAGAAATAACAAAATCCACTCCAAACATAGGAGGTAAAACATCCCCATTCAAGGAAACAGGGTGACTCACTAAAAATGGCAAACACACTAACCAAGGGAATTAAAACGGGTTGACAATACAATACAAAAACCCCCAAATCTAAAGATTCTTCTAGAAGACTTACAAATTATTAATTAACACTTTAACCATTTTTCCCCAAAACGTAACTAGAAGAAAACAGATACAAAGGGCAATCAAGACAAGAATTAAATCTATTATTTGGATTTCCTATATCCAATTTCATTTAGTGAAAAATAGTAATATAAGTTGCCCAAAAACACTAATTAAATAAAAATTCCTTTTTAGATAAAGAAGGAGATCAATCCATCTATTACATCAATTTTCTCAATTGCTTTTAATTAAAAATATATATTTATTTCTTCAATTTAAACATATCATTTAGAAAATAACCATCCAATCGTACGGTTAATACATACACCAATTTCAAAATTCCTTAAAATAAATATACATATATTTATATATATACATGATTATATATACATATATATATACATTTATATATAATATTAAATATTTTACAAACAATATTCAAAGTTTTCCACATAATAATAACCCAAGTAAATATATATATATATATATTTACACATATTTATATATACATTAAATATATACTAATATACATTTAAATGTATATATATAAATAATTATATATATAATATATTTTATATATTATGAAACCCACGTATTAAACTAGTAAAGGTGGACAAATCCAATTTATAACTATAAACTGGAGACTTATATTCATCGCAACAAATGAAATGTATGGCAAACATAATAAAGATTAAGTTTGCATTAAAACACATTCCAAAGCCTATTGTATATAACATACAATCGACCCCATACATGGGGTGCAACCATGGAGAGGGGAGGCAGCGTTGGTTGCCTCCTCACCCACGCCTTCCCCATGGGGGGTGGGGGAAAGGGGGCGGTTGAGGAGGTAGCCATGCACTTCCCCCCAACAGTACCCTTCAATATACTTTAAAAAGTTTATCAAAACAAATGGCGATTTCTTAGTATAAATTGTGTACGAAAATGTAATCAATATTTTTCAAAATATAACAAGCATTTTCATTCTGAGATAAAATATGAGATTTCTACAGGAATAAAATTTCACTTTACAATTTCAATATTGATTTTTAGTATGGCAATTTTATAGGGATTTTAAAATAAATAAAAATCTTTTCATAAGATTTACCAAAAATACAATTATATATATATATATATGAGTATATATATAATTTCTTCAAAATGATAACATAATTGGGAAAATATTTTTCTGGACATTTTTACAAAAACATCTGAAAAGCCAACATACAAGAAAGTTTCTACAAATGAATTTCTCGAATAAAGAACACAGAGGTTTCATTTAAATTTTCCCAGACAACAAAACTAAAAGAGAAAGAACAATAAAATTCTTACAGACAATTTTACAAGAAATTTCCCGAGAAGTTTAATCCTATAGAAAAAAATTCTAAGAAGGTTAAATTTCTTCCCAACCAGGATCTCCTTTCCAGATCCCTAATATATTTCCTTATGGGTTCATCAATGTTTTCAATCATCCCAATTTAAATCTTGCAATAGGTTCAACAGAGGATTTCATTTTCACAGAGAATTTCACATACAACACAATTTTTAAACAAAATTCAAAGCTCTTAAAACTTGCACAGACAATATTTTCCAGAGAGTAATCTAAACTAAGAAGCTTTTCCAATATAAAACTAACTAGAATTAAAAAGGAACTTGAAATCCAATGCCTATGAATATGTGAATTGGCGTAGTGCCTCCTCCATAGATCCAAGTATTACCTCCCAGATCAACGAGAGCTTCCTCTAGAACAATAAAAATTCCCGAACACAAAAACTTTTCTCGAGACTAACTTTTCCAAAAATTTCAACAACATGCAATAATCAAAACTTAATTTCTAAAACCTCTTTCCCCAACCAAATATCCTTTATCCTTCTTCTATGAAGAAGCTTCTCACTTCTTCCTATTACAGCCACAAATTTCTCCCCGTGAATAAATTTCCCAACAAACCTCATAAGTTTTCAAAACACATGTTGAATACCAAAAATATCTTTTACAACCAAATTGCACAAAATCCTCCAGATATTTTAAAAATTAAAACATTTAATAATTTCTAAAATATTTAACATTTCAAATTTAACTCAATTCAACTAATTTAATTAATTACTAAAATAAACATAATCCTTAGATTAGATTATTTTACTAATTAAATTATATTAATTAATTAATTACCATCTTCTAACATTAAAACCAGATTAATTTAATAATCAAATTAAATATTTAAATCCATTAATTTACCTTTTATAAATTTTGCAACATAATAATTTCAAAGCAAAATTAAACAACATTTAACAAACAAAACCAACTAGACCCGACGACACATTGTGACTAGGGTAAAGGCTTGACACAAGAATCCTAGCTACTATCTCCCAATCAATATTACCGTTGGGTAATGGACACACTCAAACTTGTGAATCTAGGTGGAGTTGATGCCATGTACCTGCAAACCTGTAAACAAGGCATATATAGAGCATGCATATATACATCATAATATAACACACCGTGAAGAAAGAATCGTGGAATCGTAGGGCATTCACAAGTGAGTGGTGCAATTTCGTCCCCTTCACCAATATAATATAACAACTGACAATTCTAACATAAATAATCTACTCATGTGCATATAACAATGTTAATTACAATAACCATTATGCTAATCCAAAGCATGACATAATGATAACATCAAAGTAAGGTACCATCACATCATAATATAACATCCACATCGCTCTATAATTAGCGATCAAATAATAATCAAGCATCATAGTATATCAAAATCTAAGTGCTAACAGAAAACAAAGAAAAACAAAGACACACATTGTCCAATCCAAAGAGCAAAACAAAGGGGTGTTACATAATATTTTCTAATTCAAACACAAACAAAAGCAAGGGGTGACTTACCAATTTCCCGAACTACGACTCAACTGGACCTTACTATATGTGAGTGAGTGAAAAATCTTAGTTACAGGCTTCGTTAAGGGTTACCCGACCAATCACTTCTCTTGAGTGATACTTCCCCTCCCTTCTGAAGGTTTGATCCCTGTATCTGCATTCAACTTAGAACATTACAATAGTAGTTAGTTGTTCATAAAAATGATCATTTGCATTATACATTTCATAATCAGAACATCAAATTTAATCATCATTCATTCTACGTATTCATTTTAATATAACATAAAATAAAATAACTTTCATTCTTCATTTTCCCAATGATACATATAAATAAAGTACAAACACGTATTTTTCAATCAAGATTACAAGCGTATTCATATAGTTAGTATTTTAACCAATCATAGTAATAGTAAATAGGTAAACACACAATGGGGTGTAACATGATCCATGCATGATAATGGTTTTTTGTTATTTTATTACTGCTTAATATAATCTAGAGGATTCTTCGTATCATTTTTTATTATATTGTGTTATTGTATTTGATTAACCCAATAATCTTGTACCTTTGTTTTTGAATAAGACTAAGATCCTTGGAATGTTAACATCATTTTTTTTTCTTGTGAGTATTTGATATTATGTTGAAAGTATATATGATCAAGTTAGGGATTACAAACACCTATTGATAGATATAAACTAATTTACATTACATCTTTGTTGGATTGAAAAATTGTTCTAAAGCTTTATTTGAGTGTGTAATACCTCTCTGTTAGTGTTTGGGTCAATGGTGTAAGTGTTTGGTTGTGTTGGCATGTTGATTAATTTTAATGGTATTTTTAATGTTGGCTAATCATTTATTATAGTTGTTAATTTACAATGTCGTTTAATTAATTAAGTGTTGCTTTAATTAAATACATTATTAAAATATTGTTAATTAGTTGTTTGACTTAGCAACGTTTATTATTGTTGAGGTTAATGCAATTATTAAAGTATAAGTTATATTATTAAAGTGAATTATGAGAAAGTGTTAAGTATTTAATTAAAGTATTTAATTTAATTTATAAATGTAAATGTCAGTTGATTTAAATGAATATAGTATTGTAATTGTTGATATTAATATTTTAATCGTAAGATAGAATAATATTTCAATTATAATATTGTTAAATTTTAAATTGATAATTAGATTGTAATATTGTTTATTTAATTATTATTTTGGTTTTATTCTAAATGAGAATTTAAGTGATAATGTTAATCGATAAAAAATTTCGCATGCAAATGCATGCATCGGTTCGAACTGGAAAAGTTGGTAGAAGTTGTTGATTTTAGTTTTGATTTTTGATTTTCGAAAGTTAATACGAGAAACTTACTAATATTACTAATTGGGTTGTCAAAAAAATGTCTCTTTGATTTTATAATGCTTTCTTTCAAATTTTTGGGGGTTAGTTGTTCAATTGGGAAAGAAAAACTCATGCTCTACAAAAGAAACAATTCTGAAACAAAATAAATGATATCTTTCTTGGGGGAAATTTTGGGGGAAAAGTTAATAAGGGTTTGAGAATAATGTTTTTTTGAAAAATGATTTCATTCTATCATTGATTCTTGGAAGGAAGAAACATATATTGATAGGCGAAAGAAGGCATTGAATCAACTCGTTTTGGAGGAATCAAATTTACAGTTAAGTCTTCGATCTTAAATGCTATTGTTTTGATTTGGAGGATGATATAATCACTTCGTTTATCTTTTTAGTGCAAATATATTTCATGCATGTCTTGTAATTGCTTCTTTCTTGAGAAAACAAATTACTTACCTCTGCCATTGCTTTCTTGAATGTTTCGTTGAACCCTATTTGTGTATATCTTGCAGCCATTGAATTCAATGGGATTAACTTCACCTCCATCTATTAATGCATTTGTTTGAAAATTGCTTGATCCTTTTAGGGGATTCTTCACTGTGGCCTTTTGGAATTTTGCTTTAAATCTGTAGACCAACTCATTGGACTTTCATTATGTTTGGTGTTCTTGAAAATTGACGGATGTTCATTATGTTGGTAATCGTTGGATATCCGTTATGCTTTGTACTTGAATTTCTTTTGTCCTAGTTGAATCACTCTGATTTGTGAATTCTTAATCCTTTCAACATTCATTGTGGCACACTGCATATTCCTTGGTTCGGTTTGCACCCTCAGCTATCTTCATGTCCCTTAAGTTTCTTAAGTTTTTTCAAACAATCTAAGTTGCGCACAACCTGTATCAATTTATGCCAGAGGTGTGAGACTTTGAGTTCTCCTGTATGCTTTCTTCCTTCTACGTATTTGTTGCCTTGGTGCACACTAGAGTTTTGTCTCTGCCATTATTCATTCCGATGTTGCCTGATGTGTTTCCCTTCTTCTGCTAATATTTATATTAGATGTTGACTAAGTCTTTAATGGACTAAAAATCGAAACGCATATATTAAGTCATGGTTGCTAGATATCAAACCTCTCTTTCAATTCGATGTTGACTGTATAGGCTTCTAAGTCCTGAAAATAGTGCATTGTTGGTTGTATTTGCAATTAGAAGTTATCTCTACCACCGATTCTTATATAATTGATGCTCTATATGAAATGTTAGTTTAGCTTGAAGTGGTCGATTTACTCTGGCTGAGTAGAGTAGTATGGTTCGTACATATTCACTTCTTAGATCATTTTTTTTAACTGCTATTCTTAAACTCGCATCAGGAAGAAAATAATCAATTTTTCAGTGAGTCATTTGATTAGAGCTTTGGCTTGATAGGAAGAACGTATTATGGTGTGCAGTTTGATTATTCGGCCTGCTATAAGTGAAAGTATATATATATATACTGGTTGTTATATATGTTGATCATAAGTTTAGAATTACCAGGTTACATCGACTTATTTGTACTTCTTTATATATATATAGTACGATTTTATTTATAGAGTAATTGTTTGCGCAAAAATATATATATAGTTATTCACAAAATGTGTTTATATAGTTTCTTAAAGTTGTTTTTTTATTATAATTGTGTAATGGATGTGTGAAGGTAAATGTGGTTATTGTAAAACATGTACATTTAATCTCTTTAATGATTTTATAATGATGTAAGAATAAAATGCAAATTGATTACTTAAAACATTCCTTGAAATTGTTTCTTTGATTATTTAAATAATATTATAATGATCAATTTAATAGAATGTGTTTGATTATTTACTATTTTTTATGGTTATTATGTTGAGGGTAATCTTACTTTTATTTAAAACCTGAATCTTGATGATTTCAAATGGATGTGTCTTTCTTTTGTATGTTGGTTTGATTTGAGGAGATTTTATTTATTGAATTCATGTTGAAATCTATTAGGAACCCATTTGTTGTTTTTCATCTTCTCATCTTTATGTTTTAGTTCATGGGTAGATTGTTTAATTGTCTTCCAGAAGCAGGGGGAGTGTTTGTTTCTTGATGATTTCTATGTTGGCTTGATGCCACAGTATTCTTGTTGGTTGAGTGTATCTGGGTGTTATCGTGTTCATTTGCAATGTTGTGTTATGGAATGTGTGCGAGAAGGTTCATGCCTCGCAAATGGTTGTACTTTTCATGCCTTGGTTCTATGAGCGTCAAGGTACACCCTTGTTCTTTGAGTTTGTGATCTTGAGGTCTTGTTGCTAGTAAGGGAGTGTGGCTTCCCACGGGGGCCAGAACCCTGAGTGGTCTCTTGGGTAACTGATGCAGAAGTTGAGTTAATCAAGTGATAACCCAATAAATAGTTAGGGGGTGGGTATAAATCATCATGAAAGATAATGGATGCCTCTCTCATGGCTCAAGTGCTTGTATAGGATTGGGATGAGACGAGAAGGTTTGGAATGGTAAATCAACTACCTTGTCCTCAAGAAAGGTAAGTTGATTTCACATGTGCAAGAATGGGGGTCGGGGATCGGTTGAGGTTTCCAGGGTAACCCAGAATGGAGGTCGGTAATCTATAAAGGTCTGCATTGGGTAATCCATGTTGAGCCATGTGATGACACACTACCCTTAACAACTATGTATGTTCGTAGTTTCTCACTCGTTTTTTTGAACCTCTGAAAGTAATTGTACTTATGGTTCTTTGTCTTTTTTCCTTTTGGATTGTGGAGTCATGTCAGCTTTGTACTCTTGACTATTTTTATGTTGTGGGTCCTCTTGTCATCTCCTAGCACGGGGGGTGGACCTTCGAGTTCACATGGTCAGGTGGAACGCGCTATGCACCCATTGGGTTCCCCATCGACGATCGTGATGCTGTTGAGATATACCAGTTTGTAGTAGTTCCTGAGCTTCCAGAGTTGGTGGCAGGTTTGTTGTTATGACCTATATTCCTTTTTGATGGATCTCATTATGTATTCTAATCATTGTTGTTGTATCATACTTGTATGGATGTACTCTTTCAGTTGTTATAAGGGAAGTTAAATGTAATGTACTATGGTTTCTTGAAGTGTTGTATCTGTGGAAATATGCTCCACAATTGTAACATTGAACTTAGAATTTGATATGTAATAAATGATGTATGTACCTTTATCATCTCTATTGATCATGGATGGTTGTATTTTTTCATGACGTTATCTTGTGAATGTATGCTTCTATTATTTATTTTCTTGGCACTTAGTTTATAACGATGTTATTGGTTGGGAACGAATGTGAGTAATGTAACCATGCAACCCCATGGGATTAGTTAGGTGGTGTTATGTATTTATCATAATGTTGTTTGGTTATTTAATCTTTGGTTAATGCATAGTTGATACTTTAAAAAAAAATGTTCTGCAATTGTTGTTGTTTAGTTGTCTTGTGGGGCTTGCGTGGTGGGGCGTTACAGAGTGATTATGTGAAATAATATGAACTTTGTTTCCGTTCAATTGTATTTGATATAGGAAAAGAGGAAATTTATGTAGTCCAAAATTAATGATTATCATCTTGGAATGCATTTGGAATATATAGATTATATGGTACTCAATGATGAGTGACTACATAGTATGGGATATGCATGTCATTCACTAGGTAAGTGTTATGTGAACACATGATACTATTTCTTATAATTTTATGTTGAAATTATAGTAAACTATTAAAAAATCCGTATTAAATATAAGTGGTTACATGAGTGACTAAAATGATAAAGTTGAAGGATAAGAGAATATATATCACAAGACATATAAATTTATCATCATAATCTTGATTGTAAAATGATTATTGAGCTTCATTGTGAATTTAAAATGCAACTAAAAATAATTATTGAAAGAAGATCTGTGAATTTAGAGAAAATTATATAGATTCAAAGTAAAAATAAAATTGAAACATTATCATATTAAGAATGAATATATTCATATTCACTATCTTAAATTATTGATTATGTGTTTCTAAGTTGTGATGTAGATGTATCTCATGCTACTGAGGGTAGCAACTAGATTATACGGGGATAAATGTTATGGGACATTTTCCCCAAAAGTGATTTTTTTTAATGAAATAACCCTTTAGTATTAAAGGAAGATAGAACCTTTGTGTAAGGGTGTGATGGTTTGAAAATCACCCCTTAAGGCATATATAAAGCATTTATGTGAGACTTGGAAATGGCCTTGGATATCAGTCAAGGAAGAAGAAGGTGGTTTGGTGGGCTGTGGGCATTGGAGAAGGGGCACACAAGGTATGTCCAACTCAAGGTATAGTGTATACTCAAGATTGTCTTGGCAAGGGCTTTTTCCTAGGGAAGCATTGTGTTGGTTGTGAATAAGAATTGGGTTCCTCTTGAAGTGTGCCATAGTTATGAGGGCCAAGACCACTGAAATATTCCTATGGTGAGAATGGCCATCCAATTTCTTAGATTTAGATAAGTATTGAAAAATATTGATGTTAAAAGATATTAAAAAAATAATATATGATTTGGGTGTAAATATAATTGAATTATGTGGATGTGTAATTCAATTTACTATGTTAATTATTTAATTTATAGTTACTTCCAAATTATCACATGTTGTAGGTTACATTAGTTATTATATCTATTTTGATAACATTACACATTTTTAAATTATCTTAACTTTAATATTTTATATTAAATATGTTGCTATTACTTGAACAACTCTTAGAGAAAAGTGGCATTATAGAGGGATGATATAAATTCATACCATGAATAAATTGATGGGTGTCAAACAGGAAAATAGATATATGGTGGATGGAAGACCCTTTAGGGGAACATGTTTCAAATGTGTGTAAGGACAATGGGTATTTGAATGTCACCAAGGTTAAGGAATCCTAGGAAAAGGTCAAATGGAAGGGTGGTTTGTACATGTTGATGAAAAGGTTGAGAGATCTTGTAGAGTTAAGGATGAACTAGAAAGAGGTGAATCATATGCTATAAAAAGAGAAATGTGAAAGAATGAGTATGAGGAGGAACTAGTGCAAAGGAATAATGTGCTCAAAATAATATAAAAATCAAGAGGTAAATGTTGTAAATTTATCATAGATAGTGATAGTACATATAATTTAGTGTTTAAATAAATGGTTGATAAACTAAAATTATAAAGGATAGAACATCCTAAACCATATATTATTCCTTGGTTGAAAAATAATATATGCTATTAGTGAAAGAGCAATGTTGGATCAAATTCAAGATAAGTACATACATCAATAAATTTTTGTATGACATAATACCAATGGATGTGTATTATTTACTGTTAGGAATGCCATGAAAATTTAAGAAAAGTGATGTGCATGATTGAAGGGTGAATACTTATAGCCTAACAGTGAATGGTGAGAAACATGTTGAATTCACTGAAAGAAAGAGGACAAGTCTATAGTAGCATAAAAATTTGTTTAGTGAATGAAAAATTATTATATGGTTGAGGCATGAGAACATGTGTTTTGTATCTATTTCTAAGGTGCATAGCACCACAATCACAACATGCATCACCACATATATAGGGGAGATACTATAGGATCTAAATTTTTAGAATTGTTTAAAGAATACAAGGATATAATATCAAATAATATGTTAGGTAGACTACCGCTAGTAAGATGTATTATTAATTACATGGATATAATCCTAGGAGAAATTTTGACAAGTGACACATAAGATGAAAGCAATATAAAATGAGTAGTTAAACTAGAAAGTCTAGGAATTATTTTTAAAAGGATTAATTAGAGGGAATTTAAGCTCATATGTGGTGCCCATAGTACTATCACCTAAGATTGGATGGTGAGTGGAAGATGTGTACAAAGTCTAGGTAGATAAACAAGATCACTATAAAATATATATTCACATTACTAAGGATAGATGGTATCATGGATTGTATGAGTATAGCAAATTATTTTACTATGATCGATTTAAAGAGTAACTATCATCATATTAAAATCAAAGAAGTGGATGAGTGGAAATTTCCATTCAAGACAAATGAAGAACTATATAAATGGTTGGTTATGCTCTTTCGGTTAACTAATGCACCAAGTACAATTATGAGGTTGACAAACGATGTCTTAAAGTAATTTTGGATGATTTTTTAATGTTTATTTGGATTACATTTTTATTTTTAGTAATACTAAGGAGTTCACCTAGAAAATATCATATTAGTACAATAGAGATTAAAGGAAGAGAAATTGTTGATCAATGTGAATAAGTGTAGTTTCGTGAAGAAGGAATGTGTATACTTGGGATTTATAATATTAGTTGAAGGACTAAAGAAGGATCTACATAAATTTTGAGAAATTAAGTGGTCTATGATTACAAATATTGGAGACGTAAGTTATTTTCATCGCTTGGTAAGTTTCTATATGAATTCATTATAAATTTTAATGATATTTGTCACTACTAACATAGATGATGGAGGGAGAAAGAGTTAGTTGTATAAAAGAAGTTGAATAGAATATTTAGAGACAAGTAGACCAAAAAATGTAGAGAAGGAAGATTCCAAAAGGATATATCTCACCATAGTTATAGAAGGCCATATATGGAGATCCTAAGAGCAATATCCCATACTACAAGGATGGAGGTGGCAATAATTTATACTAAAAGGAGAGGGATGATAGAAATTCATGCCACAATAAAAAAAAGATGGGTATGAAATAAACAAAGAGAGATATGGAAAATGTTATGGAAGAACCTTCAAGGGAACATGTTTTAAATGTGGGTGAGAAGGACACCAAGTATGTTTATTGTCACCAAGGTCAAGGAATCCATAGAAAAAAGATAAAATGGGATAGTGATTTCTACTTGTTGATGAAGAGGTTGAGAGATAATCGTCTAAGAGATATTACCTATCTTTTTTTAATGTATTATGTTTTATGCTTTATCTTCTCGTAGATACATGGATCTTAAGCTATGCTTTGTAATGGTAAAATCTTAATTAATTAATATGAAAGAGATGAACGCTTTTTATAGATTTTACAATGCAAAATTTCTAAAAAGAAATAGAAGCAAATAAAAGAATAGAAATAATCTAATCTAATTTAATATATTACAATATTGACCATTAATAAACTATCTAAAATATTAATTTAATACCCTTTCTTAATGGTCAATCTATCAACTACACCAAGGTGCCCCCTAAATTTGATAAACTTATCCGGGCTCAGAGACTTGATGAGAATATCTATAGTTTGATCCTCAATTGGAACATATTGCAATACCACACATGAGAAGTAGAGCCAAAAAATTTCAAGAGGTTGATCTTAGGCTTGTGTCCAGACCAACTTCTTTAGGAGTCATCTTCTTAATAGCATGAGTAGAAGACCGGTTAAGAAGATAAACTGCTTCAGCCTAGAATTTCTTAGGAACATTTCTATTCTCCAACATAGAACGAGCCATTTTAGTCATGGTGTGATTCCTACACTCAATGATACCATTCTGTTGAGGGGTGTAGGGTGTGGTAAGTTGGTGCTTAATGCCATGTCCAACACAAAAATTGGAGAAGTTATAAGAACAAAACTCCCCCCATTATCAGACCTAAGAGTGACTATTTGAGAACCTGACTCTTTCTCAACTGAGGCCTTAAATTGCTGAAATATACCAAACACCTTTGATTTGTTTTTAATAAAATACACCCACATTCTTCTTATAAAATCATCAACAAATTAAAAAAAATACCTGCAACCAGTAACTAAAAGAGTGTTCATTGGTTCACATACATCAACATGAACCAACTATAATACCTTGGAAGCTCTCTATGAGTCACCATCTGATAATGGAGTCTAATGTTGCTTTCCAGACTGACAAGCTTCACATACTCCATGATTCTGAGTCTGAATTACAGGTAGACCACCGACCAAATTATCTCTAAATAGCTGAGAGAGATAATGCATATTCAAGTGCCCATAATGTTGATGCCAGAGAATGTTGATGGAAGTGCTCCTGGCTATCATAGCATGCTCTTGAGAATCACCAGAATCAACAAGTCTATACAAGCCATGATCCTTAAGTCCCTAAACAATTGTAGTGTGATTCTCTCTATCAACAATATTGCATGTATGCATGTTGAAAACAATATCTAGTTGAGGAGACTGAGTCATGATCTAACTAACAAAAAGTAAATTTAGCTCCATTCTAGGTACAAATTATACATCAAGAAATATTAAATTTCTCCCTCCAAAAATAATTTACATTTTTCCCTTTCCGATAATATTATACTCTTTGCCTCCTCCAAAGATGACAAAATCTTTGAATGGTGTATACTCAATGAACCAATCTCGATGATGAGTGAAATGTCGAGATGTACCTGAATCAATATACTAGGAAGGGGATTTAACATGATCTGTAAGACTCTTGGTGGTCAAGGCATATAATACAAACTCCTTTTTCTTAGTGCGCTTTGCAACATTGGCTTTATGTTTAGACTCTTCTTTCTTGGACTATTCAAAAGCCAAGCGTTTTTGGTAATATTTCTTCATGTGACCATACTTGTGGCAATATTTACACTAAATTTTCTTCTTGGAAGAGTCCTAAGATTGATTTTGGCTGGTTTGTTGAGAGGGTTGATTCTTGCCCTTATTCTTCTAAAATGTTTTAGCAGTAAATGCCTATTCTGTGGAGGATGAACTAGCACCACTACCAAACCGTTGTCTCCATCGATCCCACTACATAAGCTTGGTGCAAAGTTCTAGATACTTCAATTCAACATTAATTGAGGTAATTTTGATCATCTCAATAAAGTGATCATAAGAATTTAATAGACTCTTTAGAGTGATGACTACCATATCTTCCTCCTCCATCTTCTGACCAATAGCCTCAAGCTGATCACGGATGTATTTGATTTTTGTCAAGTGTGCCTACAGAGTTTTCTTCTCATCCATCATGACGGAGGAAAATATGTTTTTCAAAAAGAAGGCTCAACTCTTATCAAATGTTTTATGAAGATATTTCAGAAGATCCCAAATTTCTTTAGTTGATTTTCTAGACAACACCTAAGTCAGTTGGTCATCGGTGACCGACAATTTAATAAGCATCACGAGTTCTCAATTTTCTCATCAAATTTTTCTTGATCTTTATTTGTCATTGTAGGACATGTCTTATTTCCTAGAACAATCTAGTCAAGGCACCAATACTCAAATATGGTCATCATACGATGCTTCCAGGTGTTGTAGTTGGGGCCATTGAATTTATAACTACCCTCCAACATAATACAAGACAAAGAGGCCATTTTTCACAAGCTTCAAATAAATTTTGATAGAAAAGAGGCACAAAGCCCATAGACTCATAAATATGTCAAAAATTGAAGAAAATCTCAGGTCGCACTAATCAAAAAAAGAAGAGTAAAAACCCTGGTGCTCCAAAAATGTGTCAAAATATACTGAAAACTAGAAGAGATCTGCCAAAACAAATCATCAAAAAATTGGTGTATGTCACACAAGAACTAGTCATGAAAATCAGTCTCAAAAATTGTGAACTGTAGAAAAATAGCACATAGAAGCCAAAAAATGACCAAAACAAGAAACTTGCGCCACATGGGTTGCAAAATGAACTACCCAAGAAAACTTGTGCTAATAAAACACGTGGCTAGAAGCCAAAAAAGAATAATAAATCACGAAAACAATAGGCGCAAAAATAACAGGAAACAACTTGCAAAAAACCTTCAAATTACGCTAAGAAAATCCACTCTTTTCACCCACGATTATTTTTAGCTACAATAATTTTTTTCAGCACGGTTTTACCCTTTCTAGGAGGCCATGAAAATCAGGAATAAAAATGCGATTTAAAATCTGGAAATCGCATGTAGGAACAAAACATGATTTTTAGAAACCCCAACCCAAAAAAATGCCCAGACAGGTCATGAATCTACAAGAAATGACACGAAAAAAAATACTAGGTTGCAACCTCAAGTATAGACAAAAAAAATCACAATTTTTTTTTGTAGAAATCTATGAAAAAAAAATCCAAAAATAATCCTGCGATTTTTATTCAACAACAAAACTTCAAAAACTTAGAAACAACACTAGAAAAAAATAGTTTTCCTGCTTTGATACCATGTAATGGTAAAATATTAATTAATTAATATGAAAGAGGCAAACACTCTTTATAGATTTTACAACGCAAAGTTTCTAAAAAGAAACAAAAGTAAATAAAAGAATAGAAATAATCTAATCTAATTTAATATATTACATTATTGACCATTAATAAAGTATCCAAAATATTAATTTAATATGCTTGTTAGTTATCAAGGGTTCATTTGAGTATTTTGGGCATGTTTATCTCCTTGTGCAAATGAGATTGATTTATGATAGCATTCATTGATGAAAAGTTTAGAAGATGTTATTAGGATTATTCCTAATTTTGGGAATAGATTTGAGTTTGAGCATCATTGGATAGAGATGCTTACATTAATTTTTTTTTTGTGAAATGCATTTTTTTTTTATCTTGGAGTTTGAATGATTGGGTGTTGTTGAGGCTTTTCAATTGAAGTTGTGAAGGAGATCTTACTGAACACACAACTTAGAACTTTGAGATGAAGATAGGACATGATATGTGATGATTTATAGGTTTTTATCTTTGTTTTATGGCTACTTATTGGAGGTTAATTTTGAGATGGTTCAATATGGTGGACTTGGGAAAGTTATGGTGACATGTTGTGAGAGAGTATGCAGAAATTTTTGTTGCATATTCAGATCATTACATGATTGTTCTTTGTTACTATATGCTTTGATTATTAGCCACACCTTGACATGAGTGTTGATTGGTAGATTCGATATGCCTTTATCTATTTATAAATTTGACTTTACCTATGCAATGGGAGTTATTGAATGTGTATTTTCTTCATTAATAGGTTTTATACTGGAAGCTTATGATTATAGTTTATAGGTTGGATATGTTATTGTAATTTTTTACTAATCCATGGATACCTTTGAGGTATAGATGACTAGATAAATTATCATTTACTATGGATGGTATTTCCAATAATGTGGATTTTCTTCATTTGAGAGCATCTTGGAGCTTTTTTATCACTTGGATTTGATTCTTGTGTTCTTTGGATTGGTGCATCTTTACCTTGGATTGTTCTTTTTTTTTCATTGGTGGAGTTTTGGAGGACCTGAGAAGAGTTGTTTATTGAGATGGTAGACATCCTTAATGTTATTTCAATTATCTTGATGGAGGATGAGAGTATGTTGGAATTCATGTGGTTTCATGGATAGCTATAATGATATATTTCATTGTTTGACCCTTATGCAATGTATACAAGTGGGAGAATGTTAGGAAAAGGGTGTTGCACACCTTACACAAGAAAAAATATTTTAATTATATGAAATAAATATTTATTTATAGTACATCACTAAGAGGTTTGTTTAGCCACATTAAATATTTATTTGGGTCCAGTTGTAAAGTTGTATCTGATATTGATTATATATTTTTTATGTGTGGATTGCACATGGGAAAATATTGAATATTGAAAAACCTAATATCAAAAGTAAATCTTGTGGTCAAAGGTTTTGTGTACTCATGGTTTTGAGGCACATGGTTTTATCTTACCACTTGTTTCTTTTGTGTGAGCTTGATTCTATAAAAGAAAGCACATATTTAGTGATTGAGGTTTGGTTGATTGGCTTGCTAGCTAGTTTGGGCTCGGTTGTCATTTGCATTGAGCTCTCTTGTTGAGTGCATATGTCAAGAATGGAATGAAATGTGTGGTTACATGGTTATCCATTATGATTGAACATATGCAGGATGAATTGGAGGAGCTTGATGTTTTAGAAGTACTCATGTAAACTTTGTAAAGTGTATTGTAATATTTTTATTGCTAAATAATACATCTATAGTGGATGCTTTTGGAGGTTGATTTTTTCTCTTGATAGTTTTCTTATTGTGTATCTTGTGTAATATTATTGTATGTCTTTGATATTTGTATTATGCTTATTATGTAAGATTTTATGCATGTTTTTCTCTCATGGGTTTATGTAGGAAACAATTTGATCAACCTTGTATTTTTTCTCTAAAAGTTGGACTTGTCTATCAACATATAATTTTAAATAGAATTATGATCACAAAGTTAGGACCCATATACCCTTTTTTATAAGGGCATCCCCTAGAAGTGTGTTCATCCTAGATAGGACCTTTTATTCATATGTTCTTGTAAAGCATTGATTCAAGAAATTAGTACTAAAAAGTCCCCATAACCTTAGAACAAGTGTGTATGTTGTGCATGATCTCCTCTTGCACTATAGAGTGATCTTTGGTGATGAAAATAGTTACCTCCTCATCATAGAATCTTCACATTATGATTAGACAAGGGATTTTGGTGGGCTTACAAGTATATACACTCCTACTTAAATAAATAGGATGTTAATTTTTTTGGCATGGCTTTTCTATGAAAAACTAGTGAACAACCTTTGATTGCAAACATCACATTTGTAATATCAAGCATCTCAAGTCAAAAATCTAGCTTTGGAAAGACCATAACCATAATCTCTAGAAAAAGGTTGAAGACATTCCAAATCCATATTTGTAAATTATAGTATTGAATTCCATATTTTGTGAAATATATCATTTTCTAAATTAAAATCAAATCTAATTTTTATCTCTCGGTTTAAAATTAAACTTAAAATTAAGATCTTAGTTCAACTATCATCCTTCAATCCTATTTTTCTTAAGAACCTAAGCTATCTTAGCTATGGTAATCTAAATCTATCTATTATACAAGGTTTTATGCCTTAATCTAAATCCAATCTAATCTCAACCAAGTCTTTCTTAATAATTTGGTCAATCTTAAGTACATAAATTAAATTCATTCATACCAAAACAATCAAGATCTTGAAATCTAGTTTCTCTCCTACATCCCCTTTATACAAATCAAATATTTCATCAAATTATTGAATCCTAATTAAAATCCATCAAGCTTAGGAAATAGACTCAAGTCTATTCAAATTCCACCTCTTTTCAAATCAAATCCAAAGTATACTTTCAAACCAAATAATCAATTCATGTTCCCTATAATGAGATCTCAAGCAAAGAAAACATGGATCCTCACAAAAAGAATCCTTTTGGATATATTTTTTGACATAGTTCACAACATGAACATTCCTCATCTCATGAATACCCTAATAATGTGAGTGATAATGGAGGTCTTGTAAACCAACCTAAGTATTCACCAAAATTTATAGATGTCATAAATAATGATAAGACTCGTGACATGATTGATTGTCTTATTGAAAATTACATAGATCAATTCTTAGAACATCTCCTTATTTAAGGGGCCAAGCTCCCTCATAACTTTGATAAGAAAAAGCTTGACCAATTCATCCATCACAATTCACCACCCCTACACTTGAAAATCCTTGTGTATATCCACCTAAATCAACCCATTATCATGTTGACTATCACATCTAACATCAAATAGGTGGTAGTATGCCACCACCACCTCTTCTTAAAGACTAGAATTCATCCTCTAAACCATAGAAACAAGACCAAAATATTTCTTCTATCTTTAAGAACCAATGGGATACATATCAATCTAATCAAGAGAATACATCTCCACTTCATGCCTGACATCAACAAATCTACCAAAAATAATCTTAATTACATACTACATGGATTACTATTCCATCTCAAATATCCTATCAATATGATCTTCCTTTATTAAATTCACCCCAAAAATCATTTCCACCTATATTAGATCTAATTCAATCACTTCCACGTATGTTGATTCTTCATACTCTTCTAACTCATTCTCCAATTCCACCATCCATATCTTATCAATTAAATACATATCAACCTACATCACACTATCACCACCTCTTATCAATTTGTAGCTCCATTTATATCACAACAACCAAAATATTAGTTAACATTCTCATTTTTCAAATCTCCTTCACCATAACTTTCAAAAAACCCCACATTTTGTCTTTATCTATTATACACCTACTAGTCCACCACTTGGGATGAACTCATTTGATCAAGACCAGAAAGAGATGAAAATTTCAAGTGGTTGCAAAAAATTATGAACCAACATAAATAATACAAGTTTAAGACCTTTGTCCCTATCCTTTTGATCATAATATCATAATAACACCCATTCCCTCTCATTTTGAAATCTAAAAATTTGACAAATACAAAGACAAGGGAGATCTTCGTGATCATATAACCTAAGCATGTTTAAAGAGTTATAGTAGATGCATTACAAGCCTTCCTAGCTTTAATGACATGTTTTGTCATGTATTGAGATCATTGTCATCACTAGGGACCTACTACCTTACCTAAAATATTTTATGAGCCACATTGTGTTGCAAGTATGAAGGTGTTGTCATTGATGTCAACTATGTGTTGATGAAGGTTGTTGCATGATGAAGATGTCGAGGATATTGAGAAAATAGTGAAAAAGAGTGAAATAGTTTGTTGGGTGCATGTATAGTTGAGATATTGAGGAAGTTTTGTGAGTATATGGAGCTATCTTTATATTGCAGTGAAGATATGTTGGAGTGGTATAATATGCTAAGATGATGTCTTTGGTACTTGGTTTCCAAGTGCTTTTGAGAAAAATTGATAAACAAAGAAAATAATCTTGTGCAAGTGTTCAGAATATTCTTTGGGATGTGCTTCATGTTTCTTTTGTGTTGATGCTATGCATGTGTGGATCTGATATGTTGTTCAAGATTGTCAATAGTTGCTATATCTAGAGTTTGGGTTTTTGGATCGTTGTGCAGAGCGAGATGTGTTCACCAGTGTGTGAACTAGGTTTTTAGTGTTATTTACTGTGGTCTGGGAGAAATGTATTTGCTTTGCATTTCTCTGCAGTTTGGTTCCAGGTTGTGTAGATTTGGGAAGTTGCTTATGTTGTTTGTATCTTTCAGTATTCAAGATTTCTCTTGATTTGGTGCAGTACAGTGTGTGTTTCATGTGTTGGTGTGCATATAAGGCTAACCAGATGTTTTGGATTGAAGTATATCCATGATGCGAGTTTGGATGAATTATTTATTAGATCTCAGGTGGTTCGTGGATTGTTCTAGATTATGTAAAAGATATTTGTGTGGTCTATGTGTCGTCTTGATCAAATGGGAAGCATGTAATTAATGGTTTTATGGTGTTTAACACGGGTAATGGTCAACCTGGTGTTAATATTGCATGTGAAGCTTGTGGAATCATGTTGAAGTGTGTTAGGACATATTTGGGTCCTAATTAAGGATTTATATGGGTCGCCTTCATTCCTATCCATGGTGGGAATGTTTGGGTGCCAACCTAATCTAAAATTTTAAATGTAAAGGTTGCGTTGCCAACTTTGGAAAAAGTTTTTAAGGTTGAGGATGATATAAATAAGAGTGTTGTTGTTGAAAGATCTCAAGATAGATGCGAGTGATGAATGTGATGTGAATTGCAGAAGTATAGATGTGAATTTGAGTAGAGCAATGCGAACTTCAAATTGTTGGACTTTTGAAGGTAGTGAGCTGAAGGTGTTCGCAATCTTTCAAACAAGGTTGCAAAAGTGTTGGAGCAATTGTCGTGGATTCTCTATTGCATTGAGATAGTGTTCTTTGTGTAACATTTCTCTTCTATCTTTTTATTTTTTCTGTAGTAGTGAGCCCTATTGAACAGTGTGTCTTATTCTAGCAATGAGCCCTTGTACCGATTTGCAATTACTTATATTATGAGCTAATCCTCACTGTGGTTTTTTGCTCATTGGGTTTTCCACGTAAATATGGTGTTCTCTTGTGTATGGTGTTGTTTTAGTTTGTGTTATCTATATTTCATGATTAATCACTTTAACATAATAAGGGTTTAATGAATGCTTGTGGATCTGATTACTGTTGAGGGTTTTGATGTTTTAACTTGACACAACTGATTCACCCCCCTCTTAGTTGTCTTGTTCATTCAACACATTGAGGGTGTGTTCCTTTTCTTCTATTCTATTCACTTGCACAAGTGTTCCTAGCTATTAAGGGCCACAACACCACTCTTCATTTACCTGTGTTGGTGATAAACTTTATTCCTTGACAACATCTCCAATCAATGTGTTTATCACAAATCATTTGACATGCTTTACTTTTTTACTATATGATACAAGTATTTATTAATTTACATAATTTATAATATTACTTCACATAATTTATGTGTTTATATCGCATTCACTTTCATTTCTATTTTCCCTCCTCTGATGCCTTGTGTCCTACAAATGTAACCAATTGTAGGGGCATATATTGTCATTGACGTTTATATGTTGAGTTTTCAAGTAGTGACGTGTTACACAAAGATTTATCACCATGAACAAATAGTTCAATGCCACATGACTAGCCAACAACCCATGCAGCTTGTCATCCCATGGCAATAAACATAGCAAAGCATCACTTCTTTTCATATAGATGATATCTCTTTAACCCTATTTCATCTTCTCTCTTTTATGTCTTTTATAGTCATTAGAAGTAAAAATCATATTGCAATTGTGTCAATTCTACTTGCATCACAAAATCTACTCATGACATATTTTTCCTCTATTTTGTAATTTCCTATGCAACATGCATGCAAAAGGGTGGTCTCACACAATGTCATTCACAAGGGTTTATTATTTTATATGAACATGGATGTCCTTTTTATATCTTATTGTTTACTTTATATGCATGTTTGTGAGTACTCTATGCCTTGAGATACATGATCATTCTAAGATTCACATGCACATCATGGTGGGAGTAAAAAATAATGGTAAAATTTGCATATCCCAACCATTTTCTATTAGTTTTGTGCCCATTTGAAGAGAATGATTGCCAAATGGGATGATCTTGTGCAAAGTCAACAAATTGCCTCATAACATTACTTATCTACTTACACACATTTACACTCCCATGTTCTCCATATACACATGCATTTTGATACATTCACCTAGACTATGCATTTACTATGCCTATTCATGCACTTCTCCCCATACACTTATTATCCTTGTCGATTTTACTACTTCCATGGCCTAGGTCATTTCCACAATTGTGGATTCATTTGATCCCCAAATTTTTAAAATTAAGATTAAAATTTTGGCTAATTCTAGCTCATCCATTTCCTACCATGAACCAACTTAACACATTGTTGCACAATTTATTATTGTTCTTGTATTTAAAGGCATCTAATTACCTTCATTTAGGCATCTTATTATTTACATTAAAGTACATACTAGGAACACTTTCATTAATTATGCATATAATTATAAAGTATTTGCATTGTCGAAACTTATTCTCAATCACTAACATGATTGTAAAGCCAATTCTTTTTAAAGGGTTGACCTAAGAGAATTTAAGCCCTAGAAATTTAGGAGACCTTGAATGATACTCCTAAATATCATTATAGATAAGAAAGCAACTATAATTAGATTTGACAAGTTAGAAAGCAAAAACTATAGATAAGAAAGCAACTATAATTAGATATGACAAATTGGAAAGAAAAGTACATAGTTAACTAGAATGTTTCCTTGAATTACTAGACAAATCCATGCCCATAGAAAAGACCCAAACCACACACTTATCGTAAAGAGAGGCATACATCTTGCACAAAATTTTAGACAGTATATCGATAGAGATTTATCATTCCCAATACAAAACATCCAAAATTCAACAACATATCAAAATTATCCCTCTTCCTCAAACATAAAACTAAATAATTTTATTTATCACTTATTTCCATACTTCCATAATTAAATGTTTAGATATTGTAATAATCAATGAGTTCATCTATGCCTAAGTTCTTAATTCAATTCGGAACAATCTACTAAAAATGAACAATTTTCATCTATTTACTATGAACAAAATTTCTTTAGAGAGAATCATTAAAAAATAAACCAGAGCCTACTTAAGATTTCATCTCACGATGGACATCGTCTCTGAGTTGATGAACAGGAATATTATTCTCAGCTGTATAGTACAAGCTCATGGCTTAAATCTGTGAGAAATCAATACACCAAATGCTGCAATTTCTAAAAGCTGATGGCATGAGTTACAGCCACAAATCTGAGCTAAAACTTATGGAAACAATGTGCAAGACATTCTTAGCAGGCAGGGCAATCCATATCATAAAAACAGAGGCATGGCACAGAAGGCTTAGAAATCAGAGTCCAAGGGCAGAGAGGGGAGTTTTGCCTTGACCGGCCTCAAAGTAAAAGATAAGCATGGCAACCATGGCAAGCCTGGCATGTTTGATTTCGGCCAACTGCAGGCGCTCCAATTTGTCTGGGTCGGGAATATACTTCCCATTGCGGATCTCACCGGCGAGGGAGAGCGGGTCGAAGAACTTACCACCAGGATATCCCTGCTGGCCGGTGGCGTTGGCAAAATTATCAGCAGTCCTCGACCAAGGCGTCGCCCATTCCACCGACTGCGACTCAGGATTGAAGAAATCGACCCAGCGCTTGCCCTCAACCCACCCCATCAGCAGCAGCTGCGTGCCCAGCAGAGTCCCGAATGAAAAGGGGGCCACCGCCCCTGGCTGCGCCCCTGCTTCGAACCAGGGGATGCCACTCCACGCCTGCCCTACAAAGATCCCCACCACCGCCGTCATAGCCCACCGCCCATGTATGAGCTCCGCCTCTCTGTACCACTTCAGCTGCTCCGGGTTCCGCCCGAGCCCCAACGGGTCGAACCCATAATCGCCCGGAAGCCTACAAGATCAAAACCAATAATAGCATTAATAACACATCGCTCAGGTTTGGAATGGAAAATGGTTGCTTGCCTTGCTGTGCTGGGTACTCACGAGCCATCAAGCCATTCTGGATCCACCAGGTTTCCTCCGCCCCTGACGCCGGGTATCCACGATTTCTTCGCCTTCAGGGCTGCCATTGCGACCACCCGGCAGTGGAACAATCCATTTCTGTTTCTATGGCGAACACCCACGGGTCGTCCCGCAAACCGGCCTCTCGAAACTCCCGCGAGCCGGTTAGAGAGTGCGCATGCTGCGCTGGTGGCTGCGCCGGCCGCTGCTGCCGCCATTTTCTTCGTTCTGTTGTGTTGTAACGAGGAGAAGCTACGTAATTGGGAATTAATTGTGAATGTTATGTGGGGAGGAGGCTAAGGTACCCTTCAAATCGGAAGAAATCTGGTCGGATAGATATCGGGCCAATGACATTAGCGCTTGCACTGAACTACCTCAGCATTGGCCACGTAGACGAACGTGATCCGTTGGCTCTTTCCGGAATCTGCAGGGAGTGAGGATTCCGGAACCCGACATCCCAACGAAGATTCACGAACCCAATTGTGTAGTGTTTGATGTTGAGTTGAGCATGTCTCCAATTTAGAGAGTATTAAAACTTTTGTGACATTCTTACCACCACCACCTTCTTATTTTCCATTTATGTATTGTTCATTTATCTATCTTACGTCTAAGATGACGCAATTCGATTTTTAATTGGATAGTTAACATTTTCTCTTTCTTTTTAATTTTAGTTTTTATGTATGCATTTTCGCCTTGTTCTCTTGTGGGGTTAAACTCTTTGATATAGTATGTTATTTTTTCAACCAATTTAATTTGGTTATTTGGTAATCATGAGTTTTTCTCTCGCATATTTTTTACCACTTCTTATTGTAGAATAGGCATGTTCTCATTTATCATTCTTTTTTAGGCATTGTCTATCTACAAGTCTCACATCTAAGATGATGAAATTTGATTCTCAATTGGACAATTAACACTTTCGCCTCCCCATTAATTTCATCATTTTCCTTCTTTTTCTCATGTAGGGTTAAACTATTTGACATTGTATACTTTCTTCCAGCCAATTTGCTTTGTTCACATGGTAGTCTTAATCAAGTGATTTTACCACCTCTTGTTGTAAAATAGGCATGTTCTCATTTCTCATTCTTTCTAAGGTATTGTCCATCTACTAATCTCACACCTAAGATGATGTAATTCAATTCTCAATTGGGAAATCAACACTTTCATCTTCCCCTAATTCCAACCCCTTTTTATGCATTTTCATCTTGTTCCATGTGGGGTTAAACTCTTTAACATAGTATGCTTTCGTTTAACCAATTTTCTTTCCCCATATGGTAGTCCTGAATTTTTCTCTCACATGTTTTTTGTTTCCTCAGTGGTGTTTGAGCAATCTTGCAATTTGTTGCTTTGTTCACTCATCTATTTGTTGTTTTATTTTGTTGGAGTTGATAGTGAACCCCACAGCTACCATAAATCATATGCAACCAAAATGCCTATCACAAATGAGAGATCAAAACAACGGATTTGATATACAACCAAGAGAGAAAATATTGATTCACATAAGCATATGATATGCCTTTTGTATTGAGTATATGCCTTTTGTATTGAATAATGAATTTGAACACATACGAATCAATATTTTCTCTCTTGGTTGCATAGCAAATTAGTTCCTTTGATCTCTTGTTTGTGATAGGTTTTTTAGTTGCAAGTGGTTTTTGGGAGCTATGGGGTTCACTATCAAATCCAACATGGTATTTATTAGCAGGTTATAGAGTAGAGACCAAAAACTATTGAAAAACTACCGCATGGGACTTGTGAAACCTAAGGTCAGCAAGGAAGATGGAGTAAAAGATACCTTATAAGGATCACACCTCTCTAAGAGACAAATTATAAATATATGTATGTAATAAATGTAGGAAGAGAGAGAGTAGAGGATGTCGAATACAAATATAGCATAGAAGGGACTATAGAGTAGAGACTAAGACCTGCCATTATATTTGTTATATGAATATATATATATATGTGAAATTATAAGGGTTTTGATCAATATATGTGTTATGAATGGATGTGGTTCTTATTTAAGTTACTTATGGAATGCAGTTAGATAGAGTTTTCCCTACCGCTAATTTTATTTTCTCTCACTGTATCCTCTGGGGTATAAACTAACTATATAAAGGATATCAAGGTAAAATATTTGGACAGTAACTTCCCATTTCCTCTTGCCAACATTGGTTCCATTGTCGAGACCCTAGAGTGAGCAATGAAGAAAATACAGGTTGAAGAAAAGAAAGTGGTAGTGGTAGAAGATAGTAGCAAAAAGGGATTTTTTTTCTATAGACACAACTCTTAGGTATCACCATTCTGAGAGGGGGGTAGACACTTAATGGGTGACAAAAGGGAAGGGGGAAGAGATATGAAAAGATCCTTAGTAAAGATGTAACTGTTCAAAATTTTGACTAACCATGGGGTATATAAGGATTAATGGAAATCCAGATAAAAAAAACTCATGGACAAAGGAGATAACAAAATGAAATTTGAGCTTATTGAAAGAATTAAATTGGCAATAGACATGAACACAAGATAAATAAAGGTGAAAAAAACCTAGGATCGACGAGAAAGATACTGTAGAAGGATGGAAGAAGCAGAAAAGATAGAAAGAAAACAAGACAAAGAGATATCAATAGAAAATGTGAATGAAAAGGATGAGAAAACCACTAAGGATGTTGTTGAGCACGACATTATGGGTGCAGTCATGGAAGTAAGGAAGGAGATACCACAAATAAGTTATAGGTTGGATAGAATAAGTCAAATTATATAGAATCTAGAGGATGAAATTGAGGATTATAGATAGTGGTTGCTCTAGATACGTGACTAGAGATAAAAGTAAATTCATGAATTTCAAGAAATTTGAAGGTGGTTCAATGACCTTTAGAAATAATTCAATTTCCAAAAAATTTGGTAAGGGTACTTTAAGTCTTGATAGTGGAAAAATAAAGACTTGTGATTTTTTGTATGTTGAAGGTTTAAAGCATAATTTGTTAAGTGTTAGTCAAATGTGTGAAAAAGGCTACAAGCTATCTTGTAGCATTGAAGGTTGTGAAATTAGGGAATCAAGGACTAGTAAACTAATTGTGGAAGGAAGTAGGATAGACAATGACATTTATCATCTCAATGAGTTGAATGGACAAAGTTGTCTTATTGTGTAGAAAGATGAAAGATTCCTTTGGCATAGAAGGCTAGAACATACGAATTTTGATGATATTATAAAGATTAGTTCAAGAGGGATAGTCCAAGATATGCCAAAAATTAAGAAGCCTCAATCAATCAGCTGCAAGCCATGTCATGAAGGGAAGCGAACAAGAAGCAAATACTCTATTAGAGTCACTCAAAGATTCAAGCCTCTAGGATCACCTACAAAACCAGAAACAACCTTCTACATGAGAGAAAAGCAAGAGAATAAATTTCTAATAATGGATGCAACATAATATGGCTAATATGCAATAATGAAGATTTCAATGGTATTGGATAAGAATCCAATGGAATTAAATTACAAATGAGAACCCCTTGGTTATCTAGCCAAGGTGAGACATAGGATTAGACAAGATCATGGCAAGTGTCTTAATCCTATGACATGAGACAACTAACTTGACATAAAAGTCAAAACAATAGGATCTAGACATGACAACTAAGTCTTCTAGAAACAATCTCAGGACCTAAGTAAACTTAACATGTGAATATGTCCTCTAAGTCCTTAGTAAGTGAATTAACTAGGTACAAGATATTTATTCACACCAACATCCCCCTTAAGTGCAACTTAGGGAGAATATTATTATGCAAAGATGGGTCTCGACTACTAGGCCATGATAGGTACCCATGTACATATACAAATGCAATGTCTCACAAACGAAGAAAAGGAGAAAACCCAGTGGGAAAAAACTCCTTCCCAAAAGAGAGATGAAAAACAAAATACTCTCAATGAAGAATGAGAGGACGAAGACCCCATACGAGGAAAAAGACCCCCCCCCCCACCCCATAAGAGAGAAGAAGATAGACCATTCAGCCCTCCCTTAATGGTGAGTCTTCTCCAATGGTAGAAGCTCGACATTGAATGTTGAAGATGATCCAATCTCGCCAAGCAATGTTCCTCCCCTTACAAAGAAACAAAACCAAGAATGTATGTAGTATGTCTTCCCATTCTTGAAAGGAAGATGTATGAAGAATAATGATATATGTGATGTCTTTGAAGAATGCTCAAGTGTCTCCATGTCGATGTTGAAAGTTGACACACTCCAAACAGGTCTAGGCCACACAACTAAATATTTCAATCCAAAATCTAGAAAGACAAAGATGCCTTCTCAGAAGACAAATAAGCTTCCTCCAAATGTTGTCAAAAAGTATCCACACTCATGTCAAATTGCAAAGGATGATCATGTAGAGAATGAACAAGAGGGTCAAATTGTTCCTTCACAACAACTAAAGAAGGATCATCTCCATCAAAGAGAAGATGTATGTAATAAATGGTGTATCCCAAATTTGAAATATGAGACTCAACAAACAACCCACCAATGTCTGTCAAGTATGCATCCCAAGTGGATGTAATTGGAAGACAATGAAGATCTTGTTGCACTGAATCACAAGAAGCCATATCTATAGAAACACAAGCATCATAAAATGAAACAATAGATGGAGGAGATGAAATGCAGCGCTCAAGAATAGGATTTTATGTGAGAACTCCCAAGTTCAAGTAGCCAAAAGTCTCCTCAAAATCATGGTTCACACTAGAAGTGTGATCAAAAGCCGAAGGAACAATGACATCATCAGAAGAAAAATTTGCAAAGGTGTACAACTAAGATGAATGATCAACCATCCCAGTAGAAATAAACTTTCTACTCTCCAAGTCTCTAATGATAACTGAATCAGGAGTGAATTCCACAATCTTCCCATCTCCACCATGTGTAATCTGATAGATGGAAAGAAGATTGTTTGACAAATGAGGTACAAAAAAACATTATTGAAAGTGCCCTCTTCAATATCAATAGACCCCTTCCCAATTACACTCATATATGTATTATTTCCAATCAAAATAGGAGACATGGTACAAGGCTCAAAAGAAGAGAATATAGACTATGAAGATGCCATATGATGAGATGCTCCTAAATCTAGAAGCCATCTCCTTGATCCAAGACCTATAAAAGAATAAAGATCTCTCCCTTTATTTCTTGATGTAGTAGCATGACCTTTGTCCTTATTAGACCGCTTTGAAGAAGAAGAAGAGGAAGAAGGTGACTCAAACATTCTGGAAGGAAAAAAAATTTGATTGTTTTTGAGAATATGTTTCAACTCACCAATATCCTTCTTATAACAAGAATGTCCATCATGTCCAAGCTTCTTGCAATATGAACAAGTTGTCTTCTCCTTCTTAGGTGATTTCTCTATGGAAGAGGATGTATTATTTGCTTGATCTAAATGTGGATTATTATTTTCTTTCTTCTCTTTCTTATTTGATTCAGATTCTTTCACTTGACTAACCAACAATGCCTGAGATTTAAAATTCTTGATGAGACCCATTGACATAAGCTTTTGTTTTTTATTAAGGTAAAGACAGGTTTTGAAGGGACCCTGAAACCCTTTACAAGTAGATTTTGAATGGATCTGGAACCCTCAATCAGAAGGTTGTCAAAACTAAAAGACAAGAAGGCACAAACAACCAAGGATAAAACAACCAACAACAAGCAAAAAACCAGCCCCCAAACAAGAACCATCAAGATTTACATTTAGAATTACTCTTGTGGGAGCAGAGAATCATGTCAAAAGGAGGTTTAGAGGACTTATCTTTTTTTCCCTTTACATCAACCCTCTTCCACTTTCATTTCCTTATCAAGCCAAGACAGCACACAATTATCCTGAAGAGGAAAGCTAGCAGCCATTGTCTTAAATATTTGATCTGTATTCCTCTCAGTAGGCGTGGCCAAATCAGGAGAGTCGCTCAAAATGATAGCCGAAGCACTGCCACCAAAATTGGCAGCCATAGGCCCACTCACAAACTCAAAATGGGTCACAACATTGTTGTCTTGCAAAGCATCAACAATCCCACCATTAGAGACAGTCGGAGAGGAAGCCTCAAGGCCTTGTGATTCTTGAGCAACCACCTCAGAGAAGCTCCTTGGTTGCTCAACCTTCTTCAGAATCATATAGTGTTGCGGAGAAGCATCTTTCCAGCATGTAGCCTTCATGGTTTTTTTCTCAAAACCACATTGAGCAGCAGCATAACCTGTCTTGAAACATCTTCTACATCGAAAGGGAATACCCTCATAGTCCAAAGCTTGGACCCAAGAACTCTTAGAATTTTTAAGTAAAATTTTAACAAGCAACCCTTTTGAAATATCCATTTCAACCAATATGCAGGCAAAGGTATTAACATAATATTTTGTTGCTCATGTATTAACATATTAGAAAATAATATAAATGAAGGAATAACATATGCAGACCCCATAGTCAATCTATGAGTATGAAAGCTAGAAACACAAGAAACATAATTAGGACCAAGTTTGTTCAATGTATTGTAGACCAATTGAATGTATTTCTTATCAATTCCACATGTTTTACATTGCTCTCTTCGATCATTAACCCTAGTGATGTAGTCTTGGATGTTTTCAAAGTTCTTAGGATCAAGGCTCATCAATTCATTATCAATTTGATAGCCTCTTACTTCATTTGTAGTATCATACAATGTTTTCAATTTGTTCCAAGATTCATGAGAATTATTATATGATTCAATTTGAAAAAAATCTTGAGAAACTAGTCTACGAAGACATCCAAGAGCTTTGGTATGTTCAATCATCCATTTTATCTTTTTATCTACATTTGTAGGTTCAGGTACCTTATTTTCAACATATAGAGAGTGACCTTCAGTCATTAGAATACTTTATGCATTTTTATGTCATGTTGAATAATTATATGGTGTGAGCAAAGGAACCTTAAAATGATCCATGAGAATAAGAGAGAGCAATCAAATAGATCAAAAAAATGCACCGAGAGACCCCCAAAATCACTCAATCAAGAATCCCGCAACAATATATGATTTGGCACTTTATACTTAGTGTGTTTACAATGCCAAGATAGATCAAAGATGAAAAATTACAACATTATCTCAAAACGAGATCTACAATCTGAGATTTCACTTTCTTAATATGATTTAGACTTCAAATGAAGCCTTCCCAAAAGGACAAAACTTCTCCAAGTGTCAGTATGTCCAAGTTATCAACAAAAATGCAAATAAACACAATTATGAATAAAAGATACTTGTAAATGAATATGGAAACATTTCTTAGATATAATTGTAGGGCTTTTCAATATCTTTCCAATGCCACAAGAATCACAAAAAAAATGGATAAATGAGCAAAAAGTTATGAGCTCGAAAGTCCAAATGGGAGATCTGACTTCAAACATCAATAAATTTCACTAGTAATTTGATCTGATAATGAAACATGTGCCAATAGAAAGTACACAAAACTAGCTTTCCAAAAATATTTTATTTGCAAAAATATGAATTTTGGATCAAAAGTTATGAATTTTTTTAAAAATGTTGAATTTAGCATGTAGTGACAACCCTTCTAGCAAAATAAAAATTTGCCAAAAATCAAATTCGTCTAAAATGGACAAATTTTATATGAAAAAGGGGATTTTTGGTCCATCTAAATGCAATGGAAGCATCAATTTTGGCTTTAAGTGCTCCAATAAAATTTTTTCCAAATCTAAGCTTCAAACCCTAGTTTGTAACTACATCATACAATGGCCAAATTGAGTGAAATAAAATCTAGATCTGAATTTCTTGGACATTCTAAACTCAATAGTAAGATTAGATTTGCACCAACATGCTCCAAAATAAATTTGAAATATAAATCCACAAAAAAAAAACAAAATCTGGTATTTCTTTCACAACAGCACAACAGGCAATTAGCGTTGACTTTTGCGGCAAAATTTAGTGTATTTGAGTGCATGAATTGAATAATTTGGCTGGCGCCCAACTTGGCACAAATAGGCATGGTCATCTTGGCATCGAATTTAGCGCCATGTTTCATGTCGTATTTAGCGTTGGGACATCATAGCGCCTCTGTTGGCGCCTAAAATTGTGTTGAGTAGTAGCATCAAAAATTGTGCCGAAATGGGCACCCAATTTGGCTTTCGGTTTTACTTCCATGTCTACTCCCATTTTTGCTTCTAGTTTTGCTTCCAATTTGATGTCCAGTTTTGCCACCAGGTTTGCTTCCAATTTTGTTTCCAGTTTTGCCTCCAGGTTTGCTTCCAATTTTGCTTCTGGTTTTCCTTCCAGTTTTGCTTCCAGTTTTGCTTCTGGGTTTGCTTTCGGGTTTGCTTCTAGTTTTGCTTTTAGTTTTGCTTCCAAGTTTGCTTCCGATTTTGCTTCTAGTTTTGCTTCCAATTTTGCTTCCATGTTTGCTTCTAGTTTTGCTTCCAACTTTGCTTCTGGTTTTGCTTCCGATTTTGCTTCCAATTTTGCTTCTAGTTTTGCTTCCAAGTTTGATTTCAAGATTGCTTCTAGTTTGGCTTCCCTTGTTGCTTCCTTTTTTGCTTCTAAAAGTGCTTCTTGTTTTGCTTCCATTTATTAATTTAATATGTTTTATTTCAATTTGATTAGTTAAATATATCGTGCCTCTTAAATAACTCATATGATTATAGAGTAAGTAATTTAATTATTTAACTCATATGATTAAATAACAATATAATTATTGTAACATGATCTTCATCTATAATTAAAACAAGTGAGTCAAATATTTATAATTTAATTGAATTTGACAACATCCATCCTGAGCAGTAAATTAAAATCATCATACTTAATAAATATCCATCCAAAAATCATCGACCACTTTTAATATATATAAATTGACAAGTAAATACTGATAAGATCATCATCATACATAACTAAAACAAGTGAAAGTCAAATATGCCAGTACATCAAAAACATGTCCAACAGTCAACATAAGTGAAAATGATACATGTATAAATGATATAAATAAAATTGATAAATTATGTAACTCAAATTGATACAAGTCAAGATGATACATGTCCAAATGATATAGTGTCGAAAATGATACATGTCAATATGATACAACTCAACAATATAGTATTGTAGGCCGTGAAAATGATACATATGATAGTAACCATGAAAAGAGTCATCATAACAATATATCAACAATGATCCATGATGTAGTCTATATGATCATGAATGTCACTGGTTACTATCACCAACTGTCTCATCATCATCATTGTCATCGGCCTAGGTGTCTTCTGTATCTGCATCATCATCATCCTTTGCCATGTGATCTGTACCAGCAGAACCAATATTTTGTGGATCTATATCATGTTGAGGATCATCTTGATCTTCTGGAAGACCCGTGTTCTACAAAAAAAAAATATTTAAAATGAAAAGTTATTATTTATTTCATGCAATGATTTATTTTTCTTTTATATATCTAATATTACAACACATGAGACGAAACCATAATCATATTACATCATATCAAAGTGCACATACCATATTAAAATTTAAAAAAAGTTATAGCTAATACTGGTGAGTCAGGAAAAACTTCAGCTTTCAAAAATAAAGCCAATTAGGCAAGCAGACTTGTGGATCAGGCTAGCATTTGGTGGAAGAGGAAGAAAGATGACTGGAACTTTGGAGGCCCACCATAATGGATTTCGATATTCAACCATGATAGAAGAAGAGAGAGATGATATCACGTATCAAAACATTAAGCATGCATTCTTCCAGCTAGTGGAGAAGGAGATGATTACTTTGCTTCATTAGGTTGACAGACGTGTGGATCATGCAAACATTTGGTGGAAGAGGAAGAAAGATTACTGGAACTCTGGAGGCCCACCATAATGGATTTCAGTATTCAATCATGAGAGCAAAAGAGAGAGTTGATATCACGTATCAAAACATTAAGCATGCATTCTTCCAGCCAGTGGAGAAGGAGATGATTACTTTGCTTCATTTTCATTTGCATAACCATATCATGGCGTGGGAACCAAGAAGACCAAGGATGTCCAGTTTTATGTGGAGGTAATGGATGTCATCCAAACTTTAGGATGGGAAAGAAGGTAAATGTATGATCCTGATGAAATTGAGGAAGAACAACAAGAGAGGGACAAGACTGCATAAACAAAAAAACATGTAAGAGAGCTATGGGAGCAGCCTGATCTAAAAGATTAGATTACATAATCATGGACTGTAGAAACACAAAACATGTAAAAAATGAAAGATGCTAAAACTACAGACCGATTATATCCCGCAAATAAGATCATGCTATCCATAATGCACACACTCATTTTAAGGCATTCAAAAAACAAAATAGAGATATAGTCTCCCCACTAAAATACAAGCATACATAGTAACCAGGGATTAAATTCCTTTAACATTTTTCTCAAAAACATATGATGATAAAACAATTAGCTTTGAATTAACAAGGATAAGGACAAGAACTTACGATTACCTCTAGATGTAGAAGGGTGCTTCACTTGAGCACCCCCCATGTAGCTCTCCTCCCTTCCTCTCTTCATTTATATGACCACCAGTCTCACCTCAAGCGGCTCTTGCAAAAAAAAAAAAAAACCATATTCATTACAATTAGTCTAGGTTTCTTGTTTCTACAACCCCCTTCTCCTCCTTCCCTTATAATCACAAAAAGCATGAATCCTTCACAGACAAAATCCTAAATTCTCAATAGTCAAAATGGATATAAATTCAAAACCCAATAAAAACACAAAATACTCAAACACCAAAATTAAGATCAGGCTCCTCTAAAACCCAAGAAGAAAAAGCAAAAAAGAATCACATAAAATTGAAGCTTCTGGAACAAAAGTATTCGACCACATATTTATATCTAGAGGTCAAGAGATCGAGACTCGCAGAGCTTGTTTCATTTTCACTACCTTGTCTCACATTTTTTTCTTTATTTAACAGATCCTTGCAAGCTTAATGGCAGATTAAAAATAAATGCTTTCATTGAAACCCCAACTATTACTAAAGCCTTCTTAAAAAGGAGCATCAATTTAAAACATATACATGCAAGGCCTTTCAGCACTTAAATAGACTAGCTTCTACACTAAACACTTTCCACAAACAAATAGAGGGCATTGCAATATAATACAAAATAAAATAAAAAACAAAAGTAAATTGTGAACCAAGATGAGCATCACAGACCTTTTTTTGAAGCACAAAAATCCATTGTTCAAAAAAATTTGAACCTCCGCCGATCCACTGCAATGAAAAATCAATCACAATTCCATCAAATCCATGAAATACTGAGGAATAAACATATCCTTGTCCTCCTGCTGCTCCTCCTCCTTAAAGATTTGTCAAGCGAGTAAAAGAGCTATGGGATCAACCTCATCTAAAATATTTTGAACTAGAGTTTGATATGCCATTTAGAGAGCTTGGTTTTCATGGAGTTCTCAAAAACATACGATGATAAAACAATTAGCTTTGAATTTACAAGGATAGGGATAAGAAATTATGATTGCCTCTAGATGTAGAAGGGCGCTTTACTTGAGCACCCCCCATGTAGCTCTCTTCCCTTCCTCTCTTCATTTATATGACCACCAGTCTCACCTCAAGCTGCTCTTGCAAAAAAAAAAATATCATATTCATTACAATTAGTCTAGGTTTCTTGTTTATACAACCCCCTCCTCCTCCTTCCCTTACAATCACAAAAACTATGAATCCTTCACAGACAAAACCCCAAATTCTCAAAAGTCAAAATGGATATAAATTCAAAACCCAAAAAAACAAACACAATAAAAACACAAAATACTCAAACACCAAAATTAAGATCAGGCTCCTCTAAAACCCAAGAAGAAAAAGCAAAAAAGAATCACATAAAATTGAAGCTTCTGGAACAAAAGTATTCGACCACATATTTGTGTCCAAAGGTCAAGAGATCAAGACTCGTAGAGCTTATTTCATTTTCACTACCTTCTCTCGCATTTTTTTCTTTCTTTAATAGATCCTTGCAAGCTTAATGGCAGATTAAAAATAAATTCTTTCATTGAAACCCCAAATATTACTAAAGCCTTCTTAAAAATGAGCATCAATTTAAAACATATACATGCAAGGCCTTTCAAGGCTTAAATAGACTAGCCTTTGCACTAAACACTTTCCACAAACAAACATAGGGCATTGCAATATAATACAAAAGAAAATAAAAAACAAAAGTAAATTGTGAACCAAGATGAGCACCACAGACCTTGTTTTGAAGCACAGAAATCCGTTGTTCAAAAAAAATTGAACCTCTGTCGATCCACTACAATGAAAATCAATCAGAATTCCATCAAATCCATGAAATACTAAGGCATAAACATATACTCATGCTACTGCTGCTCCTCCTCCTTAAAGATTTGTCAAGCGAGTAAGAGAGCTATGGGAGAAACCTCATCTAAAAGATTTTGAAGTAGAGTTTGATATACCATTTAGAGAGCTTGGTTTTTATGGAGTTCTCAAAAACATACGATGATAAAACAATTAGCTTTGAATTAACAAGGATAAGGACAAGAACTTATGATTGTCTCTAGATGTAGAAGGGTGCTTCACTTGAGAACCCCCCATGTAGCTCTCTTCCCTTCCTCTCTTCATTTATATGACCACCAGTCTCACCTCAAGCTGCTCTTGCAAAAAAAAAACACCATATTCATTACAATTAGTCAAGGTTTCTTGTTTCTACAACCCCCTCCTCCTCCTTCCCTTACAATCACAAAAAACATGAATCCTTCACAGACAAAACCCCAAATTCTCAAGAGTCGAAATCGATATAAATTCAAAACCCAAAAAAATAAACCCAATAAAAACACAAAATACTCAAAAACCAAAATTAAGATCAGGCTCCTCTAAAACCCAAGAAGAAAAAGCAAAAAAGAATCACATAAAATTGAAGCTTCTGGAACAAAATTAGTCGACCACATATTTGTGTCCAGAGGTCAAGAGATTGAGACTCGCGGAGCTTATTTCATTTTCACTACCTTCTCTTGCATTTTTTTCTTTCTTTAACAGATCCTTGCAAGCTTAATGGCAGATTAAAAATAAATGCTTTCATCAAATCCATGAAATAATAAGGCATAAAGATATCCTCATCCTCCTACTACTCCTCCTCCTTAAGGATTTATCAAGCGAGTAAGAGAGCTATGGGAGCAGCCTCATCTAAGATGTTTTGAACTAAAGTTTGATATACCATTTAGAGAGCTTGGTTTCCATGGAGTTCCTTTCAAAGCCTCTGATTTTATTGTTCCTATGGTAAACTATTTGGTAGAGTTGGTGGAATTACCTTTCTTAGTAATCACTATTAGTGAGATTAAGAATTGTTAACCTTAAGAGAGTAGGACTTGGGCAAAAGGAATTTGATATGGTTATTGTTTTCAAATACTTCAAGCGGGATGTACTCTGAATGTACGCCATTCCTCAATCTTCATTTGATGGCATCAAGGAATGGTTGAACTCCATGGATATAAAGTATTATGAAAGCATAATGAACTTGAACTGGTGGCTAATTTTAAGGAAATTTCCTTTAGATGCAAGGATTCAAAGCACATCAACCATGCGGTACAAATGATTAAATCCCAGAGATGATTTGTAGCAATGAAAGAGTTAGAAAAGGCAGAGAGGGCTACACTAGTGACTTAGGAGAAACTTCAGCTTTCAAAAATAAAGCCAATTAGGTTGGCAGATGTGTGGATTAGGCCAACATTTGGTGGAAGAGGATGAAAGATGACTGGAACTCTGGAGGCCCACCATAATGGATTTCAATATTCAACCATGAGAGAAAAAGAGAGAGTTGATATCACGCATCAAAAAATTAAGCATGCATTCTTCCAGCCAATAGAGAAGGAGATGATTGGCCTCCATTCTTTAAGCCAACAAAAGGGTCCAATTTTCTCCTTGAACGTAGAGTGAAATTGGCCTCCATTTCTTCTCTGGTACACTAGCTTCCAAACTGCCTCATACCACAGACCTGTTACATTCCTTTCCACCGCAAACTGAGAAGCATCAGATGAAATGCCTTGCGTGTCTTCAAAACACATCATATTGTCAGCCCTCACCATTAATGTCGAACGTGCATCCAGCGTCGCCAACAATACCTTCATCAATGCTTCAAGTCCTTCGGGAATTTAAAACACATTCCTCTACTTGCTAGCGTTAACTCCTTCCTACATTAATTACAACAGATAAATTTCTTCCAAATGAATTCCACTAAAATCTTCTATTCTTATTTCCTCCACCTCTATAAAAGATAGATCCCATTTCAATAGGGTATTTGCTTCAACAATGTCTATGCAAACAACAAATTTTTGATTGGACTGTATTTATTAATTAATTGAAAATAAAAAGTGCATTCACTTTTTATTTTCAATTAATTAATAAATACATTCAAATCAGTTAATGGTGGAATGTGTTGCCTACATAGACAATACTTTGCCTAATCACACCCTGCAAATTCCAAGCATCAATTCCTCCTTTTATTATTGCTTGGATTACTTGGATGAATTGTTGGCAGAAAAAAATAGGATTACTTGGATGTTTCTTCCATTCATTTTGTATCAACATATGTTCGTGAAGACACAAAAGTTAATAGCTCAATCAGGTAGAGCTTTTGTGATTTTCAAATGAAGAGTAAGGTACATTTTTATTTCTGCTACATTACATTCATGTGCATAAACAAAATCAGAAGATTACATTACTAGATTGCACTTATGTAGATGCATATAATATATGAAAGATTACATAATCCTTTAAAAAATGTAGTCTTTATTGATAATATAAATGCACATAAAGAGAAAGGGGACCTGTCATTGTCTCAATGATGAATCCCGGTTTCTTTGTTCTGCATCATCTTCAGTCTTCCCGCTTGTCTAAACCTCCAAGTTGATGTCTTCCTTGCTGCTCCTAGGTTTCTTGCATTTGAGTGAGAAGAGTGTTGTTAGACAAATGAAGGATCACCATTCAAAATATGTGCATACATCTATAAACATATAATTTGATCATCATATGCATTAAAATAACTTGCATACCATAGATGTCCAAGAAAACAAGAAAGTTATCAACATAGCCATGATTCTGACAAAACCGATCATCAAGGATTCCAAGATAGTTTTCATTAATAGTCTGGTTAAAAGTAAGCAGCCCCAAGCATCATAATAGTCACAAGAATTGAGCATGAGGGGCAGTCATGTAGATTAAAAGCTTACACAATAGTCATCACTTGCAAAGACATAGATAACATGTTTCCACATAACAAATTAAATCAAATGCATGAAAGGTACAATGATGAAGTCCATAATAGTGAATGTTGCTTATAAAGAGGGATTGAAGGACAACATTTTGTATCAAGGAGAACAAGGTAACCTCAAACTCTGTTGTACCTGAGTATGACAGTACCTGAGCTTCTAGTGTTTCTAGATGGAACCTATAGCGGAAAAGTGTAGTCTCCATCTAAAGGAACCATTTTCAGAGCCCTTCCCTGAAATGAGGGTTGAAAACATTAGAAGAAAAGAAATATCATAATTCTAAAGTAACAATTTGTATCAAGAAAAATGTCAGAAAGTATAATTAAAAAGACAAATCCTTACAATTGCACCTCAAATTGGACCAAACAACAACAACAAATGTGCCCTGATAAATCTTGCAAATTTAAACAACTTGAAAAGACCACTTTGGAGACAACAAAGCAATAACTAAGCATGAAAATCAACACAACAATTGAACATTGAAGATGGATTACGAGTTATAATGTATTTGATCCATTATATTGCTCAAAATATAAACATACATAACATGAGTTCTTTTGATATGAATAAGTGGATGAGATAGTCTAGTATCTATTCTAATGGATTGAAATGATGATGATATGATGATCAAAATTGGACCTTGGTTTCCTTATTTGTACGGGAAGCAACAAGCTTCAGGTCTGTTCACAAAAATTACATCGTTTCTTAACTAAAGCATAATTAACATAACATAGAAACTTAAAAAGATAGGCCCATTCCAATTGTTTCCAAACATCAAATAATGCTTGTGTTTGTTGATAGGTAGAAGATTTTGATGAAACACATACTAATACCCAAGATCCAACTGGGTTATTGAGATTTGGACAGGATGATCCAAACCATCCTTTAAACCATACCAGGGCGAAAAGAGCAAGATTAAAGAGAACACCCAAAAGTGTTTCACACCGGCTCAAGATACAATCCAACCTGGTTATGACACTGATAGCAATCCAAATTTTCTTGAACCGTCCATACCCGAACGTTGCATCACAATCTATTCTTCCTGCACATAAGAATGCCACATGTTAACCCCTTCTAAATAAAACTCAAAATACCATAAAACAATGAGTCTCTTATATTAGTAAGTAGGTAGTCTATAGGGCATAGTTTGATTTTATACAAGGATGCTCATGAAAGGAATCTTCAAGTGATAGTGAGTGAGTTGTTTGAGATTACAGTTGATGATGCAATATCCAGTCTTAAAGGCAGTTATCAAAGCAGTAAATGTGCAAGAAAATCAAATTGTACACAACAAACAATTCACAATATTATCTTTCATAATGCCTTAAGTTTCAAGACAAAAATCTCATTGTATCTTGATGAAAGTGGTGAACTTAATGGTCAATCACTGGCAACCATGATTTTAAAACATGGTATTGTGCTTATGGAGGCAGCATTTTAAGCAAGGCGGTGAGTGGTGGTTTGGAACAATGGCAGGTATGAAGGACTTTCTTTATATGCATACTATGTAGTCTAGCTTAAGACAACATTCTTAGAAGAGATTGAAGGTGGATTAGGGAACTCAAGGGTTACCATGATAAAGATTAAAGAAAATACTAAGATCTATTTAAAAGCCACTATCATGAAGATATTAAAGATATTAAATGAAAAACCCCCTGCAGCTGGAGTAATGAACACAGTGTGAAAGAGGATAGTGTGCTAGGGCAGATTTGGGAGATCTCTATATGCATACTATGCAGTCTAGCTTAATAAAAGGTTCTTAGAAGAGATTGAAGGTGGGTTACCCTTTTTTATCAGAGCTGGAATTGATAAACAACAATGAATCATATTCCTTCTATCACACACATCTTGTTGGCCTTGTCGTTGCACCAAAAGATCAACCTAACAATGCCCGATACATACGTCAGTTAAGATCCACGGGAGGCGGTTAAACCATGTCGCGAACCTGAAAGGAGATGCTGATGGTTAGTACAACAATCCCCCCCTCAGCGTCACCCGAGGGGTTCAAACCTATGACCGGCTCTAATACCAATTGTTGGCCTTGTCATTGCACCAAAATATCGACCTATCAATGCTCGATACAAGCATCAGTTAAGATCCATGGGAGGCGGTTAAACCATGTCGCAAACCCGAAGGGAGATTCTGGCAGTTAGTCCAACACATCTCATTACCATTCTCTTTCATTCTTTACTGAAACACTTCTCCATTTTGGCGGGCTACGCCTGAAAATAAGGTTTCAACAAAGGTTTTATTGTATTTTTATTAAAATGAAAACTCCATTCTAGCAGGCTATGCTTGAAAATAAGATTTCGTCAAAAAAATTAGAGTATGTTTATTAGAGTTTTAGATTATTTTGGTAGGCTATATTCTTGATTCAAATGGTTTATGACTGACATGATTTTCTGCCATGATTACCGTACTACCGCCATCTCTTATTATACCCTCTGTAGTATGGTGGTGTTTTTCCCTTCCCTTCTGCTGTTTACCGCACTACTACCTTGCTCAAGGCTTCTTGCTACGGGGTTGCAGTGTATACCGATCTACCACATATGTTTCTCACCTTCCCAACAGTATAGCGGTGTATGCTTTTGATCATTACCTTAAGAGTGTCAATGAGATAATCTTCTTTGTCTTACTAATATCTAAATGTCTCATCGATATTAGATCTTATGATCCTCTGATGTTGGTTTTCGGTGTTGATGAGACAAGTTAATATCTCTTGTCGATATGCCACTGTCTCATCGATATTTTCCTTCAGCATTATTTCTTTATATATCAATGTAACTCTACCATGTCGTGGAGACTCATGATTATCGTTGCGGTATGGTGGTGTTTTCCCTTCCCTTTTGTTGTTTACCACACTACCATCTTGCTCAAGGCTTCTTGTTGCGGGGTTGTGATGTATACCGCTCTACCGCATATGTTGCTCACCTTCCCGACGGTATAGCGATGTATGCTTTTGATCATTACCTGAACAGTGTCAATGATACAATCTTCTTTGTCTTACCTATACCTCAATGTCTCATCGATATTAGATCTTATGTTCCTCTGATGTTGGTTGTCGGTGTCGATGAGACAAGTTAATATCTCTTGCCGATATGCCATTGTCTCATCGATATTTTCCTTCGACGATATTTCTTTATATATCGTTGGGGAGACTCATGATTATCCCTATGGTATGGTGGTGTTTTTCCCTTCTCTTCAACTATTTACCGCACTACCGCCTTGCTCAAGGCTTCTTGTTGTGGGGTTGTGGTGTATACCGCTCTACCACATATATTGCTCACCCTCCCGGCGGTCTAGCGGTGTATGATTTTGATCATTACTTGAAGAGTGTCGATGAGACAATCTTATTTGTCTTACTGATATCTCAATGTCTCATCAACATTACTTCGTTATATCCAAGAGTTGTGTTTCGTCGAGCACTTGTAGATATACCTTTTCGATGTGACATAAGTGATTTTCTCCTCAATATGCTCGTATATTGTTGACATTTCATTGTTTTACATCGTCGATGAGATATATAAATAAGTCTCTTCGACATAGGGGTGTGTAAACTGGTGCTAAACCTGAAGCTAAACTCGAAGCTCAAGTCGTGAGGCTAAATGTGGTGCTAAATTTGAAGCTAAATTCGGAGCCAAAGGTGGCACTAACGACGACGCCACACTCGAAGCCAATATCAGCGCTAAAGGAATTGATAATTCTGGCATAAATTAGCGCCTAAATTAGCACCGACTAGTCCTGATTGGTGCAAATAAACGCCAAAAATAGCGCCATCCCGATAAATAGCGTCGACGATTTCAAAAAATTGGAAAAAAATACATTAAAACATTGGGTGGAAGCAAGAAATAGAGCAAAAAATGGAGCAAATCATAGGGATTTGTTGTAGTGTTTCAATTTTTGTCATTCTCCACGTCATTATATGATGCAAGAGAAGAGAATACTCAACTTTTCAAGATCCACCAAGATTTGCAACCTTGAAATAGCTCAAGTATGATTGTCTCCAAGATTTGAGAAGGTGCTTGCAAATCTAAAGCTCTGATACCATGTTAGAGTCACTCAAAGACTCAAGCCTCCAGGATTACCTACAAAACCAAAAACAACCTTCTGCAAGAGATAAATGCAAGTGCATAAATTTATAATAATGGATGCAAGATCATATGGCCAATATGTAATACTCAATATTGCAATGGTATTGGATTGGAATCCAATGGAATTGAATTACAAATGAGAACCCCTTTGTTATATAGACAAGGTGAGACATAGGATTACACAAGATCATGACAAGTGTCTTAATCCTATGACATGAGACAACTAACTTGACATAAAAGTCAAAAAGATAAGATCTAGACATGACAACTAAGTCTTCTAGAAATAATCTTAGGACCTAAGTAAACTTAACATGTGAATATGTCCCCTAAGTCCCTAGTAAGTGAATTAACTAGGCACAATACATTTATTCACACCAAAATACCCTACTAAGGAGTATTCCACATTGAAACCATTAGATATGGTTCATACAGATCTTTGTGAACCCATGAGGACTAAAAATCCACAAAGAGATAGATATTTCATGATGCTCATTGATGATTACACAAAGATGACTTGGATAAATTTTCTAAAAGAAAAATCAGAATCATTTAAGAAGCTTAAGGCATTCAAGGCACTAGTAGAAATTGAAATTGAAATTGAAATGACAATCAAGGTTTTGAGATCTGATAGAGTTGGAGAATTCACTTCTGAGAAGTATGATATATTTTGTGAAGAGCATGGGATCTAGAGGTAGTTTTCAGCTCCTATAACTCTGCAACAAAATGGAGTTGCAGAAAGAAAGAACCAGATTGTACAGGAGATGGAAAGAACTATGCTATGTCAAGAAAATCTACTAGATATGTACTGGAGAGAAGCTATAAAAACTGTTTTATATACTCTAAACAGTCTATATAAGGCACAAGACTAAGAAGACACCATATGATCTATGGAGAAGAAGACTGACATCAATAAGACACATCATAATATTTGGAAGCAAGTGCTACATCAAGAGAGATGAATAAAATTTGGGTAAGTTTGATTCCAGATTAGATGAAGGAATTTTGCTTGGTTATTCCTTAAGAAGTAAAGCTTATAGATGTTCAAAAAAAATATTGAAGAGGATAGTTGAAATTGTAAATGTGAGAGTTGATGAGACTATTCAGTCTACTATTATTCTAGAAATAGAAGATGATGAAGAACCAATTCACAATAGTATTGAAGATTCAAAATAAGTTGTTACAAAGAATCCAACAAAGTATGTTAAGAGGAATCATTTTGAAGATCAAATCATAGGAGATAAAAGTAGTGGGGTTCATACTCGAAAGAGACTTGAGAAGGAAAATAAACAAGTACACTTTGCATTACTATCAAAGATAAAGCCTAAGTCCTAAAAATAAGAAAGAAAAGAGAAATGTTTGATAGAAGCTATGGAAGAAGAAATGAATCAAATCATGAAGAATAAAACTTGGGAACTTGTCCCAAGACCTAAAGGCAAGCGAATTTGATTAGAACCAAGTGGGTGTTTAGAAATAAGCTAAATAAAGAAGGTGAGGTGATCTAGAACAAGTAAAGACTTGTGTGTAAAGGTTATGCTTAGGTTGAAGGCATATAATTTGAAAAGAAATTTGCTCTGGTGGAAAGACTGGAGGAAAATAATATGTTCTTAGCTCTTTCAACATTCAAGAACTTCAATGTAGACCAGATGGATGTGACATCAACATTCTTGAATCAACAACTTGAAGAAGAGGTTTATATTGAAAAACCAGAATGATTTCAATGTTCTAACAATCCTCATTATGTTTGTAGATTGAAGAAGGCTTTATATGGACTTAAGAAAGCTCCTAAAGCTTGGTATTCAAGGTTGGATGGATACTTGCAACAACAAGGATTTTGAAGAGGAAGTGAACATAGTAACCTATATATATATATAAAGGAGAATAACTATTGATAGTTGTGGTCTATGTGGATGATATTATTTTTGGTGGCAACAATGATGACATGTGCAAGAAATTTTAGAAGGCAATGTAGAATGAATTTGAGATGTCTATGTTAGGAGAACTATCTTTATTTTTTGGGTTGTAGATTGTACAATTAGACAAAGGAATTTTCATTTCACAACAAAAGTATATCAAAGATATGTTAAGAAAGTTCAAGATGGAAGATTGCAAACTGGATGGAACACCTATGGTTACTAGATGCAAGTTAAGTAAAGATGATGAATCTTCTTCAACAAATCAGACTTTGTATAGGTTTATAATTGTTAGTTTGTTATATGTGACAAAATCCAGACATGATATTATGTAGGTAGTTGGAATGGTTTCCAAATTTCAGACAAAACCTAAAGAGAATCATGTTAAAGTGGTGAAGAGGATATTCAGGTATCTGAAGGCTACTGAAGATTTTGGACTATGGTATCCAAAGAGTGAAAATTTCACTCTAACTACATTACACAGATGTATATTGGGAAAGATATGTTGATGACCGAAAGACCACAAGTGGTGGCACATTCTTCCTTGGTGATAGTTTGGTGTCCTGGTTGAGTAAGAAACAAGAATCAATTTCTCTATGTACAGTAGAAACATAATACATTGTTGCACTTAGGTGCTTTGGATGAAGCAAAATTTGAAGGAAATGAAGATTGAGTTTGAAGACCCTATCACTATTCTTTATGATAACACCAATATAATAAATATTTCAAAGAATCTAGTGATGCACTCAAGAAAAAAACACATTGCAATCAAGAATCATTTCTTGAGGGAGAAGGTTGCAGAGAAGGAAGTAAGATTAGAATATGTTGATACAAAGGAGCAAGTTGCAGATATATTCATGAAGCCACTTCCTAAGGAGACATTTGAGTTTATTTGATAGAAGTTGGGAGTTGTTGCTCCACCCTCTTGAATCAAGAGGAAGCACAGGGTGAGGGGTAGCTTGGTCTCCCCGCCGCAAGAAGGATTGGTGGTCTTACAAAGTATTTTTCAAAGACAATGAAGCATGGACTCAGGAGGAGACTATTTGGGAAAATATTTTTTTGGATGGTAGGAGTAGAAGGATATGGATGTAGATGTTAGCATCAGTGTGAAAAGTGGTGTCTCCTTGCAGGGGGAGAATGTGGTGTTGACCCTTTTCCATTGATGTCAAAGGGGGGGAGATTGAACTCAAAATAATGAATTGAGATACTGATTTGAGGAGAGAGTGATGTTGAATTGCTCAAAAGAATAATTATCTCACAATGTTGTATATTCTATAGGGGAGAAAATGCTATAGCAAATAAATCAGTCAAAGGAGGATATTTGTGTTCCTGTGTAGTCGACTGGTTTGGTGGTCCAAAATTTTGTTGTTTTCCATCAATGACAAAGGGGGATATTGTTGAACATAGGTTGTCATTGATGTCAAAGTTTGCAATCAAATTTTTTGTCAAGGATGAAGGAGTACTTTGAATTTTCATTATATTCCCTTTGACTTAAAGTGTTGTATGTCAGAAATTCAATTTGTTCAGTGTAGGTAATTTTATATCATGATGCAAAATCAAAAAATATATTATCATTTACTAAGGAGTGTTTGTATGACTATTGTATGCTTGCAATGTATTGCTTGTATCTATTCTCTATGATAGTGGTGGTCCAAAATTTGGTATCAGTATGTTTCAATTCAAGGATATGTTTTGGACATAGAGATTTCTCTAGCAATACAATTATGGTATGCATTTCTTTCATAAATGCATTTTTTCCCTGCAATTTGGAAGGAGAGTATGTCTACACTAGTACTATCAGTTTCTCGAGTTTCTAGAGGATATGTTTATCATACAAAATATTGAAGTAACATAAGTTTCTCTATGTTTTTCTGTCAATTAGTTGAAGTTTAAAGCATGAGCGATAATAGCTATTAGTGTACATAATTCAAATATTGTGTGTGGTGTTAAGATAGGACCTAGTTAAGGTTCTTGTGGTAGTGCACGACATCATGTTCTTTTGGTGGTAAGAAAGTTTATTTTTGGATTGACTTACTACATGTTTCATGTAATTTGAATTTAGTTCCACCTTATTTCTTCCTTGCTCTTTGTGGATCCCTGGCTGACATAGAAGAGTGTTAATGTAATGTCATGTATGCATTTTAAGTGTTCAGATGCATCAACATGTATCAGTGTGTGACTACATGAATTATAATTGCATTTGTGTGAAGTAGAGTTGGTTGTTGATGCGAATTAAAGAGAAGGTGATGAAGATATAAAGGAGGATTTCATTCTAATGAGTGCACCTATATTAGAAGATCATATTCAGTGAGGAATAGCATAATTTGTAGCTCTGACATGAGCTGAGTTACCTTGAAGATCCACAAGATTTATCATTGTATTTAGGTAGGACTGGTGTTCTACCCATTGTACTATTTTAGTTGGGGATTGGTCTCTTTATTAGGTTGGTGCCTACAAACAAAATAGGGGATTGTTGTATCTAGTAGGTTGGTGCCTATAAACACAATAGGGCATTGTTGTCTTTGATAGGTTGGTGCCTACTTTAGTGTGTAAATTCACATGCATTTTTTCATTGTGAGGTTATATTTTGATAGTAGATATAAGTAGATTTTATCATTGTGGTTTTTCCATCTTGGGTTTCCACATAGATCTGATGTTCATGTGTGCATATGTATGTGCATATGTTGTTCCCTAATGATGTTTTTTGCTTTGGTTAAGTATTGCTTCTAATATGTGCATTTGAGTTGAGAGTTTTAAATAGATTAGATCTTCTTATTCACCTCCCTTAGTGGATTGTGTGCCCTTCAGAAGTATGGAAGATTTGTGAGTATTGATAGGATAGGTCTAGAGTTTGCAAATAAAATAATTATATTGTGGAGGTTGGAGCCTCCTATTTGAGGATATCGAGAGGTTGGAGCCTCTTATTAGAAGAGATTGGTATCTCTTGTTGGCTTGGTGCTCAGTGATGGGGATTGGAGTCTCCAGTGGGTTGGTGCCTACACAATTTGTAAGAAGATTAATACAACCACTATTTTATCATTTTTTTCTCCCATAAGAGTTTCCTTATAAAATTGTGTGTCTCTTATGTGTGTTCATAATTGCTAGATCTTGCATGTATGGTATCGTTATGGATGATTAAGTTTTGAAGTAATACTATTGTGATTATTTAAGTTGTGAAAAGTAAAGTTTTGATCTATATTGATTCACCCCCCTCCTAGTATAAGTGTGTGTTTCATCAATTGTTATCAGAGCGGGTTCCTTAGGATTCAGCCTAACCACTTGAAGGTAGACCTTGGAATCACACATGGCTGAAGGATATGGATTTTTCTCAAATAGGTACCCATCATTTGATGGATTGAATTATTCCATTTGGAGAAAAAGGATGGATAATTATTTGAATGCTCTAGGATGTGATATTTGGTGATCCATTGAAGTTGGTTATACTCCTAAAACTCCAATAATGGGTCAACATGAAAAGAGGGCAAGTGAAAATAATGCTAAAGACAAGAACACAATTTTGTGTGGATTATCCAAATCAGAATTTGTGGAGGTTATGCACTACAAATCAGTTAAGGACATGTGGGATAAGTTGAAAAATATATATAGAGACAAAAAGGTTAATAAGGCCAAGCTTCAAACCCATAAGAGATAATTTGAAAGTTTGAAGATGAAGGATGAAGAAAATATTGCTCCCTATCTACTTCGCGTGGACAAAATCATCAACACTATTCATGGTCTTGGAGAGGAGGTTGAGGATACAATAATTGTGAAAGAGATCTTAAGATCTCTCCCAATGAAATTTGATTCAAAAGTTTCAACAATCGAATAAATAAAGTATCTAGACACTTTGAAGATGGATGAATTATATGGGATCCCGATGATGTATGAAATAAGGATGGAGAAGGAGAAGCCATAAAAATAAGAAGTTGCCTACAAAGAATACAATAATATGAAGAACAAAGGATATATATCAAGTGAAAGTTTAAGTGATGAAGAAGTACACTTTATAAGAAAGCACAAGAAAGGATTTGACAAACATAAAGTTGAGTCTACTATTAATTTTTTTGTTACGATAAAATAGGTCATTTTTCTTCTAAATGTACATAGGCTAAGAGTGAAAGTAGTGAAGAGGAAGAAGAATAATACAAAAGTAAAGGAAGGAAATATCATTATAACAAGAAAAAGAGTGCATAAGGGAAGCAAGAAAATAAGAACTTTTGAAGGCATAAAAAGAGTCTCTGCATTCAAGAAAAATGTAGCTCATCTAAATAAAGTAGTGGAAGCTTCTTAAATAGATATAGAGAGGAGATACTCTTTATGGTGATAGAGGTAAAGGATGATGAAGAAAAAAGGAAAGAAGAACATACTGAAGATGATGAAGAATAGGATCTTGAGAAAGAACTCCAATTTGCCTATCATAAGATCGATAAGCTCAAGAAAAGGAATTCAAGACTAAAGTCACAAATTCGAGAAGATGAAAAGGCTAAAGAAAAATCATATCGACATCTTGAAGAATTAGAAAGGATGATCATGGATTTGAAGAATCAAAACTAATTGAAGAAGTTGTAAGAGATAAATTAAAGGGAAAGGAATTGGAGTGTGAGAAATTGGACCTTGAAGTTGTTTCCCTAAGGAAGGAGTTGGAAAAATTGAATGATCAATTAATTTGAAGCATGAAGTTTGAAAAGAGCTCCAAAATTTTGGAAGATAAATTATCAACTCCCAAATATTGTCTTTTATCAAGACAGGTCTTGGTTTTTAATAAAAATAGAAGAAAATCAAAGAAGGCTCAAACTCTAAGGCTGAGAAATTACCAAAGAAAATAAATGAGGAAAATTCCAAAATTTATAAAAATTTGTTCAAAGGCTCCATCAATGGTGGTAGTTCAAAGAAGAGAGAGTAATATTACTCAAAAAATCAACATTCCTCACAAAGATAACAATGAAGGTTTCAAGAGATCATTCCCTCAAAGGAACGCACAAATAAACAGGTTTCAACATTTATTTTATGGTTATTGTTTCCTTTGTAATAAGCTTGGTTGTAAGTAAATAGATTGTAGAGCTCATGCAAGGAGGGATTTGGGTTTCCTAAAGAGAAAATATAATCCATTTTCTCCTCTAATGGACTACAACATCATGCACTACAAGTGCAATAATTTTGGTCATACAATACATTCTTGTAGAAATGAATTTGTTGAACCTCCAAAATAAAACAAGAAGGAGGATGCCATTGACAAGACAAAAGAGGACTATACAAAAGTTTGGAAGAAGATAAAGGAGCTTGAAATGAAAGAAAAATGCATTCTAGTACCAACAACCCTCCATGTGCAAAATGAAGAAAATTAGTGGTACATTAACAATAGTTGCTCAAGACACATGACAGGGGATAAAAATCAAGTTCCTCACTTTGAAGGAAATAAATGGAGGCACTATAAAGATTGGATACACTGCTACAACAAGGATCAATAAAAAAGGCACTCTTAGTTTCACCGGAAAAAAGACAAAGACCAAAAATATATTACATATCAAAGGGTCGAAGTGTAATATTATAAGTGCAAGTTAATTGTGTGATAAAGGGTATACTCTCACATTTCATCCAAGCTGTTGTGAAATAAATAAAAAGAACAAAGAAACTTGTTGCAGATGATAATAGAACTAAAAAAATCTCTATACTCTAATCGAAGTCAAAGGAGAAAAGTGTTGCATGACACAAGAAGATGAGAGTTGGTTGTGGCACAAGGATAGGAAATTTAAACTTTGATAATATTGTGAAGATTGGCCATAAAAAATGTTGTAAGGGACATGCCAAAGATATAAAAGTCGTCTAATATGATTTGCAAATAGTCCCAAGTTGGAAAGTAAACAAGGATGAGTTTCAAATCAAAGGAGTATTCTACTCAAAGTCCTTGGAGCTAATACATGCTAACCTATATGGGTCAACAAAGACAAAAATCTTGCAAGGTGAGAGAAATTTCATGTTATTAATTGATGATTATTCGAGGATTACTTGGGTTACATTTCTAAAAGAAAAATTTGAAGCCTTTGAGAGATTTAAGGCATTCAAAGCCTTTGTAGAGAATGAAATTGAGTTAAGAATAAAATGTCTAAGATCAAATAGAGGAGGAGAGTTCACATCAAATAAATTTGAAAATTTCTTTTAACAAAATGGAATTAGAAGATAATATTTAGTTGCAAGAACTCCACAACAAAATAGAGTTTTTGAGAGGAAAAATAGAATAATTAAAGGAATGGCAAGGTCCATGTTAAATGAATCTAAGATTTCTGACACCTTTTGGAGAGAAACATTGTATACAACAGTCTACATCTTGAACCAAGCACAAATCAAGGTGAATAATAGTAAAAATCCATATGAACTTTGGAAGGGAAGGCCTGCATTAGTAAAGTACTTCAAAGTATCTAGAAGAAAATGTTATATTCAACAAGATGACGAAGACTTGGGAAAGTTTGAGTCCAGGTGTGATGAGGGTGTCTTTCTTCAATATTCTATGAGAAACAAGGCCTATAGATGCTATAACAAAAGATTGCACAAAATTGTTGAAAGTGCAAATGTGAGAGCTGGTGAAGAAAGGTGTCAAAAGGAAATAGTACAAGAAGTTGATAATCAAGAAGATAGTGTCAAAAAAGAAGTATAGGAAGAAGTTGAAAATGGAGAAGTCGAGCAAAGAAATCTAAAAATTCCATAAAGAGAACCACCCAAGACTCCATCTAGATTTGTTCAAAAGAATCATCTAGAAAATCTAATAATTGGTGATATAGATACAAAATTTCAAATAAAGAGGAGAGTAGCTAGTACATGCGAACATGCAAACTTGTTCTTTCTCTCTAAAGTGGAACCTAATAATTTTGAAGAATCTTGAGAAGATAGGTACTGGGTAAAATCTATGGAAGAGGAATTAGATCAAATAGAGAAAAATGAGACTCAGGTACTTGTTCCAAGACCTAAGGCTAACGATGTAATTGGTACTAAATGTGTTTTTAGGAACAAGTTGAATGAGGATGGCCAAGTAGTCAAGAACAAATAAAGGCTTGTATGCAAGGTTATGCTCAAGTTGAGGGGATTGATTTAAAAGAGACATTTCCCCTAGTTGCTTGTCTTAAGGCCATAAGGATGTTTTTATCTCTTGTAAGTTTTAAGAATTTCAAATTCTACCAAATGGATGTGAAGTCAGATTTTCTAAATGGAAACTTGGAGGAAGAGGTGTATATTGAAAAACCTGATGGATTAATTCTACCAAAAAATCAGGACTATGTTTGCAAGATAAAGAAGGAACTTTATGGGTTGAAATAAGCCCCCGAGGCTTGGTACTCAAGACTAGACAAGTATTTACAACAAGGTTCTAGAAGAGGTATTACGGATAAAAAATATATATAAAAATGAAGGAGGACCTATTGATTGTTGTGGTCTATGTGGAGGATATCATTTTTGGAGGTAGCAATGACAAGATGTGCCAAGAGTTTTCCATTGACATGCAAAAGGAGTTTAAAATGTCTATGCTTGGTGAGTTGCCTTTCTTTCTCATGTTGCAAATTTCTCAATCAAATAAGGGGGTATTCATTTCACAAACCAAGTATATTAAGGAAATGTTGAAGAAATTTAGGATGGAGGATTGTAATCTGGTGAGCAATCCCATGGTTATAATATGCAAATTGAGTAAGGATGATGAATATTTTGAGGTGATCCAAACTCTATATAGGTCCATGATTGAAATTTATTATATGTAAAAATGACAAGACCTAATATTATGCAAGTAGTTGGTTTGGTGGCACAATTTCAGGCAACACCAAAGGAAACTCATATGCAAGTGGTCAAGATAATATTTAAATATATAAAGGATACTATGGATTTTGGGTTGTGGTACCCAAGAGGTGAATATTTCACCCTCACAACATACAAGGGATGTGGATGGGGTTGGTGATAGAAAAATAACAAGTGGAGGTACATTCTTTCTTAGAAACAATCTTGTATCATGGTTAAGTAAGAAACATGAGTCAGTTTCCTTGTCCACAACAAAAGTAAAATACATTGTAGCAACTTCTTGTTGCACTTAAGTCCTTTGGATGAAAAAAACTTTGAAGGACATCAAGGTTGAATTTGATCATCCTATTTCCATATTTTGTGACAATACAAGTGCAATTAACATATCAAAGAACCCAATTATGCACTCCAAGATGAAGCATATTCCAATCAAATATCATTTCTTAAGAGAGAAAGTGGTTGATCAATAGGTAAAGTTGGAGTATGTTGCTACAAAAAAACAATTTGTAGAAATTTTCACAAAGCCACTACCAAAAGAGACTTTTGAGTACCTAAGGGAGAAATTGGGAGTGATATCACCCTCATCCAGTCACTAAGTTCATCAAAAGATGCATATGTTCAAGAGAGCTATTCATTGCATTATTTGTAGGCCCATGATACCTTTTCCATTGATGTCAAAAGGGGAGAAGTATCTAGAGTAAGGGGGCATTTCAATTAGGGGGAGAAGTATGCTCATGTTGCATTCCAAGATTATTCCTTTGCAAGTTGTCATCAATGAAAAAGGGGGATTGTTGAAAAAATATTGTCATTGACGTCGAAGGCAGTTTGGTAGCATTTTGGTGGCTCCAAAATAAATATAGTGTATACTCATATTGGTCAAACCTTGAAAGTTGGAAGATAAAATGGAAATAAATTTAAAATAAAATTAAAATTAAAAGCCTTCTATAGGCCGACCCTCCTAAATGTGGCCCCCTTCTTTCAAAATTGATAAATAAAATAAAATTAAAAATTAATCCTATTTATGCTCACCTATACCTTGGCGCCCTCTTTTAATGTCAAAGAAATTAATTCAAATAAGATCGACCCATATGAAGCGGTGCATATAAATGAAGAGGTTGCCTCTCTTGGAAATGGACATGTCTTTTCTAAGTGGTCACCCTCCTTGGAATCCTTGGAGAAGATATAATAAGAGATTGTGAAAGGTCTTTGAAGGAAATCTTATAACAAATATATTTCTATATATCAACAATCTTGAAAAATATATTTATCGTAGATCTTGTGAGGAAATTATAGCAGATCCAAGAGGAAGATTGTAGCAGATTTGTAGAGAAATATAAGAGCATAAATATAGCATATCTATGAAAGGGTGTTAGTAGCGATTTTGTGAGAAGAAAAGAAAAAGAAAGGCAAGATCATGGAAATTCTATAAGTAGAAATATTGAAGAATGTATTGCAGATTCATGAGTGGATGTATGGCAGATTTGTGAGCATTGATATGATAGATCTAGAAGTTGCAAATAGAATTATTATATTGTGGAGGTTGGAGCCTCCTATTTGAGGAGATTGAGATATTGGAGCCTCCTATTAGAAGATATTGGTGTCTCTTACTAGGTTGGTGATCAGTGGTGGGGATTGGAGTCTCTGATGAATTAGTGCCTACAAAATTTGTAAGAAGATTAATACAGGTAATATTTTTTTGTGGTTTTCTCCCTTAAGGGTTTCCATGTAAAATTGTGTCTCTCTTATGTGTGTTCATAACTGCTATATCTTGCATGTATGGTATTGCTATGGATGATTAATATTTGAAGTAATACTGTTGTGATTATTTAAGTTGTGAAAATTAAAGTTTTGATCTATACTATTCACCCGGTCTCAATATAAGTGTATGTTTCATCACTTAACTCCAACGCCCCTCCACTCCTTCCTTTTCCCACACCTAGCTCCCATTTTCCCTAGTACTAAATAATAGAATAAAAGACTTTTAATGTCTACGAGGCCAAAGAAAGCCTATGGGATAGTAGACCCTACTATTTTAGCATTGTGAGTTGTTGATATTTTGTTGTTTTTTTTCTAATGAGCTCTCCCATTCTCTACACCCATTCAATACTAAATAAATATGTAAAACTAGCCCTTGCTAAATCAATATATAATTGTCTTTGATGTCATTGTATGTTTTGCAATCTAAAATTAAATTATTTTCAATTTCCACAGTCCCCATTGTAAACAAGATACAAACTCTCTCTTCCCAAACCTCTTTTGGCCTTTTCCACCTCCTGTTTCACATCAAAGACAATGTGAATTAGTCCTCAACTAGGAAATGAGAATATTTGACCTCCAAGGGTTATTGGCCTCTATATATGCCTTTTGTTGATAGTCCATGTTGGGGTTAAATTCTTCAAGGTAATACTTATTTCTCCCAACTAGCTTTGAGTTAATATTTCTTTCTTAAATAGAAATAAATTCTAAGGAAAATAGTGTTGCTTTGAGTTTTAATGCCTCATCTAAAATAATGAAGATGTTATATATTTAAAACTATAAACTTTTTAAAAGATAAACACCTATTTCCAACTCACACACTTTCTTCAATTTAATGGCAATTTGGCTTAGGAAACTTAAGTGTTCTAATTTTAATGCCTCCTTGCATCTAATTTATAATATTAACCTTTAGCTTGTTGAAACTAATACTAAAGTAAAATTTCTTACAACAAAAAAATCTTCACAAACAAATTTTGATAATGGAATGGGAAAAAGCTACATTATGCAACTTTGACTAGCATGAAAAAATAAAGTTTAGCATAAATTTTGATTGGAAGTAGACATTCACCTAAAAATTGATTGTATGGAATGATCTTCTAAATCTCCCTATTAGACAATATTTGTACAACTTTTGAATATCTTCTAAAACAATTTTTTCCATAAGCTATGAAGATTTTTTTTTGGATTTTAAATTCTCTCAATTGGTAAGGAATCTAGCTATAAAAACTTGTCATATTTGGAAGAATACATCGATAAATATCCATGTAAGAGGATTTTACTCCAGCCCTCATGAATTTTGAAAAATAATTATTTTTTGAGAAACTACTTGTAGAACTTTAAAACTACGTTCAGGAAAACATTCTATTTTTGCAAATCTAATCGACTTGGAGGATTTTTTATGCAGATAAATGCTTGAAACAACCAAAAACAAAGAATTAAAATTGACTTTTTTGTATTTATTCACTCCCAAAGATGGGATACAACCATTGCCAAAAATAAAAATATGTTTTTAAAATAAAAAAGATGAAGTGGGTGACTGCTTTAACTCCAACGCCCCTCCACTCCTTCCTTTTCCCACACATAGAATAGAATAGATGATTTTTAATAATGTCCAAGAGGAAAAAGAAATCCTATGGGATAATAGACCCTATTATTTTAGCATTCTGAAGTGTTGATCTTATGTAGTTTAGTTTGATAATGAGCTCTGTAATTCTCTCCACCCATTCAATATGAAATAAATCTTGAAAATTAGCCCTTGCTAAATCACTCATCTTGTTGTTTTTGATGTCATTGTATTCTTTGCAATCTAAAATAAAATGTTTTTCAATTTCCATAGTCCCCACTATACACAAGATATAGCCTCTCTCTTCACAAACCTCTTTTGTATTTTTCCACCTTCTTGTTTCACATCAAAGACTAGTCCCCACTCTACACAAGATACAATCCCTCTCTTCACAAACCTCTTTTGTATTTTCCCACCTTCTTATTTCACATCAAAGACGATGTGAGTTAGTCCTCAACTAGGAAATGGGAATCTTTGACTTCTAAGGGATATTGGCCTCTATATATGCCTTTTATTGATGGTCCATGTTGGGGTTAAATTCTTCAAGGTAATACTTCTTTCTCCCAACCAACTTTGAGTTATTATTTCTTTCTTAAATGGAAATAAATTCCAAGGAAAATGGTGTTGCTTTTAGTTTCAATGCCTCATCTAAAATAAATATGTTATACATTTAAAACTATTGAATTTTGTAAAGATAAGCACCTATTTCCATCTCACACACTTTCTTCAATTTATTGGCAATTTGGATTTGGAAACATAAGTGTTCTAATTCTAATGCCTCCTTGCATATAATTTGTAATAGAAACCTTTAACTAATTGAAACTAATATTAAAGTGAAAGTTCTTACAACAACAAAATATACACAAAAAAAAAATTGATAGTGAAATGGAGAAAAACTACATTATGCAACTTTGACTAGCATGAAAAAATATTTTTTAGCATAAATTTTGATTGGAGAAAAATATTCACATAAAAATTAGCCACATTGTGTGGAATATCTTCTAAATCTCTTTGTCAACGATATCTGTACAACTTTTGAAAATATTCTAAAATAATTGTTTCCGTAAACTTCTAAGAATTTTTTTCTAATTTTTAATTCTCCCAATTGGTAAGGAATATGGTCATGAAAACTTGTCACATTTGAAAAAACACATCCATAAACATCCTTGTAAAAGGATTTTATTCCAACCCTCATAGATTTTGATAAATAATTATTTTTGGGAAATTATTTGTAGAGCTTTAAAACTATGTTTGGGAAAACACTCATTTTTTATAAATCTAATCAAATTAGAGGTTTTTTTATGCAAAGAAATACTTGAAACAACCAAAAAAAACATATAATTAAAATTGATTGTTTTGTTGCAGTTATTCACTCCTAAAGAAGGGACACAATCATTTTCATAAATTAAAATATGCTTTTAAAATAAAATACTTTTAATGTCCATAAGACCAAAGAAATCCTATGGGACAATAGACATTGTTATTTTAACATTGTGAAGTGGTGATCTTATACAATTTAGTTTGATAATGATCTATCCCTTCAATACTAAATAAATATCGAAAACTAGTCCCTACTAAATTACTTATATAGCTATCTATAATGTCATTGTATGCTTTACAATCTAAAATAAAATGTTTTTCACTTTCCATAGTCCCCATTGTATACTAGATACAAACACTCTCTTCACAAATATCTTTTGGTCTTTTCCACCTTCTTGTTTCACATCAAAGATGATGAGAGTTAGTCCTCAATTGGGAAATGAGAATATTTGAACTCCAATAGATATTGCTCTCTATATATGCCTTTTGTTGATGGTCCATGTTGGGGTTAAATTCTTCAAGGTAACACTTCTTTCTCCCACCCAAATTTGAGTTAAATATTTCTTTCTTAAATGGAAATAAACTCCAAGGTTGCTTTGAGTTTCAATGTCTCATCTGAAATAAGAAAGATGCTATACATTTAAAATTCTAGAATTGTGTAAAGATAAGCACCTATTTCCATCTCAAACACTTTCTATAATTTATTGGCAATTTAGATTTGGAAACTTAAGTGTTCTAATTTTAATGCCTCCTTGCATCTGATTTGTAATAGTAGCCTTTAACTAGTTGAAACTAATACTAAAGTGAAATTTCTTACAACAAAAAAAGATTCACAAAAAAAATTGATAATGAAATGGGGTAAAAGCAAGAAGTTGGGTCCACAAAGAGGGAAAATTTCGGCAAAAAACAAATCTCGTAGAAAACACATACGTGTTATTAAAAAAAGCATATGTGTTATGCATTGAGTACCCGAGCCTTAAAAAATGTGCATGCGCTAAAAAACACATACGTGTTATAACGCGTACATGTTTTATAATGTGTACATGTTTTATAACGCATACGTGTTTTATAACACATACAAGTCATTTATTTTTAAAAAAATACCTTTTAGAAACATGTACATGTTTTTCTTTCCAAAACATGTACACATTTTAAAATGCATACGCGTTTCTAAAAAATATTTATTTTTAAAATAATCAAACAAATAAAGAACACACATGCATTTTGTAACGTGTGTGTGTTTTTAAAAATGCATACGCGTTATTAAAATTTTGAATCTCCAACCCACATGTAGCCTTGGTTTTAGGCTTGGGAAAGGCTTGGCAATCCAACCCTTAGCCTTTGACCAACAACTAAAAAACAAAGGTAGATTGAAGAAGAATGTCCAACTTTGGCAATATAGCTGATGGACTTTATTTCTGAATCAATCTATAAAATTAAAACCCATTAGAGAACACAATGTCTAGTTTCCAAATATATAATTTTTATTAATATTGGATTATATTTGTTAAATTTTTAATTAATTTCTAAGCAAACTAGTCTTTAAACTTGAAATATTAGGCTTTTTTTTGTTTTTAATAACTTTTTTTTGGTTAAGTTTCTTGTAAAAAAGTTATATGGCATCAATCTTCAGAAAATTACACAATGAAAAAAAAAGATTCAAAAAATGTTTATTTTAAGTCCAATTATGTTGTCCATACACATTGATTTTTAAAAACAACAATTAAGACCAATACAAATTCAATAAAAAAAATATTCAAAAAAAAATTACAAAAAAAAATTACAAAAAAAATTCTTTATCAATCCTCATATTATTAGCTTTCTTTCCCCAAAAGGAATTAGAAAAATACTTTTATTTGGGTCAAAAAGTGGTGTTCGTACATGTGTATGGTATGGTAAAAAAATAGACTTTTAAAAAGTGGTTTTTATACATCCCTATCAAAATTTAATTTCTATCATCTGGGTATTTGAATAAATTACATATTTGGAAACTAAATTCAAAATGCTAAATTTCATATTGTTGATTTTTTTAAAGATTCATTGTGTAAGTGCCTCAAATTTTCAGTCTAAGTGCGACAAATTATGAAAACAACAAAAACACTTCCACTTTTTGAGTTTTTTGTGGACCCAACTTCTTGCATCAACCCAATGGGGAAAAGCTACATTATGCAACTTTGACTAGCACAAAAAAAAAAATAGCATAAATTTTGATTGGAGACAAAAATTCACCTAAAAATTGGCCACATTGTGTGTAATGATCTCATAAATCTCCCTGTTAGACGATATTTGTACAAATCTTTAAAAAAAATTGATACAATTGTTTTTGTAAAATACCAAGAATTTTTTTCTTATTTTAAGTTATCTCAATTGGTAAGGAATATAGCCACAAAAACTTGTCACATTTGAAAAATACATCCATAAACATCCTTGTAAATGGATTTTACTCCAACCATTATGGATTTTAAAAAATATTTGTTTTCAAGAAATTGTATGTAGAGCTCCAAAACTATATTCAAGAAACAACTTCATTTTTGCAAATTTGATCAAATTAGAGGCTCTTTGATGCAGATAAATGCCTTAAACAACCAAAAGAAAATAATTAAAATTGATTTTTTTCTATAGTTGTTTACTCCCAAAGATGGGACACAACTGTTTTCAAGAATAAAATGTGTTTTTAAAATAAAAAAGAAGTGGGTGGTTGTGTTAAATCTAATGCCCCTCCACACCTTCCTTTTCGCACACCTAGCTCCCATTTTTTTCAATATTAATGCAAATAATAATTAAAAAATAACATCCACAAGGCCAAAGAAAGCCTATGAGACAATAAACCTTGTTATTTTGGCATTGTGAAGTGCTAATCTTCTACAATTTAGTTTCATAATGAGGTCTCTCATTCTCTCCATCCATTCCATGCTGAATAAATCTTGAAGATTAGACCTTGCTAAATTACTTATGTAGTTGTCTTTGATGTCATTGTAATCTTTGCAATCCAAAATAAAATACTTTTTAGTTTCCGCAATCCCCACAAGATACAAATCCTCTCTTCCCAAACCTCTTTTGGCCTTTTCCGCCTTCCCATTTCACATAGAAGACGATGTGAGTTAGTCCTCAATTGAAAAATGAGAATCTTTGAGCTTTAAGGGATATTGTCCTCTATATATGCCTTTTGTTGATGGTCCATGTTGGGGTTAAATTCTTCAAGGTAATACTTATTTTTCTGCCCAGCCAACTTTGAGTTAATATTTGTTTCTTAAATGGAAATAAATTCCAAGGAAAATGGCGTTTCTTTGAATTTCAATGCCTCATTTGAAATAAGGAAGATGTGATACATTTAAAACTAAAGAATCTTTTAAAGATAAGCACCTATTTCCAACTCACACTTTCTTCAATTTAATGACAATTTGGCTTTGGAAACTTAAGTGTTCTAATTTTAATGCCTCCTTGCATATGATTTGTAATATAAGCCTTTAACTAGTTGAAACCAATATTAAAGTGGAATTTCTTACAATATAAAAAGCTTGGCAAAGAAATTTGATAATGAAATGGAAAAAAAATACATTATGCAACTTTGACCGGCACAAAAAACAACTTTTAGCATAAATTTTGATTGGAGGTAGAAATTCACCTAAAAATTGGCTGGACATTGTGTGGAATGATCATCTAAATCGCCCTCTCAGAGAATATTTGTACTTTTGAAAATCTTCTTAAACAATTATTTCTATAAATTTCCAAGATTTTTTTTTTAAAATTCTCCCAATTGGTAAGGAATATGACCATGAAATTTTTTCACATTTTAAAAAATATATCTATAAACATCCTTGTAAAAAGGATTTTACTCCAGCTCTCACATATTTTGAAAAAATAATTATTTTTGAGAAGTTGTTTGTGGAGTCTTAAAACTAAGTTTGAGCAAAAACTCCATTTTTGTAAATTTGATCAAATTAGACGCTTTTTCATGCAAATAAATGCCTAAAACAACAAAAAAAAACAAAAACAAAGAATTAAAATTGTTTTTTTGCTGCAGTTATTCACTCCCAAAGATGGAACACAACTGTTTTCAAATATAGAAATGTGTTTTTAAAATTAAAAAGGAATTGGGCGGTTGTCTTAACTCCAATGCCCCTCTACTCCTTTTTCCTACACCTAGCTCCCATTTTCCCCAATACTAAAGAATAGAATAGAAGACTTTTAACGTCTATGAGACCAAAGAAATCTTATGAGACAATATACCCTATTATTTTAACATTACGAGTTTCTAATCTTTTGCAATTTAGTTTGATAATGAGCCCTCCCAATCTCTCTACCCATTCAATGTTGAACAAATATTGAAAACTAGCCCCTATTAATTCACTTATGTAGTTGTCTTTGATGTCATTGTATATTTTGCAATCTAAAATAAAATGCTTTTTAGTTTTCATAGTCCCTATTATACACAAAATACAAAGCCTCTCTTCCCAAACCTCTTTTGGCCTTTTCTACCTTCCTATTTCACATCAATGATGATGTGAGTTAGTCTTCAACTAGGCAATGCGAATATTTGACTTCCAAGGGATATTGGCTTGTATATATGCCTTTTGATGATGGTCCATGTTGGGTTTAAATTATTCAAGGTAATACTTCTTTCTCTCAACCAACTTTGAGTTAATATTTCTTTCTTAAATGGAAATAAATTCCAAGGAAAATGGTGTTTCTTTGAGTTTCAATTCCTCATCTGAAATAAGGAAGATGTTATACATTTAAAACTGCACAATCTTTTTTAAGATTAGCACCTATTTCTAGCTCACGCACTTTCTTCAATTTAATGACAATTTGGTTTTGAAAACTTAAGTGTTCTAATTTTAATGCCTCCTTGCATCTAATTTGTAATAGAAATCTTTAAATGAAACTAATATTAAAGTGAAATTTCTTACAACAGAAAAAACTTCACAAATAAATTTTGATAATGAAAAGAGGAAAAAGTAAAAACTACATTATGCAACTTTGACTAGCATGAAAAAACAACTTTTAGCATAAATTTTGATTGGAGATAGGTATTCACCTAAAAATTAACCACATTGTGTAGAATGATCTCCCAAGTCTCCATGTCAGACGATATTTGTACAACTTTTGAAAATATTTAAAAAAAATTATTTTGTAAACTTCTGATTTTAAATTATCTGAATTGGTAAGAAATTTGGCCACAAAAACTTGTCAAATTTGAAAAACACATCCAAAAAAACATCCCTATAAAAGGATTTTACTCTAACCCTCATAGATTTTGAAGAACAATTATTTTCGAGAAATTGTCTGTAGAGCTTTAAAACTACTTTCGGGCAAAAACTCTATTTTTTCAAATTTGATCAAATTAGAGGTTTTTTGATGTAGAGATATTCCTTTAAAAACTAAAACAAACCAAAAACAAATTTAAAATTGAATTTTTTGTTGTAGTTATTCACTCCCAAAGATGGGACACAATCATTTTCATAAACAAAAATGTGTTTTTAAAATAAAAAAGGAGTGAGCAACCACCTTAAATCCAATGCCCCTCCACTCCTTCCTTTTTCCACACTTAGCTCCCATTTTCTATTGTAATAAAGAATAGAATAGAAGACTTTTAACATCCATGAGGCCAAAGAAATTATATGGGACAATAGACCCTATTATTTTAACATTGTGAAGTGTTGATCTTCTGTTGTTTTGTTTGATAATGAGCTCTCCCATTCTCTCCACCCATTCAATGTTGAATAAATCTTGAAAAGTAGCCCCCACTAAACTATTTATGTATCTGACTATGTTGTCATTGCATGTTTTGTAATCTAAAATAAAATGCTTTTCAGTTTTCATAGTTCCCATTGTACACAAAATATAAAGCCTCTCTTCCCAAACCTCTTTTGGTCTTTTCTACCTTCCTATTTCACATTGAAGATGATGTGAGTTAGTCCTCAATTAGGCAATGAGAATATTTTACTTTCAAGGGATATTGACCTGTATATATGCCTTTTGATGATGGTCCATGTTGGGATGAAATTATTCAAGGTAATAATTCTTCTTTCTCCCAACCAACTTTGAGTTAATATTTCTTTCTTAAATGGAAATAAATTCCAAGGAAAATGGTGTTGCTTTGAGTTTTAATTCCTCATCTAAAAAAGGAAGATGTTATACATTTACAACTGCGCAATCTTTCAAAGATAAGCACCTATTTCCAGTCCACACTCTCTTCAATTTAATGGCAATTTGGCTTTGGAAGCTTAAGTGTTCTAATTTTAGTGCCTCCTTGCATATGATTTGTAATAGAAATCATTAAATAGTTGAAACTAATATTAAAGTGAATTTTTTTACAATAGAAAAAGCTTCACAAACAAATTTTGATAATGAAATGGGAAAAAACTACATTATGCAACTTTGACTAGCACGAAAAAAACAACTTTTAGCATAAATGTTGATTGGAGGCAGATATTCACCTAAAAATTATCCACATTGTATGGAATGATCTCCTAATTCTCCATGTCAAACGATATTTGTACAACTTTTGAAAATCTTCTAAAACAATTATTTTTATAAATTGTCAGGAAAAAATTTCTGATTTTAAATTCTCTCGATTGGTAAGGATTCTGGCCACAAAAACTTATCAAATTTGAAAAACACATCCAAAAAAATTCTTATAAAAGAATTTTACTCCAGCCCTCATAGATTTTGAAAAATAATTATTTTCAAGAAACTGACTGCAGAGCTTTAAAACTATGTTCAGGCAAAAACTCCATTTTTTTAAAATTATCAAATTAAAGGCTTTTCGATGCAGAAAAATTCTTGAAAAACTAAAAAGAAAAATTGAATTTTGTTGTTGCAGTTATTCACTCCCAAAGATGGGACACAATCATTTTTATAAACAAAAATGTGTTTTTGAAATAAGAAAGAAATGGGCAGTTGACACAGAGGGTACTCCCTTCTCTCAAACAAACTTCCACAATACACAAACTCATACACACAGACAATTCGTTGTCTAAAAGTAATACAAGATTGAACACAAATTTTTCTTATTGTAATTCAATTCAACATTTACATAAAAGTCTGCAACAAATTTACATAATGGCCCTCATGGCTTTGCTCATCCACAACCAATCTGCACTCTCTCTATTTGCAGCTTCTACTTCTTGGACTGCTCCCTTCCTTCTTGTTATACAGCCACCACACATCAATTTCCTAATCATTGATCATTCCCACTCAATATCTTTCAACTTCTTTAATGCCGAGTATGTTATATTCCCTGATTTCTTTTTCCTTTTGTCTATGGCAGCGAACAATCTGTATATCTTTTCTTCTTTTTATTAATACCATGCCCTCTATGCTCCTTTCTCTCCTTTTATTTAAACCTGCTCCTTATCTCATGAGAGTGCTCGAGAAATTCTTCCCCTCATCTGTGCAGCCTCCCCCTCCTCATATCCTCTCCAATTTGTATTAATTTATTTTCCCTTAGAGGACTCTTTCCACTCTGCATACTTGCCTCTTCGTCTTCTTTGTCTTTTAATCTTTTTAATGGTTTTGTCAACCACACAGCCCCCTTTATGCACTTGATGGCTCCTTATATCAAGTATTGTATTCAATTCTTTTTCCTTAGTTGTATATCCTCCTCTTTGTTTTGCTGTTTGTTTTACATGCTAAATGTCTCTTCTCCTTCCCACCGTAGTCTTCCCCTTATGTCTTTTGTATTGATTTTATTTTAGTCTGCTTACCACTTAATTTTAATTAAATATTGCCTTCTTTACATCGCCTGGTTCCTCCTCATTTTCAGATTGGATACTCCCTCTTTTTCCACCAACTGTATGCATTCCTCTTTGCTATTATGGCTGCATGGTATTTCTCATGTCATATTTTTAATTTTTTATTGTAACCAATGATGCCTTGCCCATGCTCACACTCATTGCTATAGGCATCAAACTTAACATGGAATTAATTTTTATTGCCTCAACAATCCTGCTTCAATAATTTGGAGAAAAATAAATACATCAATTTGACATAATGGGGTGTCTGTAGGCGAAAAACTCAAACTTTTTCGATTCACACAAAATTTGGTGTGTAGACTCGAGATGATGTCCTTAGGTCCTCTACAAAATGATTTTACTCCAATCCTCATAAATTTTGAAAATTTCAACTTTTCGCAAACTGACAACACATTATTGATATTAATGACACAAATTTCCAGCATTCATTTCTCCCAAATGGTGAAAGATATGACTTCAATTATTTTTGCATATTCAACATGGTGCCTCCAAGAATGCCCCTGCAAAATGATTTTACTCTAGCTCTTTCAGATTTTTGAGAATAAATTTCATAAAACGGCCTACGGAGTGTCAAAAATGCAAACTAGTGAAAGTTTGATTCTTGCAACTATTTGCTGATCTTGAAGTTCTATGGTGTCGAGAGATGCCAATGACCACCTAACCAAATCAAAACTAAAACCAAAATTGAAATTTTTTTTGGGTGATGCAGATAGATTGTTCACCCGGGATGCTCCTGCATTAGATATGTTAGGTAGAAAGATTGTGAGCATAGGCTCACAAAGTTGGAGTTGAGTGATAGAATCACCCTTTGAGATTTCAATCAATCTACAATGAACTCCATCGCTGAATATTGTGCATTAATTTATTCCTTCTTCCTCTTCTTCCAACATCTTTTTGGAATACTCACCATCTTCCTTCAACACTGCACTTCATCCTTCCTTCCTCTCGTGGACTCATGTCCACCATGAACTATCCTCCTCCACCAAATTATTTATCCTCACCTCTCCTTCACATTCATGGAATCCATTCCACCACTAGCCGTCTACCTCTACCAAAACCCACATGCAACATCCTCCACAAATTCTACCTACAAAAATGGATTACCCATCTACCAATCTATAACTACATATACATCCTCATACCTATCCACCTCTACAACTTCATGGAAACTAAAATTTTCCATTTGCAAACCTTTATCTTGCTCTACATCCTTCTCTGCTCTTATTAACAAAGGAAAACAATCATCAAAATTGAATTTATAATCAAAATTTACCTCGTGATTCTCTAATGTCCCAACATCTTTTGCTTCCTCTTTCACTGCAACAATGACCTTCGACATCCACTCTTTTTCAACCACCAACATTTGTTCCAACAAGTTTTTTTCACCTTCGCCATTCGCTGCGACCTTTTCACTACTCACTTCATTCTTTTCTTCCTCTTCCTGCATGCCTTCCTCATAGCATGTCTTCATTACAACTTCTTTGGTGGGGGCTGCTCTTACCTCTTTTCCAACATTCTTCTCTTTGCTGTCCTTACTCTTCTTCTCACTCCTCCTTACCACTTTTCTATCGCTTTTTCCAACATTCTTTTCCACTTCTTCATGAACCATTTGTCCCATCTTCTCAAACTTCTCATTTTTTACCCTCCCAATATTGTTCCTAGAACAATATTCTCACGAGTCTCCTCATGACCCATCGCATCTTTGTTCGCTACAATCTTCCACAACTCACATCACTTTGTAGCTTCCAACTCTCAATTACTCAAGGATTCTCTACTTGCAACAATCCTCTCGAGCTCTCCACAACCGCTTCACACTTCCGTAGGTCTTGGTGGATCCTCTCCTTGCTCATAATTACCGACTTTGATACCAATTGACATAGAGGGTACTCCCCTCTCTTAAACAAACTTCCACAATACACAAACTCATACACACAAACAATGCTTTTCCTAAAAGTAATACTAGATTGCAACACAAAATTTCCTTATTGTACTTCAATTCAACATTTACATAAAAGTCAGCAACAAATTTACATAATGGTCCTCATGGCTTTGCTCATCCACAACCAATCTGCACTCTCTCTATTTGTGGCTTCTACTCCTTGGACTTCTCTCTTCCTTCTTGTTATGCAACCACCACACATAAATTTCCTAATCACTGTGACTTTATTTCTTCTTGGACAACCATTCCCACTCAATATCCTTCAACTTCTTTAGTGTAGAGTATGTTCTATTCCCTATTTTTTTTCCTTTTGTTTATGGCAGTGAACAATCTGTATATCTTTTCTTCTTTTTATCAATACCATGCCCTCTATGCTCCTTTCTCTCCTTTTATTTAAACCTGCTCCTCATCCCACGAGAGTTCTAGAAAACTTCTTCCCCTCATATGAATTTATTTTCCCTCAGAGGACTCCTTTCACCCTGCATACTTGCCTCTTCAAATGTTGCATCTCCTCATCTTCTTTGTCTTTTCATTTTTTAAATGGTTTTTTCAACCACACGACCCTTTTATGCACTTGATGGCTGCCTTATATTGAATATTGCATTCAATTCTTTTTCCTTAGTTGTATATCCTCCTCTTTGTTTTGTTGGTTTTTTTTACATGCTAAATGTCTCTTCTCCTTCCCATCATAGCCTTCCCCTTATGTCTTTTTGTATTGATTTTATTTTATTTTGGTTACCACTTAATTCTAATTAAATATTGCCTTCTTTTAACACGGCGTGGTTCCTCTTCTCATTTTCAAATTGGATACTTCTTGTTTTTCCATCAACTATATGCATTCCTCTTTGCTATTATGGCTGCATAGTATTTCTCATGTCATATTTTTAATTTCTTATTGCAACCAATGACACCTTGCCCATGCTCACACATTGTCATTGATATAGCCATCAAACTTAATATGGAATTAACTTTTATTGCCTCAAGAATCTTGCTTCAACAATTTGGAGAAAACTAAATACATCAATTTGACATAATCGGGTGTCGATAAACAAAAAACTCAAACTTTTCTGATTTGCACAAAATTTGGCATGCAGATTTGAGATGTTGTCCCTAGGTCCTCTGCAAAACAATTTCGCTCCAACCCTCATAAAATTTGAAAATTTAAACTTTTTCGTAAATCGATGACACACCTTCAATATTAACGACACAAATTTTTTGCATTAATTTCTACCAAATGGTGAAAGATATGAATTTGATTATTTTTGAATATTCAACATGGTACCTCCAAGAATACCCCTGCAAAAGAATTCTACTCTAGATCTTATGTATTTTTGGGAATAAATTTCACAAAACGACCTATGGACTGTCGAAAATACGAATCAGTGAAAGTTTGATTCTTGCAATTCTTTCCTGACCTTGAATTTATGTGATGCCAAGAGAATCCAATTACCACCTAATCAAATCAAAACTAAAACCAAACTTGAAAATGTTTTTGGGTGATGCAGATAGCTTGTTCACCTGAAATGCTCCTGCATTAGTAGCTACCTTAGCATAAATTTTGATTGGAGGTAGATATTCACCTAAAACTTAGCCACATTGTGTGGAATGATCTCCTAAGTCTCCATGTCGGACGATATTTATACAAAGTTTGGAAATCTTCTAAAACAATTATTTTTGTAAATTGTTAGGAAAAAAATTATGGTTTTAAATTCTCCTAATTGGTAAGGAATCTAGCCACCAAAACTTGTCAAATTTGAAAAAATACATCCAGAAACATCCCTATAAGAGGATTTTACTCCAACCCTCATAGATTTTGAAAAACAATTATTTTCAAGAAATTGTCTTCAGAGCTTTAAGACTACATTCGGGCAAAAACTCCATTTTTCAAATTTGATCAAATTAGAGGCTTTTTGATACATAGAAATTCTTGAAAAACTAAAATAAACCAAATAAAAAATTTTAAATTGAATTTTTTGTTGTAGTTATTTACTCCCAAAGATGGGACACAATCATTTTCATAAACAAAAATGTGTTTTTAAAATAAAAAAGAATTGGGCAGCTCCCTTAACACCAATGCGCCTCCACTCCTTCCTTTTCCCACAACTAGCTCCCATTTTCTATTGTACTAAAGAATAGAATAGAAGACTTTTAATATCCATGAGGCCATAATCCATTCAATGTTGAATAAATCTTGAAAAGTAGCCCCTGTTAAATCACTTATGTAGCTGTCTCTAATGCCATTGTATGTTTTATAATCTAAAATAAAATGTTTTTCAGTTTTCATAAGTCCCCATTGTACACAAAATACAAAGCATCTCTTCCCAAACCTCTTTTGGCCTTTTCTACCTTCCTATTTCACATCAAAGACGATGTGAGTTAGTCCTCAACTAGGCAATGAGAATATTTGAATTCCAAAAGATATTGGCTTGTATATATGCCTTTTGATGATGGTCCATGTTGGGGTTAAACTATTCAAGGTAATACTTCTTTCTCCCAGCCAACTTTGAGTTAGTATAATCTTTCTTAAATAAAAATAAATTCCAAGGAAAATGGTGTTGCTTTGAATTTAAATTTCTCATCTGAAATAAGGAAGATGGTATACATTTAAAACTGCACAATCTTTTAAAGATAAGCACCTATTTCCAGCTCACACACTTTCTTCAATTTAATGGCAATTTGGCTATGGAAACTTAAGTGTTCTAATTTTAGTGCCTCCGTGCATTTGATTTGTAATAGAAATCATTAAATAATTGAAACTAATATTGAAATGAAATTTATTACAACAAAAAAGCTTCATGATACATTCACATATTGCAGCCTCACCTTTTTGAATTTCTCCCTGTGCAAACATCCCCATTTTCCTCCTGTAAATGGCTAGTATTAACCACCTCAAAAAAACAGCAATACACCAAAATTAACTCTCTTCTTTGGTCCCATTCATCTCCCTGACAAAGAAAATAATAAATTACAAGGTAAATGAGGAATAATTCAAAATGTTATTTTGAATTTATTATTCCTCTCCAATTTCAACACCAATGTGTTGGGTAAATAAAATAAAAATAAATGAATTGTAATTTAATTAAATTCCTTCGTCCTTTGTTTGGCAAGGAATTGCAATTAATTTATAAATGAATAGGAGAATTAAAATTCAATTTCTCCACTTTTTGCCTAGTTGCCTACAAATAAAACTACACCAACACCAAAAATAAAATAAATGACCAAAATGAAACAATATATATATATATTGGTGATGAGGATTGCTCTACACTTGGGATGCTCTTGCATCAGACATACCGAGTAAGAAATTTTTTTGTGAGCTTGGGCTCACAAAATGGAGCTGAGTAGTAAGAATACTCTCCCAAATTGCAAACAACCTGCAACACACTCAGATGTTGTGTTAGGTTCTTTGCAAGATTTCTCCTTTTCCAGCACTTAGTTGGAACATTTACCATATTCTTCCACCAACAACTATGCTTTGCACTCCTCTTTCTTAATGTGAAATTTTCTTCACCATAATTTGACCTCCTCCACTAATTGTAACACTCACTTTTCTCTAATCTTGTGGGATACAACCCACCATAGACCGACCACCTCCACCAAATTTCATTCTCTCCAATGTTTATTCATCTCTAAATCCATCAACTGATTTTCTCCACTTGCATCTTTCTCTTTAACCTCTCCTTTTGACTTATCAACATGATGGATTTTCTCGGGCTGCACGTCAACCCACAACATCTCCATACTTTATGCTTCTTTAAACTCAAATGAATACAAATTAATATATTCTTCACAATTACAAAGACCAATATTTACCATTGCTTCTACAATTTTTTCTTTTTTATGTTTAGATGCAATATTTTCACTTCCTCCATTCATCACCTTCATCATCTTCATGTCCTCCAAAGGACTCACCTCTATATCAACCTTTTTATCTTCTTCAATATTGATAACTTCATCTTGCTTCTCATTCATTACTGCAACTTTTGTGTTGCTCTCTTTCTCCATGCCTCCAACAAGGCATGCTCTTTCCACTTCACTCTCCTCTTTGTCATCCTTTTGCACAATGATCTCTTCAAGTCTCACTGCTGCAACTGGTGCCATACTTTCTTCTTGCACTCTTATGTGGGTTGTTCCCACATGTTCACTTCTCCATGAACCCTTTTTCAAAGAGCTACAACATTGTCCCTTATTTTTCCCACCCTCAAGGGCATCCAATCTTGCTTGGATTTTGGCTATTTCTTCATAAACAAATTCTAAAATTCTTCTTTCTCGCTGCTTTAAGTATGAAATTTTTAAGGGTCTCTTCACGAACCATCTTGTCCTCTTCCTAGAAGACATCTTCTCACTCTCAATTTGTAACTTCTGCAACTTGCACACAAACACATTAGAGCCAACACTCTCTCTAGTCATAGGTACTCCCTACAACAAAATCACTCATCATCCTCTACCCAACTGAGACTTTGTAAGATGCTTCTCTCAAGACTTCCTCTACCCAATTTCTCTTAGTGGAAGAAGTATATGCACCTTCTACCCAACTTTATCTCTGCTAGAGGACAACCAACCACTTCACATATAACCCAACTCAATTTGTAGTCACAAAAATCCTCAACACTTTCCTCTCAACACTTCTCTGAGTGAGCAACCATGCTCTAATAACAATTGATGCATAACAAAATTCGTGAGTCTTATTAAACTAACAAATTTCGTAGCCAACCCCAATTTCAATTTGACAATTTCATTTATCAATGTTCCCCAATTAAATTCATGAAAACAACAGTGGTAATTTGATTACTTCTAGTCAATCAAATGTTCCAAGAATTTAACTTCTACTTACAAACAAATTTAATTTCACCTTCAAATATTTTTCTACACGCAATAAATCATACCATTTTATAAATTATAATTTTACATCCCATTGTTCATTCTCTTATTTCAAACACTAAATAAAAAAAATCAGATTTCAATCTTACTTGAACCTTTGTTACTCTCGTCATTCATTCTCTGTTATCCCTTCTCTAGTTGTGGTCTCTTCTTTTTATTCTCCTTGCATCCAACTTTAGTTTTGTCTTCCCCTCTTTTCACCAGCATAACCCTCTCTACATACTTCTCTGCATACATTCACATAATGCAGTCTCTACCTTTTTGAATTTCTCCTTGTGCAAACATCCCCCTTTTCCTCTATAAGTGGCTAGTATTAACCATCTCAAAAAAATCAGCAATACACCAAAATTAACTCTCTTCTTTGGTTGATCTCCTTCAACTTCATGCCATACCCAAATCCATTCATCTCCCTAGCAAGAAAATAATAAATTACAAGGTAAATGAGGAATAATTCAAAATGTTATTTTGAATTTATTATTCATCTTCAATTTCAACACCAATGTGCTGGGTAAATAAAATAAAAATAAATGAATTGCAATTTAATTAAATTCCTTCGCCTCTACGTGGCAATGAATTGCAATTAATTTATAAATGAATAGAAGGAGAATTAAAATTTAATTTCTCCACTTTTTTCCTGACACCAAAAATAAATAAATGATCAAAATGAAACAAAATTTAATTATATATATTTTTTTGGTGATGAGGATTGCTCTACATCCGGGATGCATCACTTCACAAACAAATTTTGATAATGAAATGGGAAAAAACTACATTATGCAACTTTGACTAGCATGAACAAATAACTTTAGCATAAATTTTGATTGGAGGTAGATATTCACCTAATACATTGTGTGGAATGATCTCCTAAGTCTCCATGTCAGATGATATTAATACAATTTTTGAAAATATTCTAAAATAATTGTTATGTAAACTTCGAGGAATTTTTTTTTTCTGATTTTAGATTCTCCCAATTGGTAAGGAATTTGGCCACAAAAACTTGTCAAAGTTGAAAAATACATACAAAAACATCCCTATAAAAGTATTTTACTCCAACCCTCATAGATTTTGAAAAATACTTTTGGATAAAAACTCAATTTTTTCAAATTTGATCAAATTAGAGGCTTTTTGATGCAAAAAAAATCTTGAAAAAACTAAAACAAACCAATAGAAAAATTTAAAATTGATTTTTTTGTTGCAGTTATTCACTCCCAAAGATGGGACACAATCATTTTCATAAATAAAAATGTGTTTTTAAAATAAAAAAGATGTGGGAAGTTGCCTTAACTCCAATGCCCCTCCACTCCTTCACTTTCCCACACCTAGCTCCCATTTTCCCTTGTACTGAAAAAAATAATAGAAGATTGTTAACATTAACGAGGCCAAAGAAATCAAATGGTACAATAGACCCTACTATTTTAACATTGCGAAGTATTTGTCTTCTGTTGTTTTGTTTGATAATGAGCTATCCCATTGCCTTCACCCATTCAATGTTGAATAAATCTTGAAAAGTAGCCCCCACTAAATCACTTATGTAGTTGTCTTTGATGTCATTGTATGTTTTGTAATTTAAAATAAAAAACTTTTCAATTTTCTTAGTCCCCATTGTACACAAAATACAAAGCCTCTTCCCAAACCTCTTTTGGCCTTTTCTACCTTCCTATTTCATATTGAAGATGATATGAGTTAGTCCCCAACTAGGCAATGAGAATATTTGACTTCCAAGAGATATTGGCTTGTATATATTCCTTTTGATGATGGTCCATGTTGGGGTTAAATTATTCAAGGTAATAGTTCTTTCTCCCAACCAACTTTGAATTAATATTTCTTTCTTAAATTGAAATAAATTCCAAGGAAAATGGTGTTGCTTTGAGTTTCAATTCCTCGTTTGAAATAGGAAGATGTTACACAATTAAAACTACACAATCTTTTAAAGATAGACACCTATTTTCAACTCAAACACTTTCTTCAATTTAATGGTAAATTGGCTTTGGAAACTTAAGCGTTCTAATTGTAATGCCTCCTTGCATCTCATTTGTAATATAAATCTTTAAATAACTGAAACTAATATTAAAGTGGAATTTCTTAAACAGAAAAAGCTTTACAAACAAATTTTGATAATAAAATGGAAAAAAACTATATTATGCAACTTTGACTAGCACAAAAAAAACAACTTTTAGCATAAATTTTGATTGGAGGAGATATTCACCTAAAAATTGGCCACATCCTGGAATGATCTCCTAAGTCTTCGACGAGTACAACTTTTAGTTTTAAAAAAAAAAATTGCTAATTTTTATTTCTCCCAAGTGGTAAGGAATTTGGCCACAAAAACTTGTCACATTTGAAAAAATACATCTAAAAACATCCTTGTAAAAGGATTTTACTCCAGCCCTCAAGGATTTTCAAAAATAATTATTTTCAAGAGCTTTAAAACTACCTTCGAGCAAAAAATCAATTTTTACAAATCTAATCAAATTAGAAGCGCTTTTTGATGAAGAGAAATGCCTGAAAACTAAATCAAACAAAAAATAAATATTAAAATTATTATTTTTTCTATAGTTATTCACTCCTAAAGATGAGACACAATTGTTTTAAAAAACAAAAGTGTGTTTTTAAAAATAAAAGGAAGTGGGCAGCTGTATTAACTCCAATGCTCCTCCACTCCTTTCTTTTCTCACAATTATCTCCCATTTCCCTTACTAAAGAATAGAATAGAATACTTTAACATCCACGAGGTCAAAGAAATCCTTTGGGACAATAGACCCTATTATTTTAGCATTGTGAAGTGTTGATCTTTTGCAGTTTAGTTTGATAATGATCTCTCCCATTCTCTCCATCCATTCAATGTTGAATAAATCTTGAAAAGAAGCTCGTACTAAATCATTTATGTAGTTGGCTCTAATATAATTGTATGTTTTACAATCTAAAATAAAATACTTTTCAGTTTTCACAGTCCCCACTATACACAAAATACAAACCCTCTCTTCCCAAACATTTTTTTTCCTTTTCCACCTTCTCGTTTCACATCAAAAATGATGTGAGTTTGTCCTCAACTGGACAATGAGAATATTTGACCTACAAGGGATATTGACCTCTATATATACTTTTTGATGATGGTTCATGTTGAGGTTAAATTATTCGAGGTAATACTTCTTCTTTCTCCCAACCAACTTTGAGCTAATATCTCTTTCTTAAATGGAAATAAATTCCAAATAAGATGTTATACATTTAAAACTTCACAATCTTTAAGCATTTATTTTTAGCTCACACACTTTCTTCAATTTAATGGCAATTTGGCTTTGGAAACTTAAGTGTTCTAATTTTATTGCCTCCTTGAATTTGATTGTAATATCAAACTTTAAATAGTTGAAACTAATAATAAAAGAGAAATTTATTACAACATCGAGACAAATTTAGATATTTGTACAACTTTTAAAAAACTATGAAACAATTGTTTCCATAATTTGTTAGACAAATTTTTTTGATTTTAAATTCTCTCAAGTGATAAGGAATCAAGGAGGTCAACCTCAAAGAATTTAAACCTTGTGACTTGATGATTTCTACAAGGTATTTATAAATATTGTTAGTCCTTTACAATTGACATAGAGTAGAAGAATTCAATGAATTAGAAAGTGTGTCTATAATGAACTAGATTATATTTCTGAAATATAAATCAAATCCACATGATATAAAATTGATCTAGGACAAAAAAAAAAAAATTAAAAAAAAAAATTTAAATCTATAATTTCCTAACCAATTGATTGGAGAAATATCAACATTCCTACCCTCTCCTCATATTAAAAACTTATCCTCTCCAACTATTAAAAACTAAAGTGCCGAATTCCTTAAATCAACATTCATTTCTACATTTGTTATCTATTTGATTTAGGTTAATTTGTACGTATTAGCATTTACGGAAAAAGCTTATTTTTCTTCACGATCTATCAACTTCGCCATTTCAGATAAAGATGCAATATTGTTGCCACCATCTTTGCTTTGACTTCTGGTAACTGTTTCGAAAAATGGAGTGTAATAGAGGAGAAGCTTACGGAGCCAAAGAAATTGCAGAGAAAAAGTTAATGGCAGGAGACATACAAGGAAGCTACAAGTTCGCTCAGAAGGCGTACACGCTTTATCCTGCTCTGGAGGGATTGTCTCCCATGATTACGGCCATTGAAGTGCACCTTGCTGCTCACTCTAAACTTTATGCAGGCCTCATGGACTGGTATGCCATTTTACAGGTAAGCTCCTCTTCTGATCCCGCACTTATTAAGAAACAGTATAAAAAACTAGCCTTGCTATTGCATCCTGACAAAAACAAGAGCGCAGGCGCCGAGGGAGCTTTCAAACTTATCGCAAAAGCATGGGAAGTTCTCTCGGATAAAACCAGAAAGACCAGTTATGATGTAAAGAGAAAAAGACAAGGAGGGAAGAGCTCCCCGTCTAAACCAAATGTGATCATTCTACCTGGTCTCCCCAACACCCCTACCACCTCCATCTCCCTCGAAGTGAATTCCAATCCTACTGCCACCATGCCAAACAACTCAAATGTGTGTAATTCCTCCGATGCTCAGTATCCTTTCACTTTCACAGGCATCGGCGTGACTTCGGAAAAGAGTGCAAGTGTCAATTCCTTCCCTGAAACTTCCGTGTCCAATGATCACAACTATGACCGTGGCCATGACCATGGCGAGGACACCCCAACTCCTCCAAACAAGGTCTTCAATGAGCAGGATAGTTCAATTGCATCCACGAACATAAACGCGACTAATCTCAAGTCCTCCAATGGTCACAACAGTTCTGCAGCTACCCAGTTGTCTATTGGAAATAAACCCACCTTTTGGACTGTCTGTTCCTCTTGCCAATTGCTGCAGGAGTGCCCACAGTCGCAGGAGAGACACAGTATCCAATGTTCAGACTGTAGGAGTCAGTTCGTGGCTGCGGAGGTTGCAACCATATCTGTCAATGATTACACCAATGGCCTAAGCAAGAGTAGCAAAGAAGAAAAGGCCAGTATTACGGAGGAGTATGTGATGAATGGAAATGAGGATGATGAGCCAAAGCAGAACTTCACAAACCATGCAGCAGAGTATTCAAAAAATGCTAAAAGGGGAACACAAAAGGTGAAGGGCAAGTCCAAAAAGAGAAGGAAATTGAATTCCGTCCCTTTTAAGGAGGACCCTGATGTGAAAATTGTTGATCCTCTTTCCTTGCATGTGAGAGATGCAGATTTTTATGACTTTGACCAGGATAGGGTAGAGTTTTGCTTTGAGGTAAATCAAATCTGGGCTATATATGATGATGATGGAATGCCTCGTTATTATGCTCTCATTAATAATGTTGTATCCTTGCATCCCTTCAAGGTGCAGATGAGTTGGTTAGACATAAAAAACAACAGCAACAAGGATTTAATTAAGTGGGCGGATGCTGGATTCTGGAGAACTTGTGGGGAGTTTGAGGTGGGAAGAAAAACTACCACTGAATTTCTAAATGTATTTTCTCATGTTATGAGAGGGGAAAAAGCTGTAGCTGGGCTTGTCAAAATATTTCCTCGGAAGGGTTCTGTTTGGGCTATTTATAGAGATTGGCAATCTGATTGGGATGAAAATACTCCAGAGGATGTAAGACACGAGTATGAGATGGTGGAGGTTATTACCGATTTTACAGAAAAATTAGGAGGAAGTGTGTTTCCTCTTGCTAGGCTCGAAGGTTTCACGACTGTGTATCAGAGAAAACAGATGGGATCTCAGGCAGTCAGATGGATTTTGAAGACAGAGTTTCTTAGATTCTCCCATCAGATTCCCGCTCGAAGACTTCTAGGCAATGAGGCTCAACAGTTGCCCAAAGGTTGTTGGGAGCTTGACCCTGCAGCAATGCCAATGGATTAACCTGGGGTAAGACGCCATACAAAAGCAAAAGCATTTTGCACATGATCATTAATATCATAGTTGAATCCTCTTCATTTTTGGGACTGCAATAAGAACTTTTCATATGGTTTGGCTTTTTTTCTTGTGGTGTATAAACTAAGTACTTAAAAACAGCCTCCATTGGAATCCCTCCAGCAATATGCATTAGGAATGATGGAGATGATGACAAGGAACAAGTTTGTGTACCGTTGGATACATATATGGGATTTTTTTGTTACAATTTTGATTGTCCTTTCAATGACGAGAGGAGATCTTGCAACTGATCATCCATGTAGGGGGGTAGATGATTTGTTTTCAATCATCAAATATTCTGATACTTCGGGGATCCATCATTATTGTTATGATAACCACTTTATACATTTAAAGGGCATAAGTTCAGAATGCAATAACTGATATGTTGCATGTACTGTGCTAATTTTTGCAAAGTAAAGAATCATTATTATCAATTTTCAAGTGATTCATGTGTTTTTGAATGCCACAGTTCCTGATAATATTGAGCATGCGATGGCATATCTTGATAACTGGTCTGATAAATAACTATTTCAAATCAAAGTTTTAGTTTATGCCTTTGCTTGCCTTAATTATGCTTGTATGGAATCTGTGTAATAAACCAGCAGTCAGCAGTGAATCAGATTCATTTCCCTAAAATCAAGGACAGTTGTACTAAATTAGAAGTTCGGTTAGGATCTTTGCACATAGTTACAAACATATTGAATTTCTAGAGTAGAGGGACAGTTATCATGTAGCTAGGAGTTTCTAAAATAAAGTACACTTAACACCTAGTTAGAAGTATAGTTAGGATTTGTTAGACAATGCCAACTAAAAAGATTGAGGATAATTGATCAGTCAGTCATAGATTAAGTGTGATTGCTTGGTCAGGGAAGATTACTGCTAGCAGAATTCCTCTTCTATCCCCTACCCTTTTGGATTATAAGAAGTTATATAATCATTTCTAAAGGATATTTTAGAAGGAAGAAGGTTTTCCCTGAAATTGTAAGGCAGGAGTTGATGGGTTCTCCACCCGAGGGTGGCTCACTCAAGAGCATGGATGTTTTATGTCTTGGTGATACTAGAACAGATTTATTTCTGTTATTTTTATAAGTAGTCTCACAAAAGCAAAAATATTTGCAGATTTACATTCCAGTTCTATATTTTGGTCCATATTTGTGTACAGGCTATAGTTAACATTTTCAGGTTCAAGTTCGCAACAGTGGTATCAAAGCACTGATCCTGCCAACATGAATTCATCTAATCATCTCAATGAAGAAGATCAAGAGCAAACAAAAGCACAATTACTATTTGCAGAGAGTGTAAGGGAGTCCCTAGCAATTCAGGAACTGCTTACAGTACACAGTCATGGGTTTTGGCAGATATCTCCTCCATGCCCTCACCAAAACCTGCAAAGGTCAGTCCATGATGCATCTGCTCCACCATGTTGGAACCCTTCATAGGAAGCTCAGGACTTCAACAATAATCCAATCGGAAGGCTTTGGAGGGCCTCTATGGCCAATAATGTAGAATTTCATGCAGAGTATGGTTTTAACGTGGTCGAGTCAATGAAAAATGATGTTGATTGAAAAGACTACACCAGGAAAAGTCCACAACACTGCATGCCAAAAATTGAATTTCCAAATTTTGATGGCATGTTACAAGTTCTTCCAGAAGTTTGTCTTCATGCATTAGAAGTGTATTTTTGGATATGCCCCATGTCTAATATGGAAAAAAATCAGTTTGCTTTCCTTCATCTTGAAGGGGATGCCTGCAAATGGTGGCATCACTTTGATTTGGATGTGCAAAATAGTGAACGTGATAATTTTTTCACTTGGTCAAAATTTATTGAGTTGATGTCATGTCCCCTTTGCAAATCAATTGTTGCAGGTCGAGGGTATGGCCTGATGCATGCCAAGGAACCATCGGGGGTCAAAGATTGGGGATGTGGCTTGACACATGCCCAGCTAGCAGGGACGGTGGGGAAGTTTGCAAGGGCCGTGAGGCTGACTTTTCAGGGTTGATGGAAGAATGCAAGGTCTGTAGGGTCAACTTGTAGTAGCATGTGGATTCAAAGTTGGTCCTTGGCACCATTTTGGGACTTGGCTGACTAGTATAATCTTTGGTTGGGTTGGATATAAAGCTGAAAAACATTTCAATTGAAATCAAGTTATGTTATGTACTTTTGGACACTTTGTGTTCAATCTTTTGTGGATGAAAAACCATAGGAGATTGTGATTAGTGGATGATACCCCATTGGTCACTAGAATCAGAGGACAAAAACCCTTTGGTGCTTGGGAGAATTCTCACTTAGGAAGTGCAATGGAGCATCATGGAATTGTAAGGAATTATAGAGTGCACACTGTTGTTTTCCAATTTGTAATTGTTCTTTCTCTTGTTGTATCGGTTCTCTTAACAGTGCATTATCATCAATATAATCTATTACCAGAGTCGTTTCATCTGTGCTGATCTATTTTGTGCAAATTCATTGTTGATCTGCTAATTTCATGCATGTTATTTGAGTGTGACCAAATTGCTGCTAGTTTAGATATTGTTTATTTGTAATAAATTTGTTATTTTGTTAGAAATTGGGAAAGGGACATGACGATTGGTTATTGATGTTTCTAGCAAAAATATTGTTTATGAGAAGTTTTTGGAACTACATACTCAACATCAAGGATAATAGGAGTTTGTGGATGAATATAATACAAAGTTGTAAAGATTATTCATGCAAGTTTGAGGTATGTCCACCACAAGAGGAACTAAAAGGCCATGTAGAAGCTCTTAGACCCAAGGACGTTGATGAAGTCCTCTCACAAACAAGGTCTTATGAAAAAAAGCTTAAAAGATGGAGCAAAGGAAAGGCCACCCTTGCTTCTCCAACAAGATAACAATATCTCTTAAGAAATTCACTCCAAGTAAGGTTAAACATTCTACAGATAGAAGCCTCACTCCTATGACCATAAATGTTCCAATAAAGGGAAAATTTAGTTAATTGAGGTGGTTGGTGAGTCTTGATTGTTAGTGTAGGTATTATCTCATTTTCATGAACATGGATAATTCCACATGGTGTTAAGCCTATTTAGGTGTCCTCGTTAGTGGGAGATAACTTGCTAGTTATTGGCGAGTCTCATGGAGTTAGCTCACCAACTCTCGCTTGTCTTGAGGAAGTTAACTCTCCATCAATCTTAGTTAGTGGGAGTCGACTACTTATCCTTCTCCACTATTTTCAATGGTAATTTCTTCCCTCTCTTGTATGTATATCTTATTTCGTGGATTAATAATGTTGTTCTATCCATTTTCATGCATTTCATTTGTTTTGCATATTTTGTGTTTTTAGTTTATAGCAAAGAGCATGTGTGTGCTTGACTCACATGGCTCAAACCGGTACAAGGATTCGATCAGAAAGATATTGGCACACTCTCACATGGTATCAGAGCCAATTTGGTATTGTATTATTTTGTTTAGTAACTACTGTTGAGTTTTTTCTTAAAACACTATTTGTATTGCATTAGAATTTGACTTCTGTATGTGGCAAGGGTTTTTTGTATAAGCATTTGCATAGGAGGCTTTCACATTGTAATGTCCCCTACTTGGAGTATGCCTGGATTTGCCTCAAGAGACACACAACATAAAATTGTCTTACAAATAATATTCCATAGTAAATTATATAATAAATATTGAACTTAAGAATAAATGAACTATTAACATTTATGAAATAATGGATAACAACTTAAACTTGAATCCAATCTATAGACTCTTTTCAATAACCAATCATGCTAGGGATTGGAGAGAAACGCATGATAGGGCTCTAGAAAAATTGTTCATCACAAGTAAGACCAAGGGTGTGCTCCTACCCCCCTTGGCCCCAAGTGGCAGGAACATCCAACCAAGACAATTCCATCCAACTTAGGGTGGCATTCTTACATTGTGAGAACCTATACATCATTCATCTCAATTAAGCCCAAGGGTGTGCTCATACCCCCCTGGCCCCAAGTGGCAAGAAGATCCAACCAAGACAATTCCATCCAACTTATGGTGGCGTAATTACATTGAGAGAACCTATACCACCCTTCCCTAACATGTTTCCTTGCCAACCCTACACATGATTGCTTAAAGAAAAGGATGTGGATTATAATAATATAAATAGATTCACTATTTCCTTATCTACCAATTTAGACATAACAGTTCTCTCCCTACTGCATATTAGTCATTATGAAATTTAGCTATATATAAATTTATATACCTATCAAAATTATACATTAAATGCATATACAATCAATTGCATACCAATCACTTATTGTATCAATAGCTGCTGCTTTTTGAATGCAGATTTCTATTTCTGATCTCTTCGATGATCCTTCTTCTTTTGAAATGTGCCTCCTTTTATATCCCCACGGTGGGGGAAAAGACATAACTGTTCACCATATTCTTCCCTTGGTAAGGGACACATCCCTCTTCAGACTGATCACTGCCCCTTCATAACCAATCGATGCTTCTTAGTATTGTTTGATAAGACATGTGTTCCTTTGGAGGAATAGTTGTTGTTCAAGAATTGCCATTTAGAAAGGCTTAAAGATAATTAATATTATTCACTCCACTAAAACTGTCGACTAGATTCTTTTCTTTTGAGGTGGTGATCTTATTATATTTTATTTTATTGTTCTTTTATGATAGGGGGCATGACACACACAAAGCATTTTTCATGCAAAACAATCTGTGTCGTTGGATTTTGAAGATGACAAAACCTATGAAACGATAGTAGAACTTGCTATATTTGAGAAAATTGAATATGAGGATTGCTTTTTATTTTGCAAGGTCAAAAATTTGCATTGGAAACCGCACAAAAACAAAAGGTGATCGCAAGAAATCCTTTGAGGGATATTTTGGGTCTATTGTGAACTTTTTTGGGTCTTTGTTAGAATTTTTGGGCTTGGGAGAATATTCATGCAAAGTTGTGATAGCCATCTACATAGTGAATTGAAGACACTATTGTTGTACCCAAAACATTTTTTTTGCTTCATTAAGACATTTTGATTAAAATGGTCTAAACCTTGTAAAATTGTCGTCAAAAGTCAGTTTTTGGGCAAACAAAGTATGGGTTTTTTGTCAGTTTACTGTCTAGAAGATACTGGCAAAATTTGAAAAATTTGAAAATTAGGGTTTTCAGGCCCCTATTTTTAGGAAAAACCCTAAAAAATAGGATCTTGCCAGAATTGACTAAAAAATATTTTAATTGGCTTATTTCACTTCACGATCACAGTGGTGAAGTCAAAATCAAGAAAAAGTTAGTTTAAGTTTGGTGAGTTGTTTTCACTTTTTTAGGAGAAAAGTTAGGACCTCTGAGGTCAACAATGGCAGATGGCCAGATACCAAGTGTCGAAATCTAAGCTTAAAGCACTCCGACAAAGATTCTATGGCGAGAAATGTTCAAAATGATGCTTCAAGACGGAGGGGTTTTTCGAAGTGGTGAAAATCATCAAAAAAAATTCTAAGTTTGAAAATAAAAGAGCACTTGCTAGCCAGCGGCTCCCTAAGTTTCAAGGGCCCAAATCAACTTTTTGAAATTTGTCACTTCCAAGAGGTCTTTTGCGGAATTCTGCCAGCTTCGCGATGAGCTTGCCAGCCACTCTAGAAGATTTTTTTGATACTTGAATTTGAAGATTAGATGAAGAACGAAGGAGAATGAGGGAGATGAAACTAGTCAAAATTTGACTAACCCCGGTGGAGAAAAGTGAGCCCTGGAGGCCAGGGGCTCCCAAAAATTCAAGGCATTAGATGCCAATTTTTGCATTGACTATCTGCAGAATGATCTTCTCAGCTTCAACCCAACTTCGCAATGGATCTGTTAGCCAGTTCGCAGGACTTATCAAATGGTAGCAGCGTTTGAGCGAATGGACATGTAAAATGGAGGTTGAATTGAAGATCACCAAGGCAAAAGTGTCCCTGCTAGCCAAGGGCACCCATCATTTTGGGCAACTAGATGTGGTTTTCGGAGGTTGTCTTCTACAAGGCATATGCTCAACATCTTGCCAGCTTCTCGATGAATCCAGTTACAAGTCTACGGGACCTGTCTTATGCTCGAAATTGCAGATTGAACGAAGAACGAAGGAAATGAAATTGGTGAAAATTTGACCAACTCTAGTAGAGAAAAGAGCCCTTGGAGGCCAAGGGCGCCCAAACTTTTGAGGCACTAGATGCAGCTTTTTGAGCAAATGACATCTAATATGTTTGTCTCAGACTTGATCAGGCCTCGCAACCGTCAGTGGATGAATCAGAGTTGCCAAACGGCCAAAATTAGAAGTCAAACAGAAGGTTAAGTCAAAGTAAAAAATGTCAGTTATCAACAAAAGTGCCCTTGGAGGCCAGGGGTGCCCAAGGTTTTGGACCCTCAATTGCAGTTGTTTGGGTTATCTCAGATATTCATCCTATCTGTGATGCTTCCAGCTTTCCGTTGCATGTCTCAGTTGGGTCAGAGGACTTGTCAGCAGCTTGCAGCCGGAGTTTAAGTGGATTATCGACACATTGGAAAAATGGTTGTCTGGGAGAAAAAGCGCCCCTGGAGGCCAGGGGTGCCCAAGTTTTTCACCTGCCAGATGATGTTTTTAGGAAAAGTGCTCTCCAAGAGGTCATGTTCAGAATTAAGCCAACTCCATAGTGAGTCTATCAGCTAGCTCTGAAGTTTTGTCAAGTGTTGGAGAATGCAAGATGAAGTGAGGTCAAAATCACCTTCAAAATGATGAAAATGCATGAAAATTGACTATCTGAAGAAAAAAGCACCCTTGGAGGCTAGGGGCACCCTAAATTCTAAAGGCTCAAAAGTCAGAATAAGGGTTTGCAACCTCAAGGAGCTTCTTGTTAGTCTTGATCCTGCTCTTCAATGAAACTGTCAGCCAATCTACTGGATACATCAGTCAATCAAAATCAGTGATCAAACATTGGCTCCGATGATGTTTGCAAATGAAAATTCTCAAAGAAATTGTAAAGTCTGGAGATTTGGTGCCCAAGTCAAACTTTGACTTTTGAACTGAAGTGCATTTGGCCGCCCTAAAATGGAGGAGTTTTTGAACTCAACTTAAAATAATATTAAAACTCCAGTTTGACTTCTAAGTCGACCTCAAAATCACTTAATTTTTACATGCATGTGGCGAATTTCTTTGTGCATGCTGGGTGGCGCCCACTTTAAGTGAAGTCTTCATTCTTGTTAACTAAATGAGGTCCAATTAGAAGGTGGCGCCCAATTTAGGGCTTATATCCTATGCTCCACGGAGACGCGTCCCCTATGGTTTTTACCCGTTTCCCGTACCGGGTACGAAACGGGGACGCGGGTACTGCTAGGAAACGTACCCTAGCAATACCCTTTTGCCCTCCAAGTACCCGGTACTTCTAGGGGACGGTTTCCCAAAAAAAGGGGACTTGGGTACTTTTAGGGTACTTTTAGGGGACTTGGGTACCGCTAGAAGTACCCGGTACTGCCTGGCCGTACCCTGACCGTACCGGGTACTTCTAGCAGTACCCTACGGCCCAGCCAAAAAAAAAAAGCTTTTTTTTTAAAAAGTAAGAGTTTTTTTATAAAAATAAAGCTATGGGTGGGCCCACAAGGGACGCCCCATCACACTTGACCTAATGTAAGTGACATTTAAACTCCAAAATGAGAAAAAAGTAACTCATTTTTACTTTTCCATTGTGAAGTGAAGGAAAACAAAAGAGGAGCAGCTTAGTGAAGGAGAAAACAGCAGGTTGGAGAGGAGCTTAGGGCGTCATTTCATAGTTGAGACTTGGAGCCTTTGGGCATTTTGGTTATAATTATCAGACTCTTATATGATATGTATGCACATTGATAATGAAAAGCATTTGAATTCTGTTAATTTGTTTGTCGATTCTCATGTGAAATCTCAATTCAAGTCTAATGATATATAATAAGCTTATACAATGTCTAGAATGAATGCTTTATCGATGTTATGCTATGAACATTTGAAATTTCTCTATATTTTTAAAAAATTTCCTATTTTTTTATCAGCCGTCCCCTGCTGTCCCCTAAAAAATGACCCAAAAGTACCCTCGTACCAGAAACTCGTCCCGGCGTACCGGGTACTTGCCGTCCCCGAAACCCCGTGGAGCATAGCTTATATCTGATCCAGTTAACTATAAATGGGGTCCAATAAGATTATGGTGTCCCAATTTAGGGATTTGCATGCATATGTGACGCCTTAATTCATAAATTTTATTTATTAAGGCATTTGGGTGTCCATTAATTTCATCACAAGTGGAAGCAAACACTTATTTTCTCGTGCAAGCAAAGATCTAAAGATGCTACGGGTGATATTTTTCAGCGTTCTTTGCAGTGCCAGGTCTAGATTGTTCAGAGGATTTATTTTCCAGACTTCATTGTTCGAGTGCATGCATTTCAAACTTCATCAAATCGAATTCAAGGCATAGGCGTCATTTCCAGAGGCAGAATATAACTTCTATTTTCTCTCTCTAAAATTCTTCTATCCTTGTCTTAGGTTTTCTCTCGCATGTCAAAGTAAACGGCATAATTTTAAAAATTTGGTCATCTGGGTTCATTCAGCACAGCGTCAACAGCAAAACCCATATTCCAGAATGTTTCGAGAAAATTGCCTTGCTGCTTCCATTTTTGAAGCATTGTGCTTTTTTTCAAAGATTCTTTTGCATGTCAGTCAAAAAGTCAACTTTGTGAAAAACGAAGAATCTAGGTTCGATCAGCTCATTGGCGCCTACACAATCCATATGCCAATTTTTCTCAAGAAAATAGCCCCTGGTGCCCCTACAACCCTTGCAGCTTTTGTTACTAAAAAGCTCTTGCATGCCTTAGTAAAGGTCATTTTTTCGAATTTCTAATAATTTGGGTTGACTTAGAATTTCATTCTTTACAAAACCCATATGCTAGATTTTGTCAGGAAAAAATGCCCTCATAGCCCCCATTGCCCCTGCTACTTTTGTTTCAAAAAGTCTTCACATGCCAAGGCAAAAGGCATTTTTTTGAATTTCTAACATTGTGGGTTTGCTTAGAAATACTTTCTCTACAAAACCCACGTCTCAGAATTTTTCGTAAAAATTGCTCCTCGACAGGTATTTTTAGCCTCGCTAGAAGCCATTTTTAGCCTCACCAGAAAAGTTGTCAAAACATAGCCGTGTTTACCATCAACAGGTTAATTTTTCAGAATGCAGTTCACTTAGACTGAATTCAAGACCAAATCGGTCTTAATTCACGATTTCATAAGAAAACTTGACACAAATTTGCATCAAGCACATCTGGAGGGTTGATTTAGACAATTTGACAAGCATAGTCACTCAAAATCCACATGGTTTCATACCTCATATAGCTGATAGCCTTCCAAGGCCAGTTTAGAGGGTTGAATACCATTGGAATTCTGCGTGTGTAGTGAGTTTAGGAGCATTTCTCATAGCTAGAGTATTCGCAGTCAAACTTCGTGGTTTCATCATGCAACACTCTTTCATTGAGAAAAGTCAAGAAAAGCGTTAGAAGCATTAAGCTGTAGAAAAAACAGAGACCATCACTCCAGTTACGGAGCCGCCAGAATTACTAGTCAGTAAATTGTCAGTTTGAGTGTGCAAATTTTTCTAGGATTGTTCAAGTTGCTGATAAGCAGTGAATTGACAGTTGATACATGTGATGAGCCCTGCTGGCTCCCAACTCAAACCCCTGTATTTTTGTTTATCTTTGTGTCTTTTTAAGTTTTTTAGAGAAGGTTTTTAGACAGAAGAGAAGGGGCGATAGCATATAAATGCACATAGAATTGAAATACAACAATCTTTTGAGCAATAGATGTAATAGTTATTAATTTGCAGTACATACAATGAGATTGCAAGCAAATTACATACCCGAAAGACTCCAAAATAATTAAATAAGAAATTCCATAGCTTGGCAGGCAAGAATGCTGAAATTGGAGGAAATCACTACCGGGGCTCAAGATTTGCTTTCTCCCACACAGAAACTAGAGAAAGGCTGCTGCAAATGAAGGATGCCAACAAAGAAACACAGGAACCACCTCATGAAGAGGCATTTTTGCCTCTAGGTTCACATGCCTCAAATAGAAGTGCACGTCTCCCAAGGAGAAATTACCACCCTCTGATGCAGTGGTACGGCCTTGTCAAAAGCTAGGAATCTGATGAAGAATGGCGCCCAAAGTAGGAAACCCTTCCCTTATTGCAAATACTAAAATGCTAAATAATTAACTTAGATGAAGCACAACAAAACTTTTGTATGAAGCCCTCACAGAGGCACTAATTCGACTGGTCTTTCACAGTCTCAAAAATGCTAAACATTGAAGAAGATCTCGCTCTCCAATGGAAGAAATTGCTGAAACCCTTGTCTCAGAGAATAGCACAGGAAAAACCAATGGCAAAGTCAAATAATCAATGAATGAATTTTATTTGCCAAAATTGCCTTATATTCTCAAAAGGCACGAATTCCAAGAAAGTGCGGCTTTCCTCTTTTATATAATACATTAAAATGTATTTAATAACTTTTCCAATAGTTTAGCAATTAAATAATTGCCCTTTAAGTTGAGTGCACTTTATTCTTAAGTGATTTAATTTTAAATCACTTTATGACATATTTAAGTGATATAATAGTTATAAAGTCAATTTGACTTTATAATAAAGCGTTAAGTTAAATAATTAACTTAAACCACTTAAATATCCATAACTCCCTCTAAACTCCATATATCTCCATGCCGTCAGAAGTTGGCGAACACTGAACCATAGATGCCTGTACTGAAACCAATACTGGAGTGAAGGAATGGGCAACGACAGTACCCACTAAAATGGCTACTAACCTTCTAACCAGATCCTGTTAGCCTACGAGAGTCTGTAAAATAGGCTAACCACCATCAAATAAGATCACGCCAAAAAGGGGGACATTACAATACATGTGACGACCTCCAGACTTAGAATATTTTCAATCCAGACTTAGCCAATTTCACAGTACTTTTACCTCATTGAAAATCTCCTCCGTCAAAAAGCATAATTTTCAACATCTTTTATCGTAGAGCGTTCTTCTTTGAGTTTCAGGCTTAGATATTAACACCTGGTATTGGCCAACTGCCATTAATGACCTCAGAGGTCCTAACTTTTCTCCGGAAAAAGTTATAACTACCCACCAGCCTTAAACTGACTTTTAACTGAAACTGACTTCACCACTGTGATCGTGATGTGAAATAAGCCAATCAAAATTAATTTCAGCCAATTCTGACAAGTTCTTATTTTTTAGGGTTTTGGGCTAAAAATAGATTTCAGAAACCCTAATTTTCAAAATTTTCAAATTTTGCCAGTATCTCCGTGGCATCACATTGACTCAAAACCCATACTTTATTTGCCCAAAAACTGAGTTTTGACCTCACTTTTACAAGGTTTAGACCATTTTAAGCAAAATGCCTTAATGAAGCAAAATTTTTGGTTTGGGTACAACATTAGGCTCCGTCTGGTGACCATGTCGGATACTTACGGCATAGGAGAATTTTGGAATCTTTGTGTTTCGTAGACCAGTGACTTTAACATTGGGCATTAGAGTTAGGACTTTCTTTCCTAATCACCTAATATACTTGGATTTATCCTAATCACCTACAACAAGACTACCTATTTTAATCACCTAAAACACGACAAAACATTACTGAACGGGGAAACACAATACGACATTACGATAAAGCATAAAAAGTATTTATAAAACTTACAAAAATTACTCCTCCCCCAGAGGGTTGAAGTGCTTGAGATATTGCCCGCTGTAAGGTAGCGGGAGAAGCCTTCCATCTTGATGTGAGAGAATGTATGTGTTCTCTCCCCTTGATTCATGTATCTGGAAGGGTCCTAACCATAAGGAATCAAATTTACCATGCATTCCTTTAGGTTCATGTATTTTGTCCCATAATAGGACTTGATCTCCGATCTCGAAATCTCGTGGGCGAGCTTTCTTATCAAAAATCTTCTTCACTCGCTCTTGATGCTGAGTGATCCTATCGACAACCTCCACCCTTTCTTCCTCTAGCTTCATCAGGTACAAAATCCTCCTTTCGATCGGATCTTTGAATTCTTCATCATCCACTGTAGATGCCAACTGCAAAGCGGACAACTCCAATGTAATGGGTAACATTGCGTCTGTACCATACAAAAGTATAAAAGACGAAGTGCCGATGGCTCGTTTGGGAGTGATTCTATCAGCCCAAAGAGCATCATATATTTTCCTGTGCCAAGCTTTCTGATTTGCGTCAACTAGCTTGCGCACAATTGTGACTATGTTCTTATTTGATGATTCGGCCTGTCCATTACCTTGAGGGTAATAATCTGATGAATGTGACAACGTGATGCCGTGATCAAAACAGAAATTAAGTATCTCCTCTGATGAGAAACTTGTTGCATTGTCAGCCACAATTTTACGAGGAACTCCGAAGCGCGAAATGATGTTTTCCTTTAAAAAGTTACAAACAACTTCTGAAGTAGCTTGCTCGGTAGGAATCGCTTCAACCCATTTTGTAAAATAATCTATTGCTGTAAGGACATAAATATGCCCCTTGCTAGAATGTGGGTTGATGGGACCTATGAAATCAATACCCCATTGCTGAAATGGAGCATCAATGATAACTGGCCTGAGCGGAGTAGCAGCCAATCTGACTTTACCAGCAAACTGCTGACAAGACTGACATCTATACACCCATTCATATGTGTCACGAAACATGGTTGGCCAATAGAACCATGCTCATAGGATCTTGAATGCAGTAACCCTCGATGAGAAGTGACCATTGCACGCTTGATTGTGAAAAGCATCCAACAATCTCTATTGCTAGTCTCTGCCGACGCATAAAAGGAAAGTTCCGTCAAGGCCACGCTTGTACAGAACGTTATTGACAAGCACAAAGTTCTGTGCTTTCAGCTTTAAAGTTTTTTTTTGTTGTTTGTCCATGTGACGTGGATATTCACCATAAGTTGAATAATACCACAAGGTTGTGTACCATTCTTCCGCAAAATCAACTAATAGAACCAAAGGAAGGTCCTCTTCTGGTTTAGGTTCAGTTCCGCTATTGCTTTTCTTCTTTTCATCACCATCATCCGCCAATAATTGACAAAGACCTTGCCCGCGAACGAGCTTGGTTGGCTTGATTTCCAGATCATACTCTTGAACTCTTGCGATCCAGTTTCCTCTTTTCGTGCCCATCTCCTGTTGAGTCAGCACACTTTTCATTGTTGGATCGGTGACAAACACCGTAGTATGTGAATTCAAGATATAGAACCTGAAATTTTTGACAGCTCTAATGACAGCATACGTGTTCTTCTCAATTTGAGAATAGCGCGATTCACAATCTTTAAAACTAGTACTCATGAATGTGATAGGAGATTCTCCTTCTTCACTGAGCTTCTGAGTCAATATTGCAGACAACGTGTGCTCCGACGCATAACAGTAAAGGATGAAATCCTTCTGAAAACGAACCAACGTTGGTGCGGTAGCAATAGCTTCCTCGATTTTGATGAAGGCTTGTCTGCCTTCTTCTGTCCATATGAAATTGGACATCTTTTTCATCATAGCTGAGATTTCCTTCGTCAGCTCCGAAAATTCTGGTACAAACCTTCGGATAAAGTTGACTTTACCGAAGAAGGAATGCACTTGTTTCTTACTTGTAGGAAGAGACAGGCTCTTGATTGAATCCACCCGATTTGAGTCAATTTTAGTTCCCTCCTTGGAAACGATGTGGCCAAGTAACTTGCCCTCTGTCACCGCGAAGATGGTCTTTTTAGGATTCAATGAAATTCTATGATGCCTGCATCTTTTGAAAACTTTTGCGAGGTGCAAAAAGTGATCGCTTCGTTTATCTGAGAAAACGGTTAAGTCATCTAGATAAACTACTATTATTTTATTTTTTAGATCCCCAAACGCCAAATCCATGGCTCTCTGAAAAGTAGCACCGGCGTTGATAAGGCCGAAAGGCATCCTCTCATAAGCAAACGTTCCCCACGGCGTGGTGAAAGCTGTTTTGATCTGCTCTTCCTCGGCCATTGCAATCTGATTATAACCAGAAAAACCATCAAGAAGTGATAGCATTTCCGATCCGGTGACTGTCTGCAATGTATGCTCCATGATCGGTAAGGGATAATTGTCCTTTAAGGACGACAAATTCAAGTTCTTGAAATCCACGCAAATTCTGATTTCTCCTTTCTTTTTGCACACAGGAACAATGTTAGACACCCAAGTGGAGTGATGGATTGGATAAATTATCTTTGCGTCCACCATCTTCTGAATTTCCGCGTAGATAGTATCTTGAATCTGTGGATTGTAATGTCTCTGTTTTTGCCTGAAAGGCTTAACATCAGACTTCAGAGGAATTGTATGTGGCAATTCTATGGGTGTGAAGACCTTCAAGTCTTCGTATGACCAGGCAAATACATCCTTGTATTGTTTGAACAAGGCGGTAAACTTCTCAGCTTCTTTTGTAGTACAACACTTGCCTAGATTCACAAACCGAGGTTTGTCTTCGGTGCCGATGTTGGAAATGTTCAGCAGAAGTATTAACACCTGACATCTTCTGATTTTGGATGAAACGGTCATGCCGGTCAAAAATATCCTCTAAAGATATGAAACCCTTAGGAATCTGATTTCCTTTTAGTTGTATGATTCCGGATTCTGTAGCTTCAGAGTCTTCAGCAGTTGACTCTTTGAAAGGAGTAGGATTCCCTTCAAAGAACAATTCTTTGTAGTTGTCTCCCATAACGAGAAACTCTTTGATGTCATCATCGTCATCAAAGACTTGCCAGTTGTCTGCATTATCTGATACAACTGGCCTGTAGATCAGCTCAATAGCAAAAGAATTCTGACGAAAGTCAGAATGCGGCATGAAAAGAGCGGTTGACACTGCAAGGGCATCAGCTCTGCTATTGTCCGTTCTTGGAATATATTGGATGTCAAAAGCATCGAACCAGTCGATGGCATTCCACACCCTCTGTCTATAGGATTGAAGGCGATTTTTTCTAACATGAAACTGCTCCCTGACTTGCTTGACAATGACCTCTGCATCTCCTTCAACTCTAAGTAATTTGATCCCCATATCCTTCGCATTTTTGAGACCCAATAAAAGCGCCTCGTACTCTGCAGTATTATTGGTACAATCAAATTGCAACCTATATGCGAATGGATATAAGCAACCTTCGGGAGAGATGATTACTACTCCCGCTCCTGATCTTGACGTTGAACAACTACCATCAAACTGCATCCTCCACATTTTTGATTCTTCATGTGATGTAGTCGTGGAAAGTGCAAAATTTTGACAATCTTCATTGACATTAGATATCATAGCATATGTCCCTGGTCCCGTGTCTTGATATAACACTTGTGCATCCGGAAACTGGGACTTAACCATCGTAAACTTTGATTTCACCTCAGGCTCCAGCTTGAATGTTCCCTTCTTCAATGGAATTGTCGCGAACGACCAATCCAACTGAATTTCTCCTCCAAGATCCTTGCAAAAACTCCTGCTGAGCAACATCCCGTAACTTGTAGGAATGTCAGCAATCAAGATAGTCATCATAATCTTCTTTTCTGGACAAGACGCTAGCCTTACTTGCGCATCTTTTAGTTGACCAACCAACGGCACCGGCTTTGATTCAAGTGAATAACACTTTTCCTTGGTTTCGGTGCACGAAAATCCCAACGCATTCATGATTTGTAAAGGCATGACATTGTCCGATGCTCCGCTATCTATAATGCAATTGCTGAGTTTAAAACCTCCTATATACAAAGATATATAGAATGGCTTTGGCTTGTCTTCTGTTGGAACAAAGGATTCAAGTAATGTAGGCTGAATTGTAGCCTTCTTCTTTACCACCTTGAGGATTCTTTCCAACTGCTCTGGATGATCCTGAAGATACTCCAGTTGTGAAATTTGTACCTTCGTCTTCATTATAGAAGACACAATGTTGAAGTTTGCTGAGGATGAATCCTGAGCAGCCGGTACGGTGTTTACTTGTGAAGACCTTTGATTGGAAGTGGAAGCCACTTCCTTTCCTTTTTCATCAGACTTCCGCTTTTCCTCTTCTTCTTTCTGTGCTTTGAAGTGTTGTGCACGTGTAAACACAGGTGATGAGATGTTCTCATGATTGACTGCAAGAGAGTATTGGCAGTAGTCTTCTTCTTCTTCTTCTTGTTCATTAACGGGTTCTCTATCAAAGTACCTCGTTGCGGAGTTGCCATTAAAGTTGTCTGTCTGTGGTGAGACAACATTTGTAGTTGGTGAAGGTACGAAACTTGAACTAGGAGTAGCCTCAGCAAATCCCATGAGTTGACTCATTCTTTGATTTTCCGAACATGTAGATCCGGTGTGTTCAACTGTGTCATGGAAAGTTCAATAAGCTGCAGACTTCTCAGCTTCAACATGCCTTTGTTGTCCTTGCGGAAACTTTGATTTGTAGTTGTTGAAAGGCTGAAAGTTATTCCTCTTCGGCTGGTACGGCTGTTGAGGTTGATATGGCGGTTGATATGACTGTTGTGTAGGCAGTGCTTGCTGCCCTTGTGCGGGTGACTGCCTCTTGAGAATGGTCACCTCGTTGGCTACTTTCTGAAGTAGCGGATCAGCAGACGCTTGAACAAGCGGTCTGATTGAATCATTCCTCATCTTGCCCGTCGTGATCATGTTATCTTCAATTTTGATAGCTTCCTCTTGAGTGAGTTGTAGATCTACTTCTTCACTTCCCTTTAAGAGAAAGGCTATTTCTAACGGTAGTGCATTGATGAAGCTGCTCATCAAAATCTCATCAGATGGATTTAATGTATGGGCAAGACGTGTAACAAGGCGGTTAAACCTTGCTATGAATTCCCTCATTGGTTCAGTAGGCTCCATCTTTGAGTTTGAGAGCTGTGCAAATAATTGGTGATTATCCTCGGCAGGCTTGAACCTTGCCAAGAATTTCTCACTCATGACTGCCCAACTTGTGATAAGACCAGGTTCAAGATGATGAAACCAGTCTGATGCGTTGTTCTCCAGGGTCTCAACAAAGAGACGAACAACTATGTCTTCATGTGGAACATGCAAAACGGAACAAGCCGCTGTGAATGCTGATATGTGTTCATCTGGATGCTTAGATCCATCGCCATGGAATCGAGGAAAGTGCTTTCGCGATCCCTTAGGCAGCTCATGATGTCCTTGTAAGGCCAATGGTCCGATGTTATTGCCCCAAGGTAGTGGGGTTGGACGTCTCACGTTCCTCCGTTCCGACCGTTGCCGTTGTTGTTGTTGTCGTTGTCGCCCATTGTGATAGGTGGGGCTGGAGATTCTTCTTCTAATCCTTCTAGAAAATGCTCAGGAACCTCCTCAAAGTGCGGCTCTTCTTGAATGGGAGGATTGCGCCTCCTTCTGTAGTAAACTTGGTAAGCCAGGTTGCTTTATTCCCACGCGGGTGGTGGCAAAACTGGTCTACCTGTTGCAAGATCCGCCTTTTCTTCTTCTTTATCCAGAGTAGTAGCTGCGTTTCTCCACTGAGTGGTAGATGTATGATTTTCAAAGATAAAACTTCGCAAGCTACTGATGATGTCTGACTGCTCGCCTTGAATTAGCACAAAGTTCGGCTGTAAGGCAGCCGAGTAAGTCCTGGTTGTTGAACTGGAGCAGTAGGATGCCAAATGGTCATTCCCGTGACATAAAGTGTGAAGCTTTCTTGAATGTTTTCTTGCCTCGTGCCCCACGGTGGGCGCCAGAAAACTGTTGGCGTAAAAACTAACACCTCTGGAGTGTAAGTTTGTACGGACAGCTATGCACACTACATAATGAGTGCTCTTCAAATTAGGAGGGGAAGCTCCCTCGTTGTGCTGGAATGCATGAAATAGAAAACTAAACTAATGTCCTATCTTTTTGTTCTCAGCTGGTAGAGGCACAAGGTTAAGAAAACCTAGAACGTTGCAGCTAAGTATTTTCTGGTTTCGCAGATCATGTAACTACAACTAAGCTAACTTCTTTAATATCTATCCAATTTCCTCAAGAAACAGAGCATGAGGAAATGGAGCAGGAATGTATTGTACGATAAACTCCAGGTGCGGGCTCAGAACATGAAAGCAAGGTAGGCACAACTATTTGCTAATCCGGGAAGAAGTTTATTAAAACAAACAAATGAACGGTAAACCTGGTACAGCTTCACAACATGATGGGCGCCCCTAGCTGAGAGTGGCGCTTTTGACCTCCAGACTTAGAATATTTTCAATCCAGACTTAGCCAATTTCACAGTACTTTTACCTCGTTGAAAATCTCCTTCGTCAAAAAGCGTAATTTTCAACATCTTTTATCGTAGAGTGTTCTTCTTTGAGTTTCAGGCTTAGATATTAACACCTGGTACTGGCCAACTGCCAGTAATGACCTCAGAGGTCCTAACTTTTCTCTTGAAAAAGTTATAACTACCCACCAGCCTTAAACTGACTTTTAACTGAAACTGACTTCACCACTGTGATTGTGATGTGAAATAAGCCAATCAAAATTAATTTCAGCCAATTTTGACAAGTTCTTATTTTTTAGGGTTTCGGGCTAAAAATAGATTTCAGAAACCCTAATTTTCAAAATTTTCAAATTTTGCCAGTATCTCCGTAGCATCACATTGACTCAAAGCCCATACTTTATTTGCCCAAAAACTGAGTTTTGACCTCACTTTTACAAGGTTTAGACCATTTTAAGCAAAATGCCTTAATGAAGCAAAATTTTTGGTTTGGGTACAGCACTGTCCCAGTTTTATTTTTTTTGTGATTAATAAGCTTTGTTTCATATCTACACCTCAGATAGAGTATTTTACCTCCTTGGAAATTTAGAGATGAAGATTATTGTTTGATGTCATTTTTAGTAATCTTGAATTCGGGCTACACCTCAGATAGAGTATTTTACCTCCTTGGGAATTTTGAGATCAAGCTTGCTGTTTAATGTTTGTTTCTAGTAACCTACTTTCAGCCTACACCTCGGATAGAGTATTTTACCTCCTTGGGAATCCTAAGAACTAGTTTACCGTTTGTTGTCATTTTCAATAACCTTTATTTCAGCCTACAACTCGGATAGAGTATTTTACCTCCTTGGGAATCCTGTGATAAAGTTTATCGTATACAAATTCCCTACTCCTAATTCTTCTTGCTCTATTTATCTAGAGGAGATAGGATAGTTTTAGCATTAGTTTAGTTGTAGTTAAGATCTGCGGAAACGAGAGAAAAACCTTAATTGCAATGTATTGGTTTTCTTAACCTTGTGCCTCTTCCAGCTGAGTCAAAAAGATAGGATTTAGAATAGTTTATTTTTTCACGCATATCAACAAAAGAGGGAGCTTCCCCTCCTAATTTGAAGAGCAATTCAACTGTCATAACTGTCTGTTGCCAATACGCACTCCAGAGGTGCGAATTGTAACGCCAACAGTTTTTTGGCACCCACTGTGGGGCACGAGGCAAGAAAATTTCAAGAAAAGCTTAACGCTTTTATTTCACAAGAATGATGCTCTGGCATCCTATTGCATGATCCATACAAAAGCAATGGGTGATAAGAACGATAATGTTGGCAATGCTAAAACAAATCAGCAACGTTCACCCCCATTACCTTGGAGTAATAACATTGGACCTTTGGATTTTCAGGTAAATCATGAGTTACCTAAAGGGTCAAGGAAGCGCTTTCCATGGTTTCACGGCGATGGAACTCAACCCCTGGAGGAACATTTTTTTGTGTTCACAACGGCTTGCGCCGTCTTGCACATAGCACATGAAGACATCGCGGTGCGTCTCTTTGTCGAGACTCTTGTGGGAAATGTTGCCAATTGGTTCAATCACTTGGCACCAGGAAATATCACAAGCTGGGCAACTATGAGAGAGAAATTTTTGGCGAGATTCAAGCCCATTGAAGACAGTCATATGTTGTTTTCCCAACTTACAAATTCAAAGATGGAGCACAATGAACACTTGAGGGATTTTGTGGCAAGATTTAATCATCTTGTTACAAGAATTTCTTCTACACTCGATCCATCATCGGAGATTCTGACAAGTTGTTTCATAAATGCTCTTCCATCAGAGATAGCCTTCTTCCTCAAGACGGCCAAAGAAACAAAGTTGAAGAGTGTGCAAGAACACGCCATCAAGTTGGAGGATAATATGATCACTTCCAGCTTGATGAAAAAAAATTCCATCAGATCTCTAGTTCAACAACTGTACCAGCCAAAGAGAGACAATCTTTAGCCACGGTTGCCAACACCTCCACCAAGATCAATGATTGAAGTTGCACACAGTGCGGTATTTTTCTGTTTCTATGATACCAATGCACATACCGGATCCACATAACTTGAGAATCTGAGGATGAACCAAATCATGGGATACATTGAAGTTGCTCCCAGTTCTAGTTTTGTACCAACACCAAGTTCAAAGGTTGTTTTACCACAAATGGACAACTTCGATGGCGACTCCGCAGCAGGAAAGTTTGATAAAGAACCCATCAATCAAGAAAAAGAAGAATACTGTCAGTCCGCTCCTGCGGTGAATCATGAAAATGTTTCAACGCCTGTGTTCACATGTGCTCAACACTTCAAAGCACAAAAAGAAGAAGAAGAAAGGCAAAAATCAAACGAGAAGGGTAAAGAAGTGCCTTCCACTTCTAAACCCAAAACTTCACATGCGAACACTATGCCAATTGCTCAAGAGACGTCTTCAGCAAATTTTGACATCATAGCTTCCATGATAGAGACCAAGGTACAAATCTCTCAACTGGAATATCTTCAGGATCATCCAAAACAACTAGATCACATTCACAAAGTTGTAAAGAAGCAAGTTGTGCTCAAGTCATTGGTTCCAGTAGAAGAAAAGCCTGAAACGGGTCCTGGTAATTATGTGACTCTATCAGAGATAGAAACTAAAGACCAGAACATTGCTTGTTCTGAGAAGAGACTGATAGAGGATACAAAGTTATGTAAAATGTAGTTCGATGGAGGTTGTTCAAATACAAGTTCAGAAGTAGGGGAAATGATCATCTCCCCTAAAAGAAAGTTGCACCCATTTATGCAAATGGAATTCACTGAAGTTGAAAAAGAGGTGCTTTTGTTAAGCTTCAAAGATGCCGAAGACATGGGAATCAAACTCTTATGTGTTAAAGGTGAAGTAGAGCTGATCGATGAGCCGGTCAAAGGATATTTTCAGGTCAGAAAAGATCACCTACGACATTATAGAAATTGAGTTTGGAACTTGGTCGATTGGTTTGAAGAATTCAACATCCCGAGGACGGTCGACAACATAACTAATGCTTCAGGGGTATCAACTTTCCCATTTACATCATATTCTGACTTTTGTTAGAGTGCCTTTGTTTGGATATATGAATACCTGAGAATCTTAATTCCAGAAGGATTGCCTCCTACAATGCCCATCATAAGAGAAGTAAATCCTTTCAGGCAGAAACGACATCAATGGGAGGCTCTTCCCGCTGCCATGCAGTGAACAATATCCAAAGCACTTCATCTCTTCGGGGGTGGAGTGAATTTTCTTTAATTAATTTTTTGTTTTTTCATTATGTTGTAATGTTTTTCCCTGTTTTGTGAAGTTTCATCATGTTTTAGGTGATTTCTTAGGAAGTCTTGCTTTTAGGCGATTTTAGGAAAACTCCAAGTATTAGGTGAATTAGGGAAAAAGTCTTGACTTCATGCCCAACTGATAAGTTACTGGTCTAAAAAAGAACTCAAAGATTCTCGGTTCTTCTATGTCGTAAGTATCCGACATGGTCACCAAACGGAGCCTAATGTTGTACCTAAAACAAATTTTTTGCTTCATTAAGACATTTTGATTAAAATGGTCTAAACCTTGTAAAATTGTTGTCAAAAGTCAGTTTTTGGGCAAACAAAGTATGGGTTTTTTGTCGGTTTACTATCTAGAAGATACTGGAAAAATTTGAAAAATTTGAAAATTAGGGTTTTCAGGCCCTATTTTAGGAAAAACCCTAAAAAATAGGATCTTGCTAGAATTTACTGAAAATTATTTTGATTGGCTTATTTCACTTCATGACCATAGCGGTGAAGTCGAAATCAATAAAAAGTCAGTTTAAGTCTGGTGGGTTGTTTTCACTTTTTCAAGAGAAAAGTTAGAACCTCCAAGGTCAACAATGGCAAATGACTAGATACCAAGTGTCGAAATCTAAGCTTAAAACGCTCCAACAAAGATTCTATGGAGAGAAATGTTCAAAATGATGCTTTGAGACGGAAGGGTTTTTTGAAGTGGTGAAAATCATCAAAAAAAAATCTAAGTCTGAAAATAAAAGAGCACCTACTAGCTAGGGGCTCCCTAGGTTTCAAGGGCCCAAATCAACTTTTTGAGATTTGTCACTTCCAAGAGGTCTTCTTTGGAATTCTGCTAGCTTCGCGATGAGCCTGCCAACCACTCTAGAAGATTTTTATGACACTTGAATTTGAAGATTAGACGAAGAACGGAGGAGAACGAGGGAGATGAAATTAGTCAAAATTTGACTAACACTGGTGGAGAAAAGCGAGCCTTGTAGGCCAGGGGCTCCCAAGAATTCAAGGCACCAGATGTCAGTTTTTGCATTGACTATCTCTAGAATGATCTTCTCAGCTTCAGCCCAACTTCGCAATGGATCTATTAGCCAGTTCACAAGACTTATCAAACGGCAGCAACGGTTGAGCGAATGGACACGTAAAATGGAGGTTGAACTGAAAATCACCAAGGAAAAAGCGCTCCGACTGGCTAGGGGTGCCCATAATTTTGGGCAACTAGATGTGGTTTTCAAAGGCTATCTTCTTCAAGGCATATTCTCAACATCCTGTCAGCTTTGTGATGAATCCAGTTACAAGTCTATGAGACTTGTCTTACGCTCGAAATTGCAGATTGAACGAAGAACAAAGGAAATGAAATTGGTGAAAATTTGGCTAACTCTGGTAGAGAAAAGAGCCCCTGGAGGCCAGGGGTGCCCAAAATTTTGAGGCACTAGATGCAGCTTTTTGAGAAAATGACACCTAAGATGTTTGTCTCAGACTTGATTAGGCTTCGCAACGAGTCTATTAGCGGATGAATCGGAGTTGCCAAACGATCGGAATCAAGAGTCAAACAAAAGATTAAGTCATGGTAAAAAATGTTAGTTATCAACAAAAGCGCCCCTGGAGGTCAGGGGCGCCCAAGGTTTTGGACCCTCAAATGCAATTGTTTGGGTTATCTCAGATACTCATCCTGTCCATGATGCTTCCAACTTTCTATTGCATGTCTCAGCCAGGTCAGAGGACTTGTCAGTAGCCTGCAGTCGAAGTTTAACTGGATTATCAACACATTCGAAAAATGGCTGTCTTGGAGAAAAAGCGCCCTTGGAGGCCAGGGGTGCCTAAGTTTTTCATCTGCTAGATGATGTTTTTAGGAAAAGTGCTCTCTAAGAGTTCATGTTCAAAACTGAACCAGCTCCATAGTGAGCCTATTAGCTAGCTCTGAAGTTTTATCAAGTGCCGGAGAACGCAAGATGAAGTGAGGTCAAAATCACCTTCAAAATGATGAAAATGCATGAAAATTGATTGTCTGAAGTAGAAAAGCGCCCCTAGAGGCCAAGGGCACCCTGAATTTTGAAGGCTCAGAAGTCAAAATTAGGGTTTGCAACCTCAAGGAGCTTCTTGTTAGTTTTGAACTGAAGTGCATTTTGCCATCCTATAATGGAGGAGTTTTTGAACTCAACTTAAAATAATATTAAAACTCCAGTTTCACTTCTAAGTTGACCTCAAAATGACTTAATTTTTACATGCATGTGGCGAATTTCTTTGTGCATGTTGGGTGGTGCCCACTTTAAGTGAAGTCTTCATTCTTGTTAACTAAATGAGGTCCAATCAAAAGGTGGCACCCAATTTAGTGCTTATATCTCATCAAGTTAACTGTAATGGGGTCCAATAAGATTATGGCATCCTAATTTAGGGATTTGCATGCATATGTGATGCCTTAATTCATAAATTTTATTTACTAAGGCATTTGGGCATCCATTATTCTTGTCATAGGTGGAAGCAAACACTTATTTTCTCATGCAAGCAAAGATCTGAAGGCGCTATGGGTGATATTTTTCAATGTTCTTTGCAGTGCCAGATCTAGATTTTTCAGAGGGTTTATTTTCCAGACTTCATTGTTCAAGTTCATGCATTTCAGAGTTCATCAAATCGAATTCAAGGCATAGGCATCATTTTTAGAGGCAGAATATAATTTCTATTTTCTATCTCTAAAATATTCTATCCTTGTCTTATGTTTTCTCTCGCATGTCAAATTAAATGGCACAATTGTCAGAATTTGGTCATCTAGGTTCATTCACCATAGCGTCAACAGTAGAACCCATGTTCCAAAAAATTTCGAGAAAATTGCCCCGTTGCTTCCATTTTTGAAGCACTATGCTTTTTTCCGAAGATTCTTTTGCATGTCGATCAAAAATTCAACTTTGTGAAAAATGAAGAATTTGGGTTTGATCAACTCATTTGCGCCTACAAAACCCATATGCCAGTTTTTCTCAAGAAAAATAGCCCCTGGTCCCCCCACAATCCCTAGCTCTTGCATGCCTTAGTAAAGGTTGTTTTTCTGAATTTCTGATAATCTGGGTTGACTTAGAATTTCATTCTCTACAAAACCCATATGCTAGATTCTTTCAAGAAAAATTGCCCTCGTAGCCCCCGCTGCCCCTACTACTTCTATTTCAAAAAGTCTTCGCATGCTAAGGCAAAAGGCATTTTTTCAAATTTTTGACGTTATACTTTCTCTACAAAACCCACGTCTCAGAATTTTTCGTAAAAATTGCTCCTCGACAGGCTATTTTTAGCCTCGCTAGAAGCCATTTTTAGACTCATCGGAAAAGTTGTCAGAACATAGCCGTTTTAATAGTCAATAGGCTAGTTTTTTAGAATGCAGTTCACTCAGACTGAATTCAAGACCAAATCAGTCTTAATTCATGATTTCACAAGAAAAGTTGACACCAATTTGCATCAAGCGCATCTGGAGGGTTGATTCAGACAATTTGACAGGAATAGTCACTCAAAATCCACATGGTTTCATACCTCGTATAGCTGACAGCCTTCCAAGGCCAGTTTAGAGGGTTGAATACCATTGGGATTCTACATGCGTAGCGAGTTCAGGAGCATTTCTCAGAGCTAGAGTATTCATAGTCAAACTTCGTGGTTTCATCATGCAACACTCTTTCATTGAGAAAAGTCAAGAAAAGCATCAGAAGCATTATGTTGTAGAAGAACCAGAGGCAACCACTCCAGTTATGGAGCCGCCGAAATTACTAGTCAGTAAACTATCAGTTTGAGTGTGCAAATTTTTCCAGGATTGCTCAAGTTGCTAACAAGTAATGAATTGATAGTTTATACATGTGATGACCTCCAGATGATGAGGCAATTAACAACTTCTTGGAGGAGTTAATTGCTCGAGATCACAACCATTGGATAGGACGTCCCACCTCTTCAAGATAGACATTTGATGTAGTAGTTAACTTGATGCTTCTTTCCAAGTTAACTCGCTGCCCCACCTTTATGCACGTCTATTATGGAGTTACCTATGTGGAGTTTTCAGTCAGGTTTCAGTTAACTGATGTTGGTTATTTGTTAACTCTCATATCAATAAGGACTTGCGTGTGGCACGGTCCAATTAGTTTAGTTTAGAATCAGTTAACTGAGGTAGTTTTTCCAGTTAACTATTAGGTTGCATACATTTAGGTTTAAGAATAAATCTTGCATGCTTGCAAGACTGATGTTAACTCGAGGATATTTTCGGGTTCCCTACTCCTTTGAGGTTCTATAATAAGAGCACCCTTGCTCATTTGTATTTTAACTTTTGCTGCCATAACAAATTGCTAAGCCACCTTGCCGTGCAATATTGCTATTTTGTATTTGTTCACTTAGTTAAATATAATGCTGGTTTGATCGTTCATTGTGTGCGTGTCTCGTTATGCAATTTTTTGTCTCGGTTTTATCCTTCTTGTGATTAATAAGCTTTGTTTCATATCTACATCCTGGATAGAGTATTTTACCTCCTTGGGAATTTAGAGATGAAGATTATTGTTTGATGTTGTTTTTAGTAATCTTGTTTTCAGCCTACACCTTGGATAGAGTATTTTACCTCCTTGGGAATTCTGAGATCAAGCTTTCCGTTTAATGTTTGTTTCTAGTAACCTACTTTCAGCCTACACCTCGGATAGAGTATTTTACCTCTTTGGGAATCCTGAGAACTAGTTTACTGTTTGTTGTCGTTTTCAATAACCTTTATTTCAGCCTACACCTCGGATAGAGTATTTTACCTCCTTGGGAATCCTGTGATAAAGTTTATCATATACAAATTCCCTTCTCCTAATACCTCTTGCTCTGTTTATCTAGAGGAGATAGGATAGTTTTAGCATTAGCTTAGTTGTAGTTAAGATTTGTGGAAACCAGAGAAAAACCTTAGCTGCAATGTATTGGTTTTCTTAACCTTGTGCCTCTTCCAGTTGAGTCAAAAAAATAGGATTTAGAATAATTTACTTTTTCATGCATATCAGCAAAAGAGGGAGCTTCCCCTCCTAATTTGAAGAGCAGTTCAACTGTGCATAGCTGTCCGTTGCCAATACGCACTCCAAAGGTGCGAATTGTAACGACAACAAATATCAAAAATCTTCTCTTCAATGACATAATCCTTAGCCCCTAGGTCATATGGTAGTGTCACATGGGGGGGCTTAAATGTGACTTGTCTACTAATGGGTGCCTAAGTTGAGCCCCTCTTGGAATATTTATTTTTTATGCTAATTTATCTATAGCAATGCAAATATGCTCACCATAATCCTTAGCCCCTAGGTCATATGGTAGTGTCACATGGGGGGGCTTAAATGTGACTTGTCTACTAATGGGTGCCTAATTTGAGCCCCTCTTGGAGTATTTATTTTTTTATGCTAATTTATCTATAGCAATGCAAATAAATAGATTAGAAGCTGAAATTTAAAACCCTTGTGACTTTTGATATGCAACTCATTTTTGAGTGTTGTTTTTTTCATAAGTGGTTTTTTTAACACTTGATTCATTAGGAAAATATATGCACTCAAATTTTAAAGTGTCATTTTTCATGTTTGTTCCATTGGGAATATCTACGCACTAAAACTATAAAGTGTAAATTCGGGGGGCGGGAGGGGGGGAGGGGGGTCACAATATTGAATCAAGGGGAGGTGTGGTGTGTTGTGTCTTTGTTCACTTCCTACCTTCCTTCCACATCTCTAGTTTCCATTTATTTCTACAAAAACATTTACTTTAAGCAATGGATTCACATCGATCAGTCATGTCTCTAAAATCTTTAAAATATTTTAATTATCATGATTGGAAACTTAAGGTACAACTTGTGCTTAAGAACAGAGGGCCTGTATAGGACAATGGACATTGAGAAAGAATCTATTGCTGAGAAAGCTAAAGAAAAATGGTTTAACAAATACGATCAAGCTTTTGGATTTTTGTGTCTTATTGTGCCTCTAGAACTCCTCTTTCATGTAGAATCCTTGAACACACCCAATGAAGTTTGGCTTGCATTAGAAAAACTCTTTGGAAAGTTGGATCAAATGAGAAGTCATGAGTTAGAGAATGAGCTCATATGTTTGAGCCCTAGTTCCTTTGACACCCTAGAGGACTTCACTAAATTCAAATCACTAAGGTTGCAATTGAAAGACTGTGGAATAGAGAAAAAGAAGGACCAACTAGTTCTTTCTATATCTCCAAATTAGATCTTGATTATTTTGTTTTTGTATCTACCTTCTACAGATGGGCTCATTAAAGTCTTCAAAACCTCAAGCCATGATTACTAGGAATGGAAAACAATAGGCTATGAACAAAAAAGGGAAGAAGAAAAACATTTAGAAGGACAAGGAGACCAAGAAAGATTAGAAATCCAAGTCCTTCAAAACAAATGCTAAAATCTCTTCAAACCAAAGGAAACCTAAGAAAGAAAAAGTTAAGCATGCCTATCGCAAGAAACTTGGGCACGATGATCATGAATGTATGAAGAAGTAGATTGACCATCTCTCACATCTTGAAAAGAAAAACATAGGGGTACTTGAATTTATCAAACAATCTTCATCAACCCAAGAATCTACTAAGGCAAAGAAAAAAGGTAAAGAGAAATCTAAGGGAAAAACTCTAGTTGTTACTGCATCATCATCAACTTGTCTTGGATCATTGACTTAGGTGCCTTGCACCGCATGGGTTCTTCATAGGTTGAATTTTCTTCCTTGGATCCTTATAGCATGTCTTCTATCACTTTGGGTGATGACACTCCAACAACAGTTATAGGGGGAGGGTCTATTGAAGTTGAAGGTGGAACATTCACAAATGTTCTAAGTGTACCTTCTCTTTTGGCTAATATCATATTAGTGTATTAGATTACCCACATAGGGAAGGGCATGAGATTTCATTCCTCTCTAGACTTAGTTGAGATTAGAGAGTTGCACAACAATTTGATAGATTTGGAAAGGGAAAATCACTAAACTAGGCTATAAACCTCTCACTTTGCACTTGATGTTTCTCCTACAACATTGCTTACTCATTCTAATGGAGTTAGAAAATTATGGCATGAGCAGTTTGGCCACTTTGACTGGAGTTAGATTCTCTAACGGTCTTTGTGAGGGTTGCACTCTTGGGAAGCATCTTGAAGAGAAATTTGACAAAGGAAAATCTTAGAGGACTACATAGACTTTGGAGCTTGTTCACAGTGACTTCCCCATCCATCTTTCACTAAGGTAAGGTATGCTCTCACTTTCATAGATGACTTCTCTAGATACACATGGATCTACTTCCTTTGGCAGAAATTTGAAGTTTTCAACAACCTTTCAGACTTCAAGGCTCTTGCTGAACAATAGATAGGAAAATTCATCAAGGTTCTTTGGATTGACAATGGGGGTGACTATGTCAACAGCAGGTTTGAGTAGTTTTGTACAACAAAGGGGATAGACTTGCGCATAGTTTCTTATACTCCCTAATAGTGTTGTATGTAATAACCAACCTCAAATATATATTTTTTTGTTTTCTGATATTTACCTAATATCACTGTAACATACACCCTCGAAGCTAGGGTTTCTGTATCCCTTTTTTTTGTTTTCTGATGCTGATGGGTTTAGGGTTTTTATATTTCATATTTGTTTTTGCATGTTTGATGTTTGCAATAAAAACATGGAATAAAGAGCATATAAACAAAACCCAGAAAAACTAAAACATATATTCACAAAATAATGAAGACCCAGATTGTATTATAGCAAAATATGAATTACAGTGACATACCCATGTTGGGATTTTCAACTTCACACATATGCTGATGGTGCTCTAGTAATACAAGCCACAAAGAAATGGTTCCAGCTCCCACCAACAGAGATATATGGACATAAAAAGTATTGCTGCTGAAAAATATACCCTAGGTGATCCAATCACAAGTAATAGCACCCTCGATGGAAGATGGAATGATTTCCTAGAGACCCCACATCCCTAGCTGCTGTTGTACGGCCTGGGTTAGTGAATACCAGAAATAAACCTCACGATACTCCCTGGAATCTGCTCACAAAAGCTTCTATAAATGCTGTAATACTTCTGCTAACAAAACAGCCTTCAAAAATTGGTCTTTAGATCATTATATCTCCCCCTATATGAGGTACGGCCTCCCAAGAAGATGTACGGCCTGTCTAGAGTGCATTGCCTGCTAAAGAAATTCTGCAACAGCAAATTTACTCAGTCCCAACACATGATTTCAGACCTCCATAACCCTGTTCTGATCAGCTATATATATCTCCATGAAAATATGTTCAATTAAGCTCAAAACTCCATCTAATTGTATCATTCAAAAGCACATATGAAACGTCTGGATGAGGCCTCCAGTACCCTTCTCTGATGTGGTCTCTCACACATGAAGAAAGGAGACTTGAAGAGGTTTTCGTCTTAGCCAAATTTGGTTCAAACCCTTGAAGCTTCCAAACTCCAAGAATGCACGACAAAGCAATTCTCATAAAGTGAATAATAAACCAAGCATAATGAAATGAAGTTCATTATTTCCCTTATATCTCCTCACTTTTCCAATGCCCAAGAGAGGTAATATTTTATTATTTTATTTTATTACCTTATGTCTCCTTCCCACCTTGGGCACCCATCTCCTAGAGACATGACTTTTAAGTTATAGCTTAAATTAAATAAGTGAAACACTTTATAACTTAAAGTTACTTTACCTTTTCGAATATAATAAGTTAAATATTTAATTTAACTTATATATCGATTAATAATGTCCCGGGGACCACTTGAAACCATTACCACATACCAGGCCTCCTGAATCTACCCTGCTATAAATAGTAAGTCACTCCCGAAACATCGATAAACCCCTCAGAAAGTACTAGCACAAGATATTAAGGCTCAACGAGCAACCTCCATTCGTTGCCCAAATAAGAAACCCTACACTGCTCTGGCTGTCGAACTAGTTACTAAATATAGAACTTACTAAAAATAGTAAGTGTGTCAAAACTTGGCTGGTCCAAAAGAGGACATCGAAAAATGGGAACATTATAGTCCGCTCTTCCCAAAGATTGCTTGTCCTCAAGCAATGCCAGTAATAACATGCAACCAACAATCTGATCCATATTGAAACCAATAATAATCCCAGGGTCCCAAATTAATCTAGGGGGTGTAACACCATTTGCTTAAAACCTTGTCTGCAAGGTACTAACACGTGAAGCCTCCTGTAAAAAGAGTTATCAAATACTGCATAGACCTAATCAAATCCTCAAAAGGAAGCCCCTTAGGAGAACCAAACTGAAGTTCCACAGGAGTAAGCTCTAGAAGAATAGCACTGGCTCTCCCATCCCAAATGGTCGTTGTACCAAAACTCAGCGTGATTCTCGGGTTCCATGTGAGTCTCAGAAAAGAGACACCATGCAGAAGCTGCGCCATACTGATCATAACTGTCTGACCAATGTTACCAAATTGCACTCTCCTATGGACCACCCAAAAGTAAAAATCATCTAAGCCCATACTGAAAATCCTGAAAAGACTGAAGTCAATGTCATGTAATATATCCTGCCTCAACAACTCAGAGAAGGTTGCGTCAATAAACTCACTACCAAACACAGTCCTGGGCTCCATGAAAATCACCCTGCTCAACCCAAAGGAATTTACTCCGGCATGACACATCATGATGCCCCAAATGTGAAGCAAGCCAACCACTGCCATACCGCTGAAATCTACCACCTAGGGAATGTCAACGCTGATGCAAGCTGAAATCATATCATCAACACTCAACCTCCAAGTTTCAAAAGAATGGTCCCGAACACCCCAGCGCACCCAAACCACAACAAACAAAACGACATCATCTGAAACAATGCATATCATCTCCGTGAAGTAATTGCAATGGGCGTCACTCACCCCAAAGGTAACACTAAATGGGTAGACTCCATTCGGAAAGATTCTCACAGTCGGCTGCTCCGAGGCCTGTCTAACCTCAAAATCAATCTTCTCATCAAAAGATGTCACCATCACCGATGATAAAAGGTAGGGGCAGCGGTAATGAAACTGAAATCCCATTGAAGATATAGCAGAGATGAGTATGGAGGAAGTAACAACATCAACTCCTAATAACAAATCAACTCCACCACCCATCCTCAGCCATGAACTACTCCATAGTTGAACTGAAAGAACCATCCAACTCATTTGCGGATTTGAAACCGAAGTCATATGCAAGTTTCTCAAAAAGTGGGCAGCAGTACTAAGACTGGAAGTAGACCCACTAGTCCATTCAGGAGACTTCATGACTAGAAACTGCACCTGAGTCCCAAGTATTGTAATCAAAACCACTCGCATCACTGAAAATGTTTGAGTCCTCGTCTTCTAACTCAAAAAATGTATTGTCATGAGTCAAGTCAGCATCCCATTCAAAAAGAGGATTATCAATAGACTTAAGTCTATCCTCAACTCCCAATTCAAACCAATTCTCTTGCTGATCCAAACTCTTATTTTCTGATTTTCTTGGGCAATGAGCAAGGTCATACTCCTCCTAGATGAGATCAAGCCCCAGCATTACCTATTCGATTTCGTTTGCCCTTTCTCTACCTTCCTTCTCATTTAACTGTTGGGTCTCATAAAGCTGTTCATTTGCTTCATGAAATGCCTCTTGGACACTTTCCAAAGCAAGTTTCATAGAGTTTAGCTCAATGGTGAGCTTACTAACCTCTCCCCTTAACTGCTTAGACAAAGATAAGGTTTCATCTGCAAACTTGGTAGCTAATTCCCTATCATGCATCATGTGTAAGTAAGATGTTTTAACTTCTTCCAAAGAGTGTTTCCATATGTGTAAATCAGAAATTGAGATATTAAGCTCACTTTGTCCCTTAGATGCATTTCGAATCAGATTTTCCACATGCATATGTTTTCTGTCCAAATTGGATAAGTCGTGTACCTCATTTTTAGCGGTGACCAAGAGATGTCTTTTCCAATTATGATCAAGCAAAAATGATGAACTGCTGTTATGTGGCATGTGAAAATCAGAACTATTATACCTGTTATCAAAGTCTCCATTTCTGTCCCAAATTGCATGTGCCTCTTCTTCAACACTTACTCCATCTTCATCACTAGGCCCTTGATCAAATTTAGCCCCTAGTAGAAAAATTTCTGATTTCTCTTCAAGTTCATGCCTCTCAAATTCAATTTCATCTAAGACATCCCTTATACATTCTTTATGCTCTAATGTTGGGACAGCAGCTTGGATAGAAGAGGATTCTTCCCAAACTGATTCTTCATCATACTTTGTTCCCCAATCACCCAGATCCCATGGTCCCTGCTCATAATCAGCTACTTGCAATGTGAAATCAAATTCCTTTCCAAGATTGAAATCATCACAATCGTTTCCCTCCTCTTCACATGGCTCTCGAAATGAAGTAAGGACATCATTTCCATCAAAAAGGAATTCATCCCAAGGTGGATCCTTGTCATACTTAGGTGCCAACACACCCGGATCCCAAGGGTAAAAAATCTGATCACTTTGTTTAGAGAGTAAATGTTTATTGTGCTCCTCTTGAGTAGTTGCTTTTCTAAATAAGTCACTCTCCAACTCATAATAACTGAAATCATCACAATCATCTTTCTCCATAGGCTTGATTTGGAAGTCCAACCCAAAGCCACCTATGTCACCGTTACCCACATGGGATAAAGAATCATCACTGTTAGCTGATCCATAAACATCATTGTGATGAGCCCTGCTCGCTCTCAACTCAAACCCCAAGATTTCTTAAGTCTTAATGTATTTTATTCGTTTTTTAGAGAGAAAGTTTATAGACAGAAGAGAAGGGGCGCATCATATAAAAGCTCATAAACTGAGAAACAGAGCTAATTTCTACAGAATGTAAATGCAGTAGGTATTATTAAACAATAACCAATGGATCACAAGTGCTAAACATACCAAAATGTTTCCAGATTTTTTATATAAAAAGGTAAGCCAACTCGCCAGCCAAGAATGGTGAAAACTGGCATAAATGGACGCCTAACCTCCAGAAATGACTTCTCCCACTCAGAAACAAGATACAATGCAATACTAGTGATAGCCACCCATGATGAAGCTCAAACAAGAGCCAAAAGGAAAGCGCCCTAGTCTCAAGCTTCACACGCCCTTCTCCAAAGAGGCCCAAATCCCAATGCAAATGGTACGGCCCAATGAAGACTCTGAAGAATCCAACCTGTAGCTGCAAATCTGCTGGAGATGAAGACTCTAGATGAAGTAACTCTCTTCCTTATTGCGAACAACTGAATACTAAATAAATAAACCCTGATTGAAGCATGTAGAACCTCTGTATGAAGCTCTCACTGGTTGCACAAATTCGACTGGTCTCTCACAGTCTCAAAAGTGCTCAACATTGAAGAGATATCGTTCTCCAATGGAAGATTGCTCAAAACCCTGATCACAGGTGAAAGCACAGGAGGAAACCAAAGGCAAAGTTGAAATAATCATGAATGAATTTCTCATTGCCAAAATGCCTTATATGCAAAAAGGCACGACTTCCAAGAAAGATATGCCCTTCTTCATATTTTAAATCTTTTAAAATATATTTAAGTCATTTCAATAGTTTTGACTTAAATACTTGGGCGCCCTTTTATATTTTAAGTGATTAAAGTATTAAATCACCTTTATAGAATATTTAAGTGATATAAAATGTATAAAGTCAATTTGACTTTATAATAAGGTATTAAGTTAATTAATTAACTCAATTCACTTAAAAATCCATAACTCTCTCAAAACTCCAAATATTTTCGTGCTGTCAGAAGCTGTCAATCCCTGAATTGCTAACGCCTGCTGTGAACCAATCACTGAGCTCTGAAAACGAGAACGACCAAGCTCTCCAGAAAACAACACTGACCCTCTAACCAATCCAGCTAGCCCACGAGGGTCCAAGAAAAGGCTAACACACCATCAAACAAGATCACGCCAAAAAGGGGGATATTACAGTCCGCCCTCCCTGAAATTGCTTGTCCTCAAGCTATCTCAATAGCAACGAATACACCATTCTACCAGGATCCCAAGGATAGTGTCGTGTAATGTCCCTACTGTCATCAATTGTCCCCCGTAACTCCCATAGCTGATCAACTGGATCATCATGTTGTACTTTGTCAATCTCAAGACCATCTGTCATAGGAGAGAGGAACTCACAAGAAAGCAAGTCAAACCGCTGACAACACCTGCTCCCTACAACCGCACGAGATATGCTATCCTCCAACATGTCTAACACGTGCATACCGTAACTGTGCATCTGAAACGGATCATGTACATGAAGATTGAAAGTAATACTGTGAATACTCCTAACCATTTACACCTTATGTAACTCCTCAACGAGCCCTATCTGAAATCCCGATGCACTGACAAAATTTTTGATACCACTGTGATGAGCCTAGCCCAAGCTGACTCAAAACTCTTCAATTTTTTTGCCCTTGTAATTTTGACAAACAGTTGTCAAGCCAAGTCTTATCTTGCTATTTTGGATTTTTCAGTTTGCTGTGTTATCGTTTTAAGTTTGCCAATGATGATATAATGCTTGTAGATAATTACTAAATTGCTTAACAAGTAATGAGGATGTAATATAAAACTTTTTATGCCTCCCAATGCAACAAGAGGACTGAAAAATACATTAAATGTGCATCTACAGCGAAAAGGCATTATAACAAACACTTGGCATGCATATTCATGACTGAAATATTCATTTACAGCAATGGACAATTTGGCAAATAGTTACAATGCAACCTTTTAATCTATTGATCATCCCTTTTAAAGCCTTTACAATACCAAACATACCCGGAAGACCAAGAATATTGATTTTTATAAAATTCTGGAAATGAATGTATAGCTGCAGCTGTAGATGAATTCTGGCAATTAATTGCAGCAATTAGGTGGCTGGTAAATAATCGATCTACTGCAAAGATGCACTTCTCCACATCAAAACCTAGGCACAATGCCTTTCAATAGCGAATCACTGTAGCGGATTACTGTTCATGTGCTACTGTAGCGTGAGTACTATTCACGTGGGTACTGTTCACGCGGGTACTGTAGCAACAGATGAAAACTTGCAATCTGCTCTTTAATAGCTGCCAATGATGAATCTTGGGTCTGCACTTGATAGTCCTTTCGATAATCTTCAAACCCTAGATAAAAACTTCACCTTTAGGCACAAATAGAACTTCTGGATGAAGCTCTCCCAATTGACCAAATTCAATGGATATTTCACCACCTCAATTGGCTACAACACTGAAGAGTTTAGCGTTCTCCAATGGCTTGAAAGAAAAAAACCCTAGGCTTCTCCTTCACAGACAAACTTCACCAAGAAACAAGTTTTATAATCTTCAAAACATAATGAAATCAAATGCCTTTGATGCCCTTTTATAATTCCTCAAGAAGGTCGACCTCTTAGTTGTATTTAATTTGGCTTTGAAATCCACTTTAGGTTTTTAATAAAAACTTTATAATATCTCCTCAAACTTGGGCGCCCAAAATAATATTATAAAAATGTACTTTAAGTGATTTTAATTGAGGGTCATGGCCTCATCGGAAATAAAGTACACTTTTGATTTTATAATTTAACTTTATATTATTTAATTATCATTAAAGTACCTTTAATGATAATTTCTCATTAAACATTTAATATTTCGCCCATCCAACTGATTAAGAGGTCAACACTGTATCTGAGACCTGTCCAAGTGCCCTACTAAATATAGTAACCCTGACTCCCCTGAAATGGTGACTTACTATAAATAGTAAGTATGAAGAATTGAGTCTAACGAAGGCTAAACCTGAACCCACACTAAGCTCTGAAGGAGAGAACACACTGATCTTCTCCAAGAAGGACCCTCTAACCATCCGTGTTTGCCTACGAGGGCTAGGAATAGGCTAACCATCTGTCATCATGTCCATACTAAAAAGGGGACATTACAGTCCGCCCTCCCAGAAATTGCTTGTCCCCAAGCAATCTCAGAAACAAGTAAAACCCAAGTCCACCTGGATCCCAAGGGTAGATCTGTGTAATGTCCATGCAATCAACAAATAGCCTCTGTAGCACCGGCACTAGCACAACTTGCTGAATCATCTTGATCCCAAAACTGAGATGGTGAATTTGATACAACCACACTGTTGGAAAGCCAATACCTATCACTTCCCGTTGTGCCACTCTAATACCTCGTATCTCCAAAACACAACATGCCTCCAAGTCCCGAATCAAATAATAATCATCATGAGAGAACAAGATAGAAGATTTTCCAAACACACAATCTCCAATACGAACGCCATCTACTCCTTGGAGAGAGGCTGAACCATCATGCTGTACTCTGTCAACCTCAATACCATCTGTCATAGGAGAGAGAAACTCATAATGAAGCAAGTCAAACTGCTGGCAACACTTGCTCCCTATAACTACACGAGATATGCTGTCATCCAACATGTCGAGCACGTGCATATCAGAACTGTGCACCTGGTATAACTCATGTACACGCGGATCAAAGGTGAAGCTATATGCACTCAACATCGTGTACACACCTGTAAACTCCTTAGTGAGTTGTGTCTATAATCTCGATACACTGTAAGGACTCCAAACATCACTGTCACTGCTCATCTCAAAGCTAACGTCTAGAGTGTGATCAACATCCAGCTCAAAAAACAGATTATCATAGACCATAGTAGTGTCCGCCTCGAACAAAGGATTGTTCACAAATTGAACACCTCCAAACTGATCAGAACCATACATCTCATGTTCCATCTCTTGAACCACCTCTTTCTCTCCATCCAAATCCAAACTATAGCATGAGGCTGAATCAAAATCACTTCCCTCATAATCAGCAACATCATGTGTACTGTCATCAATGCACACATCAACATCTAAGGTACTGCTGCTATGTACCTCATAGGATGTCTCAAAAGATGTTGTAGAAGCCATATCTTCATACACTTCTTCTTCCATAGTAACTAATGAAGCATCACAAGAAACCTTACCTTCATGTGGCAGTTGCATTACTGGTTTGTCTTCAAACAACACTTGCTCATCCTGAAGTGTCTTGTACCCAACATCTTCTTCTATGTAAGTCTGATTTTTGTTCTCCATAGGATCAGCAGTATGCTGGTCACTAACTGCTGAGAATTCATTGTGGAGATTTCTGGATATTCCACCTGTAGAGACCTCATGTTTCTCATTCTTTTTTGTGATGTAGACCTGAAGATGGATGCCATATAACTTGCTGCTTTATCTAGTTTTGCAGGGTCTAAAATCAATTTATTTATTTCTTCCAACTCTTCCAAGCTTTGTTTAAGCTTTTTCATATTCTTGTCCCAATGTTTCTGGGAAAGTGAAGTAGCCATGATTAACTAGCTGATTCAATGTCCCATCTACCCAATAGGATGGCAGGTCAATAGCTCTGATACCACTGTGATGAGCCCTGCTGGCTCTCAACTCAAACCCCAAGATTTCTTAAGTCTTAATGTATTTTATTCGTTTTTTAGAAAGAAAGTTTATAGATAGAAGAGAAGGGGGGCATCATATAAAATCTCATAAACTGAGAAACAGAGCTAATTTCTACAGAATGTAAATGCAGCAGGTATTATTAAACAATAACCAATGGATCACAAGTGCTAAACATACCAGAATGTTTCCAGATTTTTTATATAAAAAGGTAAGCCAACTCGCCAGCCAAGAATGGTGAAAACTGGCATAAATGGACGCCTAACCTCCTGAAATGACTTCTCCCACTCAGAAACAAGATACAATGCAGTACCAGTGATAGCCGCCCATGATGAAGCTCAAACAGGAGCCAAAAGGAAAGCGCCCTAGTCTCAAGCTTCACACGCCCTTCTCCAAAGAGGCCCATATCCCAATGCAAATGGTATGGCCCAATGAAGACTCTGAAGAATCCAACTTGTAGCTACAAATCTGTTGGAGATGAAGACTCTGGATGAAGTAACCCTCCTCCTTATTGCAAACAACTAAATACTAAATAAATAAACCCTAATTGAAGCATGTAGAACCTCTATATGAAGCTCTCACTAGTTGCACAAATTCGACTGGTCTCTCATAGTCTCAAAAGTGCTCAACATTGAAGAGATATCGTTCTCCAATGGAAGATTGCTCAAAACCCTGATCACAGGTGAAAGCACAGGAGGAAGCCAAAGGCAAAGTTGAAATAATCATGAATGAATTTCTCATTGCCAAAATGCCTTATATGCAAAAAGGCACGACTTCCAAGAAAGATATGCCCTTCTTCATATTTTAAATTTTTTAAAATATATTTAAGTCATTTCAATAGTTTTGACTTAAATACTTGGGCGCCCTTTTATATTTTAAGTGATTAAAGTATTAAATCACCTTTATAGAATATTTAAGTGATATAAAATGTATAAAGTCAATTTGACTTTATAATAAGGTATTAAGTTAATTAATTAACTCAAATCACTTAAAAGTCCATAACTCTCTCAAATCTCCAAATATTCCCATGCCGTCAGAAGCTATCAACCCCTGAACTGCTAACGCCTGTTGTGAACCAATCACTGAGCTCTAAAAACGAGAACGACCAAGCTCTCCAGAAAACACCACTAACCCTCTAACCAATCCAGCTAGCCCATGAGGGTCCAAGAAAAGGCTAACACACCATCAAACAAGATCACGCCAAAAAGGGGGACATTGCAACCATCTCTCTTGTTTTCCTCATGCCCATCATATAAAGGTCTCTCAACTTCATTGGATAGCTCTAAGGGAGTATACAAGACAGTTGTTACGTCAAATCCTTCGTGCACAACCTCATCAACAACAATTGCATGCATGACCAAAGAGTCATCTTGAGGCACTATCTCACATTCATCAAGCTTCAAAGCAACCATTTCATCTGATTTTTTTGTTGTAAACTTCTTTTCAACCACCTGTTCTTCATTGAACGCATGAGGTCTCAACTTTGCCACCTCCTTGGAATGAAGTTCTGGTTCCTTCTTGTCAAACCTCTCTATGAGTCTCTTAGTGAACTCAGTATATGATGTAATATGAGTATGCCCCATCATGATCATATCATGATGCCACCACTTATGTGCAACTCCATCAAGGTGCATAGTTGCATATTTTATAGATTCCTCTTCAGGCATGGGGTTTTGATTGAAGTATGTGTCCACCCTCTGAACCCATGCTCTCGCTGGAATCTCATTGGACCCGTCAAAATAAGGAATGCTAAGTTTTCCATCTTTCCTTTGTAAGTCACTATGGTGTCCTCTATTGCCCCTGTTGGGCGTATGACTCATCCAGGGCTCTATATAATCCCGTAGTGATATGTCATGCTGGAAACTGGGCCCTGCAACCAACCAGTCTTTTTTAAACTGTTCCTACTGCTCAACCAAAGTGAGTTCAACTGGTGCTATTCTCGGTGGAGAATTTGGCATAAGAGACCTAGCCATGGCTCCCCCATTCAACTGATTACCATCTTTGTGTTACCCAACTCCGTTACCTTGTCCCATTTTGTCCATTCTTTGTATTAGCTGTGCCATTCACTGATTGGTTTCCTGTGCTAGTTGAGTGGTTTTATTTTGTTCCCTGACCAATACTTCTGTTGGCGTAAGAACTAACACCTCTGGAGTGTAAGTTTGTACGGACAGCTATGCACACTACGTAATGAGTGCTCTTCAAATTAGGAGGGGAAGCTCCCTCGTTGTGCTGGAATGCATGAAATAGAAAACTAAACTAATGTCCTATCTTTTTGTTCTCAGCTGGTAGAGGCACAAGGTTAAGAAAACCTAGAACGTTGCAGCTAAGTATTTTCTGGTTTCGCAGATCATGTAACTACAACTAAGCTAACTTCTTTAATATCTATCCAATTTCCTCAAGAAACAGAGCATGAGGAAATGGAGCAGGAATGTATTGTACGATAAACTCCAGGTGCGGGCTCACAACATGAAGGCAAGGTAGGCGCAACTATTTGCTAATCCGGGAAGAAGTTTATTAAAACAAACAAATGAACGGTAAACCTAGTACAACTTTACAACATGAAGGCAAGGTAGGCGCAACTATCTGCTTGGCTGAATGAGTCTACTATAACACACATCATACGATAAGCTTTGAGTACAGTTTCGCAACATGAAGGCAAGGTAGGCGCAACTATTTGCTCTTCTGAATAGGCTTATAATAAACAAAACAAAAGGTAAGCAACTGGGACAGTAGATTGTATAGACGCAACACGCATGCAATAACGATCAAACCAGCAACCCCATTTAACTAAGGTCGAATAAACACCATGACAATAACATGAAGGCAAGGTAGGCGCAGCAATTTATTATAACAGCAATTACTCTTTGAACAGATACAATAATAGCAATACTACAGGCAAGGTAGGCGCAGCATGTATGCTATCAAGCAAAAGTTAAATTATAAATGAGCTTAAAGCTCTTATTTATAGACTTCAAGGTGTAGGCAACCCTAAAATCACCTTGAGTCGACTAAAGTCTTGCAATGCATGCAAGATCTTATTCCTAAACCCTAATTGAATGAAACTATACAGTTAACTGGAAAACTATCATCAGTTATCTGAAACATCTAATTTAAATGGACAAGGTGCAACATGCACGTCCTTATTGAAAGCAAGTCAACTGGAATGCTATCATTAGTCAACTGAAAAATCTAATCTAATCTCAAAGTATATGTAGATGTTTCCAAGAAAGACATGCATGCAATGTATAACAGCAAGTTAACTCGGAAAGAAGCCTCGAGTTAACTACTTCTGATGACTCATCATTGTAAGCAACTGCATGGTCTAACTGAACGTCTACTCCAAGTTTATCATCTCCTCCAGGAATTTATCAATAGTATCATCATCTGGCACTTTGACGCTGTCCACGATGATTAACTGCTTGTCCAACTCTTTGTCTCCATCTCGGATCTCCCTCTGACTATCTCTAACCTCTGTGGTCACCTTTTTGAAACTGATAGTCAGCATTGTAAACTCCTCCATCTTGGACGCCTCTAGCCCTCCACATAGGTTATCACGAACTAATTCTTCGAACTCAGCTTGAACTGCCTCTAACTCGGCGTAGGTACCATCCTCATGCCGATAATGACATGGGATCTGAGTGATGTACTCGCTGATGAAACGAAGAGCTGCAACAACCTTTTCCTGAATCATGCTCATCTTAGCAGAAATCCTGTCATATGTCTCCACCCTGCAAAGATATAATTCTCTCCAAGTGAAGACCTTCTTCTGATCTCCATCTGCTTCAATGGCGTCATAGATTCCTGCAAGCTGTGATATCAAAATCAGGTCCTTCGGCTTACGCTCGGCTATGCAAATCTCGAGCTCCTGAATTCTCTGGCGAAGACTATGTGCGTCAACCCTCAACTGATATAGCTCTATGAGGAGGTGTCGACCAGCAATGATAAAGTCTTCAATCCAGGTATCCAGTAGCTTTCCTCGATTAACCAAGTGTTGAATCTTTTGCTGTTCTGCGGCGGTTTCTCGAAGTTGTGGAAGTAAAGGTGCTTGCCCCTCGTTGCCATGAAGCAAACCCGAGATGTACCTGCGAAGTTGTCTGATTTCAGCCTTGAGAACTGCCTTATCCTCACCATCTTTCATGACGCGCTCCTCTAGATTACTCGCGACGACTCTGAATAGATTCACGTCGGTGTGTCGAGTATTCTTACCCAGATTAGTTTTGACGAAGGTAAAATCACCAACATCAACTTCATCCAAGTATTTGTCTTTTGGAGGAGTAGCAACCTCTATGACGATCTCTGCCTCAAGATTCTTCTCAATATTTATCTGCTTTCTGGCCCTCTTATTCAACCTGTTCTGATAGGGCTCACCAAACTCAGAACAAATCAAGATTATATGAAGGCATACGCCTCTCCCTCTCCAATGACTTCTCGAGCCAAGATGAATAAGGAATACTGTCCTCTCGAGGTGGAGTCGTTTCTACTGTATTAGCTGCTGGCAAATCCACTGGTATGCAGGTCTCATGTATCGAAATCTCAGGCTCCGAATCAATATCTATGGGAGATGAGTGCGCTGAAAAAGGTGAACCTGGAGATGACAACCCGGCCTCAGTCTGAATAACTGGTTCTGATGAAATAACTGGCTCTAGAAGTACTGTCTCTCTCAACTGGAAGTGTTGGCTCCTTCTCAACCTGTTTCCTTTTGGTGATGCTTTTTCCTTTTGAATTAATTCCCATCTTAACCCCTTCAGGCGGCCTCATAGTAACCTTGACTCGAGGTTTAGCTCTAGAAGTAGAAGGTAAAGAAGAAACTACCACTGCTGGCGGCTCTGTAACTGGGATCACCCTTCGCTTCCGCTTGCTCTCAAGGAAGTACATGGTGGTTTTGATAACAGACCTAGATAAGTCTTTCACTGAAGTGTTCAATGGAACATACCAATCAGGTTGGCGAAGTGGCTGGCGAGCAACTTGGTCTCTAATGAATGAATGAAGTAGTATCTCGCCATCATCATCAGACAAACCTTCCACATCCTCTGACAAGAAATCAGCAATTTGTGGAACAGTAAGCCTACAATAATGACGACGACGCACCTCAAATTCATCCTCACAATTGACCCAAAAGTCCTCAAGCGCTGCCGAATGTGAAACATTTCGCTCCAACCTTGCTGAATAATGACCCAACGGATCATAGGCACGCTTCTGAGGAAAACACCCAAGCTGAAGTTTCTCTAACTCGTGTGCCATTAACTTGCAATCAGCAGCTGTTTTGCATTTGTAAATACCTAACTCAAACGGAAAGGTGAAAGCTGGCTTATGTCGATTGCGAAGAAAAGTGTGAACCTCATGTGCCTGTCTCATGAACTCCATGAAAAGAACCTTATCCGATGGGTACCTCGGTAGCATCAGAGGCTCTCCTGTATATCCATATACACGAATATATGTGAAAGTAGGAAATTGGATAAACCAATCTGCCCAACTCTCCATTGCTGATTGTGCCTCTGTGGAAATCCTCACATGCATCTCGTTATCTAAATTTCTGACTGTTCTCATAAGAAAGTGATCATTCACTGCTGTAAAGTCCTGTTCAGCTTTCGAAAACTCCAACTGAGGGTAGTATTCGTACACTCGCTGAACACCCAGAACTCCATCGGTCTTTAATAATTTAAAGCTGCCTTGAAATGCAACTAAGTAAACCAGAAAAGTTACCATATGGAATTCGTGAATCTTTAGGAACTCTGTAATCTGCTGGTGAAGACACTCGCTGATAAACATGGCCCAGTCAAATGTTTCTTTTTTATCAATAACTCGTGAGATGAGGTAGAACATCCATGTTCGAAAAACACTTGCGTCTTCAGAACCTGCTAACCGGTTAAGGAAAGTTATCAAAATAGCAATCTCGTCCTTGAAATCCCCACGTGCAATCTTCCTTGGCATGTTGGTTTTCTGAATTTTCAACCACCGTTGAGCTACTTTCTTCTGTGATCTATCCTTGTCCTCCTCCCATATTCTGTCACAATCTGAAATGGATACGGCGAAATGATCTGAACGTGGAGGAATAGAAAAACATTTTTCTACATCCCTCGGCTTCAGGCTACAAATAATCCTTCCATCTGTCGATCTGATTTGTCTGGTAGACGAGTCATAATGCTTGACACAAGCAAGTACGAACTCAAGATCAAAGACTGAGATAGGAATGGACGTCGCTGCAAGTATCCCTGAACGTTCAAGATTTTTGATTGTAGTACTGCTGATACCCTCCAATGAGTTCAGATTGACGATGGGAAAAACATGACTTAAGTCGGTATCGGTAGTTTTCAGAAAGTTATGAAGAAAGACCTGTTTGGCCTTATAATCTATGGGATTATACTGCATTCTGAAAAACTAGACTTTTGACTGTAAAGTCGGGTATGTTTGGACAACTTTGGAAAAACTGAAAAAGCTCGAGGATAGGCTAAAAATAGCAAGGGGAAGTGAATTTTTTCGAACAAATTCTAAGATATGGGTTTTGTGCAGAATCAAATTCTAATGCAACCCAAAATGTCAGAATTTCGAAAAAATGGGATTTAGGCTTGCATGCAAAAGGTTTTCGGTTGAGATTTGAACTGGCAGTTAGGGGCACTGGGGGCAATTTTTCCCGCGAAAATCTGGAACATGGGTTTTGTGTAGAAATGGATCCTAAAACAACCCAGATCAACAGATTTGCGAAAAAACGTGATTTAGGCCCACATGCAAAGAGAATTCTGGAAAAAAGCACAGTGCTTCTAGAAAAGAGGCAGCGGGGCAATTTTCACAAAATAATCTAAGACATGGGTATTGTTGTTGATGCTGAAATACTCGAACCCAGATGATGCTTTTCTGAAAAATCTGCCGTTTTCTTTGACATGCGAAGAAAACCTAAGACGAGAATAGAAGAAAGTAAGATAGAAGAATAGAAGTTTTATTTTTTGTTTTCTCTCTTCTTCTGTAAAAATTCGCCTATGCTTGAAGTAGAACTGATAACACCTGCATGCAAAATAGAAACCAAGTCTGAAATAATCTTCCCTTGAACAATCTGAATCTGTAGCTACGAAGAATACTGAAATCTGACACCTGTAGCACCTGCAGATCAATTTTATGCTCAAGAAAGATGTTTCTTGTCAACTCTGATGAAGAATAATGGACGCCATTAGCAAAATATATAGCAAAATATCTTCTAAGGCGTGTGAAATGCATGTCAAGCATTGGAAATGGCGCTTGAAGTACAACTGGTGCTTCAAAACTCACGCATGGCCTATATTTGGCTTCAAACTCAGTTAACTGGATGTAGAACAACCCCAAATTAGGGCGCCATCTTGAAGATTCTGTTAACTAATGCATGCAAACTAGTTTTTGCCAGTTATGACTAAAAATAGGTAAAATAGAAGTTGACATGCAAAGAGTTTAACTGAAGATCTAAATTTGGTAAATTGAAAACTCTCTTCATGCGCACTTCTACTTTTGAATTTCAAAAAAAATCAACCTTTGACTTTAGGCGTCCTTCCTTACTTAGACATTTTTTGAAAATTTAGAATCTAAAACCTCAAACGAAGCTCATGTTCGATCACTGATTCTGGTTGACTGTCACGTCGGATCAACTGGCTGACAATCTCGATGAAGAGCAGGACCAAATCTGACAAGAAGATTCCTTGAGGTGGCAATTCAAAATTCAACCATCTGAGGCTTCAAAAAGATGGGCGCCCCTGGCCTCCAAGGGCGCTTTTGACCTCAGTGTTAGAATATTTTCAGGCATTTTCATCATTTTCACTAATAACTTGACTATATTTCACTTGACGTTTCCCGACATTTGACAAAACTTCAGAACATGCTGACTGGCTCACTGCGGAGCAGGTTGAATTCTGAGTAAAGGCTCCTGATGAACACTTTATATAAAAACATCATTTAACCTTCCTAAATCATGGGCGCCCCTGGCCTCTAGGGGCGCTTTTCCCAACCAATGTCATCCATTACTTAAACTGGCAAAAATTACTCAACTTCCGACTGCGGATTGCCAAGACATCTTCTGAACCGGCTGAGACAGGGAACGGAAAGCTGAAGCTGACACGAACGAGATGAGTATCTGAAATCATCAAACAGATTTCATTAAAGGTCTTAAAACCTTGGGCGCCCCTGACCTCCAGGGGCGCTTTTGACCTTTCTGAATAGTTTCTGATCAAGTCTGGAACCTCAAGTTTGACTACTAATGGCGGCAACTCGGCAACTCAGATTCACCTGCTGACAGATGCATCGCGGAGCTGGACCAAAAATAGAAACAAACTTCCTGGGTGTCACTTGATCAAACGACTTCATCTGAATCTTCCAAAAGATGGGCGCCCCTGGCCTCCAGGGGCGCTTTTTCTCTTCAAAGTCATCTACTTTGCATTTCCCTCGTTCTGTATTGAATTTTCGTTTTCAGGCGTTTTACTCCTCCGTCGGACTGGCTGGCTAGCTCATTGCGAAGCTATCAGGAAACTGAAGAAATCATCTTGGTAGAAAATCTCACAAAAAGTTGAATACAGCTTCCATAATGATGGGCGCCCCTAGCTGAAAGTGGCGCTTTTGAACCTCCAGACTTAGAATATTTTCAATCCAGACTTAGCCAATTTCACAGTACTTTTACCTCGTTGAAAATCTCCTCCGTCAAAAAGCATAATTTTCAACATCTTTCATCGTAGAGTGTTCTTCTTTGAGTTTCAGGCTTAGATATTAACACCTGGTACTGGCCAACTGCCATTAATGACCTCAGAGGTCCTAACTTTTCTCCTGAAAAAGTTATAACTACCCACCAGCCTTAAACTGACTTTTAACTGAAACTGACTTCACCACTGTGATCGTGATGTGAAATAAGCCAATCAAAATTAATTTCAGCTAATTCTGACAAGTTCTTATTTTTTAGGGTTTCGGGCTAAAAATAGACTTCAGAAACCCTAATTTTCAAAATTTTCAAATTTTGCCAGTATCTTCCTGGCATCACACTGACTAAAAGCCCATACTTTATTTGCCCAAAAACTGAGTTTTGACCCCACTTTTACAAGGTTTAGACCATTTTAAGCAAAATGCCTTAATGAAGCAAAATTTTTGGTTTGGGTACAACAACTTCCAAGAGTTGCATCATACGATCTGGCTTACTAATATTTCTTTCAGCCTCTTCTCTTCTTTCACCCATGTTTTCTTGGTACTTTCTTTCCCTGTCACTAATGGTCATATTTTATTTTATTTAAAAAAAAAAACACCCACTGGCTGGCAAGATGGTTAGAGCTTTGATACCAGTGTAATAACCAACCCCAAATATATATATATATATTTTCTAATATTTACCCAATAGCACTGTAACATACACCCTCGAGGCTAGGGTTTTTGTATCACTTTTTTTTTGTTTTCTGATGCTGATGGGTTTAGGGTTTTTATATTTGTTTTTACATGTTTGATGTTTGCAATAAAAACATGGAATAAAGAGCATATAACCAAAACCCAAAAAAACTAAAACATATATTCACAAAATAATGAAGACCCAAATTGTATTATAGCAAAATATGAATTAAAGTGACATAACCCATGTTGGGATTTTCAACTTCACACATATGCTGACGATGCTCTGGGAATACAAGCCACAAAGAAATGCTTCCAGCTCCCACCAACAGAGATATATGGACATACAAAGTATTGCTGCTGAAAAATATACCCTAGGCAATCCAATCACAAGTAATAGCACCCTCAATGGAAGATGGAATGATTTCCTAGAGACCCCACATCCCTAGCTGCTGTAGTACGGCCTGGGTTAGTGAATACCAGCAATAAACCTCACGATACCCCCTGGAATCTGCTCACAAAAGCTTCTATAAATGCTGTAATACTTCTGCTAACCAAACAGCCTTCAAAACTTGGTCTTTAGATCATTAAATCTCCCCTTATATGAGGTACGGCCTCCCAAGAAGATGTACGGCCTGTCTAGAGTGCATTGCCTGCTAAAGAAATTCTGCAACAGCCAATTTACTCAGTCCCAACACATGATTTCAGACCTCCATAACCCTATTGTGATCAGCTATATATATCTCCATGAAAAGATGTTCAATTAAGCTCGAAACTCCATCTAATTGTATCATTCAAAAGCACAAATGAAACCTTTGGATGAGGCCTCCAATAACCTTCCCTGATGTGGTCTCTCACCCATGAAGAAAGGAGACTTGAAGAGGTTTTCGTCTCAGCCAAGTCTGGTTCAAACCCTTGAAGCTTCCAAACTCCAAGAATGCACGATAAAGCAATTCTCATGAAGTGAATAATAAACCAAGCATAATGAAATGAAGTTCATTATTTCCCTTATATCTCCTCACTTTTCCAACGCCCAAGAGAGGTAATATTTTATTATTTTATTTTATTACCTTATGTCCCCTTCCCACCATGGGCGCCCATCTCCTAGAGACATGACTTTTAGGTCATAACTTAAATTAAATAAGTGAAACACTTTATAACTTAAAGTCACTTTACCTTTTCAAATATAATAAGTTAAATATTTAATTTAACTTATATATCAATTAATAATGTCCCGGGGACCACTTGAAACCATTACCATATACTAGGCCTTTTGAATCTGCCCTACTATAAATAGTAAGTCACTCCTAAAACATCGATAAACCCCTTAGAAAGTACTGGCACGAGATATTAAGGCTCAACAGGAAACCTCCATTCGTTGCCCAAACAAAAAACCTAACACCGCTTTGCTTGTCGAACCAGTTACTAAATTTAACACTTACTAAAAATAGTAAGTGTGTCAAAACCTGGCTGGTCCAAAAGAGGACATCGAAAAATGGGAACATTACATTGTATAATGTAATAACAAGTTCTTAAAAGAGATGGATAAATACATGATACACTCCAAGGGCCTTACACCGTAGTACTAGGTAGAAGTGATCAACTGTGTTTGGTATATTTAGAACTAAGTTCCTCACAAAGCATTGAAGGGAATCACTCCCTTTGAAGCTTGGATAGGTAGGAAACCATCAATTGAGCACTTCAAGGTCTTTAGATATCCAGCCATGGTACATATACCAAATCAGAATTGCAAGGTAGTGGAACCTCAATACAAACCTTGCATATTTGTAGGTTATCCAAATGGTGTAAAAAGTTATCTCCTACTCCACTGAACAACACATGAGTTGTTCATTGAGAGGAGTTTTGAGTTTCAAGAGAGTCTTTCCAACTCCATACTTAACATTTCTCCTTCTATTGTGGACTCACTTGATTTTGACGATTCTTCTAACGATTCAGATCATCCATAGAATATCCTTGAGGTAGCATCTTCTTCTTCTTCTTCTAGTTTCGACAGTAAGGATAGTGATGGGGAATAATCTTAGTCCACTTCTAGAAATGTTTTGGAGAATGAAATTTTAGCACTTGACTCACTCACTTCTCATCCTCTTTGGGCTAGAAAAACACTTTAGAGTGCATGCACTTGGGTAGGTAATACAACAAATGGTAGACGTACTCGATTAGACTATTAAAGTTGGCCACATGCTTTCTTTGCCTCAACCTTTGATGCACAGACATTTTGAGAGACATCAAGCATATCTAAGTGGGACTTGACTCCACTTCCTAAGGGAAGGAAAATGGTTAAATATAACTACATATAATGGAACAAGTTTGCCATAGATGGGTTGATTGACAAGTACAAGGTATTTTTGGTTTTCAAGGGTCTTTTATAAGCTGTTGGAATTGACTACACAAAGAACCTTCCAAATGTGGCAAAAATGACTTCAATCCGACTTTCTCTTGCTATTATCTTAGCACATGGTTGGGATGTGCACCAAATGAATGTGAAGAGTGATTTTCTTCTCAGAGACCTTGAGAAGGAGATCTACATGGAACAATCATCAAGGTTTGTGTAGGATTCAGCCTTAGTTTGCAAACTTAAGAAATCCCTCTGTGGCCTCAAATAGGCCCTTCGGGCTTGGTACGCCAAGATGGATTCTTTCCTCCTAGCTTCAAGTTTTACTCGATGCCATTCAGATCCGAATGTATATCTCTTGCAAGGATGATTCATTGTTGATGCTTGTACTTTAAGTTGACAATCTTTTAATCACCGAAAGCTCTTCATCCACTATTATAGCAATAAAATCAGCTCTATAGGACATATTTGAGATGATAGACTTGGGTTTACTACATTATGTCCTTGGTATTGATATTTCACAATTCAACTTGGGGATCACTCTTGCACAACACAAGTGTACTCTTGATCTACTTACTCAATTTCACATGATTGATTGGAAGACATCTCCAACTCCCTTTCTATTTGATGTCAATCATGAGGTTGACTGTACTACACCATTGGTTGATGCCATAGTTGGAAAACTCGCCCCAAAAAAAACTCGCCAAGCCAAAAATTGGAGAGTTTTTTAAAACTCGGGAAAAACTTAGAAATTTAAAAAATTAATTAAATTTCATTAGAAACATTTTTTTTTGCAAAGCCGAGTTTTTCTAAAAAACTCGAAAAAACTCGTCCTCGCAAGTTAAACTCAAAAAAACTCGCGAGTTTTTTGCGAGTCTGCCAACTATGGTTGATGCAACCTTGTATTGACAACTTGTTGGTAGTCTCATCTATTTGACTCATATCAGGCCCAATATTTCATATGCATTATGTATGGTTTTGAGATTCACGTAAGAGCTTCATGAGTTGCACTGGAAAGTAGTTAAGAGGATCATTCACTACCTTCAAGGTACTCTCAAATTCAAGATTCATTACAGGGCTGACACAAAGGTTGACTTGACTAGGTACATAGATTCAGATTGGGCTTGTGATACTCAAAATTGCAAGTCCACTTCAAGTTTTGGTTTCTCACTAGCTTTTGGTCCTATCAGTTGGTCTAGCAAAAAGAAAAATTCTATTGCTTTATCATCCATAGAGGTAGAGTACAAGAGAGCTGTCAACACAGCTACTGAGGCCATTTGGCTTTAGTGCATTCTCATTGAGTTTGGAATTCCATTCAAGTAGCCAATAGTCATCTACTTGTGACAACCTGAGCACCATCCAGATATATAGTAATATGGTCTAGCACCAATAGACCAAACACAGATATTCACATGCATTGGATTTTGGAGCTTATTCATGGTCAGATCATCGACTTAACTTTTTTCTAGTCTTCAGAGTAGGTTGCTAATATTTTCACCAAGTCTTTTATTGATAGCAAGTTCATTCATCTACGAGCTCTTCTTGGGGTGCGATCTACTTGAGCAATAGCATCATCTTTTGGGGGTCCTTTAGCCTTTTTCATCTTATTTTGTCTCCTTTGTGATGGGGGAGGATTTTTTTCCCATTGGTTTTTCTCCCTTTCTCCACTTTATGAGAGATTGCATTGTACTTGGGTACCTCATCAGGCCTAGTTGCTAGGACCCAATTTCTTTGTGCCCACCTAAGCTATGTTTAACGGGGGGTTAATGTATTATATGTTATCTCATTTTCATGTACATGGATAATTCCACATGGCGTTAAGCCTACATAGGTGTCCTAGTTAGTGGGAGATAACTTGCTAGTATTTGGCAAGACTCATGGAATTAGCTTGCCACCTCTTGCTAGTCTTGAGGAAGTTAACTTGCCACCAGTCTCAATTAGTGGGAGTTGACTACCTATTCTTTTCCACTATTCTAGGTGGCGGTTTCTTCCCTCTCTCCTATATGTACATCTTATTTCGTGGGTCAATAATAATGTTATTGTATCTATTTGTGATAGAAGACTATCTGTATAGATGTGGTTGTAAGAAAACTTTGTCATCTACCTCAAAAATCCTCTTTATATGATGTTGATCTGCATACAATTTCTACTGGTTTTGAGAATATTGGAGGTTTTATTTTAACAAACTCAATAGATCTTGGTTTTGTGCAACCAAGTCTTGGGCTGCTAGTACTCTATTGTTAGCCATAACCAAATCCATAAAGAAAAGGGCATCATAGCCATACAATTCTCTAAAGGGTGACATGCTAATTGACATATATGTAGTGTGGCAGCAATGCTCTCCCATGTAAAGCCATTTAACCCACTTATTGACAATTTTTGTTTTCTCGTCTATTTGAGGATGATAAATGGTACTTGGAGTCAATTTAGTACCTGTCAAACGAAAGAGCTCTTGCCAAAACAAAATCACAAAACAGTTGACGTTGTCACTCACAATGTTCTTAGGCAAACCGTGCAACCTAAAAAACTCTCTGAAGAAAAAATCAACAACTTGAGGAGCCTTAAACTCAATGGACATGGTGAAGAAGTGAGCCTATTTGGTGTGTCTGTCCACCACAACATATACACAAATATTACTTTGAAACCTAGGAATTCTTGTAATGAAGTTCATACTAAGACTCTCCAATTTTTTCCCTACGATGGATAAAGACTGCAATAGGCCTATTGGAAAAACAAGCTCTACTTATTCAGCTGACAAGTAATGCACTTCTTGATGTATTGGAGGACTTCTCCCTTGATCCCTCTCCAAAAGAGTTTGTCCCTAACCTACTTATAAGTCTTGAAATACCCTAGGTGACCACCCAATGGTGTATCATTGGCATTCCTTAGGACTTTACTCTTAATTTTTGATTCAGGGACTAAATTGATCCTATGCTTGTAGAGGATGAGATCATCCACTAGCTTATACCTGTTATTCTATACTTTGCCTTAAAGGATTTCATTAGTGAAGTTATTCTTTGCATACTCTACTATGATCAACACTTTCCCATCAATAGTATCTCAGACATAAAACATAGATAACACTTTCTGGATAAAGCATCAACTACCACATTATTTTTTCCTTTCACATATTCTATATCAAAATCAAAATCTTTAAGCTTACCCACTTTTGTTGCCTATCATTTAAATTCTTTTGGTTGAGAACAAGCCTCAAATTGTTGTGATCAGTTTTGACCACAAATCTGCCACATACCAAGTATTGTTGGAATTTGGCTAAGGCATGCATGATAGCCAACATTTCTAAGTCATAAATGGAAAATATGCCTTCTATATCTTTTAAATCCCAACTCTCAAAAGAAATGGGATGCCCTATTGATGCAGTTGTTAATCGCGTACAAACACAAATAAAATTCTTACAATAGAACCTACTGTTGTGACCTTTTTCACACATCACCCCATCCAAGATGGGGACCCCCTAATTTTTTCTCCATTCTGGTCGTTTGGCTTTGGTTAGTGCGTCCCTCTCTCTATCTCTGGTCCTTCCAGGGACGTCCCATCGTTTGACCCAGGTTGAAGTATTGGTTAAGTCTATGTAATTAGGGTTTTCATCCTTTAGGCTTATTTAAGGTCAAACTGAGTTGTCAAATTGAAATCTGAGCTTAGTACAGCAATCACAAAGCTTCCTGCAAAGTCCCACTGAATTTTTATCAAATTCCGGCAACTTGCTATTTTTAGTAGGTATTCAACTTGGGGCTATTTTGTCAAAATTTTGGAATTCTGTCAGTTCCACCACATTCAGGTAACATCAAGTTGTTTGCACGTAAATTTTGAGCCAGATCGGACAATTTGCTATTTTTAGCAGCTTGGGCTTCAGGAGCCATTTTCAGGGGTCAAACATATGATTCTTCATTGCATGTACAGAGATTACTTCTGGGTTCCTCGAAACCTTCGCAACGATATAACATGCAAACCGAGACGATCACTTTCAGAGTTCAGCCTTCGGAGGCTATTTTTAGGGTTTGCATGTAGAGTTCTCTGACGCATGTCCGGATATTCCTTCTGGGTTTTTCAAGAGCTACGCAACAGTGTGACATGTGAGCGGAGGAGATCAAATTTCGAGGACTTACTATTTTTAGCCAGTGCATGCATGCAGACCAGTTTTTTGGGTTTTTCTGGGTTTCTTGAGATCCCACAGGCAATATGACATGCAAAATCATTCGGCAGTGGATGAGTCACTTTTCAGGCAGTTTCTAATTTTTAGCGGGTACACTCTGGCAGCCGCCTAACACTCCAGTTCAGCAAGCAGAATGACATGCAGAGGGAACGAAGTCAAACGGAGACCGTTCGGGATACATGCAGGTCAAATTAGGGTTTCCACTTTTATAGGGGGTGAAATCCAGAAATTGTCAAAACGAAGCACCTCACCAACATCAGCACACTTCAAGGTACCTGCTGGCAAAATTTGAGCGAAATCGGAGAACTTACTATTTTTAGTAAGTCAGGGCATGGTTATAAATAGCAGGTCTGCACCCGAGGTTGGCATCAGAGTGACACTCAAGTTCTCAGGATCAGGCATTGCAAGTTTCAGGTCAAACGGAGCCATGGAAGTCAGAAAGTCAAGAACTTACTATAAATAGCAGGTGGCTATAAATAGCAGGTCAGGGCAGAGGATTGGCAAAACAGGTTCACAAGGCGAAGAAGATCAGATGGTGAAATTTTCAGGCAAAACGGAATTGAGGAAGTCAAGGAAATCAAAGACTTACTATAAATAGCAGGTGGCTATAAATAGCAGGTCAGGGCAGAGGACTGGCAAAACAGGTTCACAAGGCAAAGAGGGTCATATGGTGAAATTTTCAGGCAAAACGGAGCTATATGGGTCGAAAATCAAGGGACTTTCTAAAAATAGCCCGACTTACCCAAAATAGACGGTGAAGATGAAGGCAGGCAGAGGTATGAAAAAGTTTCTAAGTGTTCAAATGGAAATTGCCCATGGAAAATGCGCCCTCAAGCAAAATTCTAAGTGTGTGAAAATTGTCTAAGGCAAAAACGAAAGCACCACCCTCAAAATGCGCCCTCACCTTGGAAGAATATTGAAAATGTTGGAAAAATATTCTAAGTGTGAAATTGGAAGTCACACATGCCAAATGCGCCTTCATTTGAAAGCACCACCCTCAAAATGCGCCCACCATGGAGACCTCTTGAAAATCTTCTAAGGCATCGAAAATTTTCTAAGTAGCAAAATGAAAGTAGCCACCTCCATTTGCGCCCTCATCTTGAAGCCCGCCATACTATTTGCGCCCAAGGATATTGAAGGCTAAAAAACGCCTAAGGCATAAGATGGAAGCTCCCCTAGTGAAATGCGCCCATGATAAAGTGAAAGCTTCCTATGTTAAATGCGCCCACCTCCAAGAAAGGGAAAGGAAGTCTAAAAAACGCCTAAGGCATTGAAATGAAAGTTGAGGGTATGAAATGCGCCCACTTCATGAAATTGAAATTTGCCTAGTGAAATGCGCCTAAGGAAAAATTGGAAGTTGACATGCCTATTTGCGCCCTCAAGGTAAGAGGAAGGTGATGATTGATAAAACGCCTAAGGCATTGAAATGAGAGTAGAGGGGTGGAAATGCACCCTCACATGAAAGCACATCACCTTAAATGCGCCCACCTCAAGGAGTGAAGACTTAGGAAAGCTTCTAAGTGTTAAAAAAAAAAAACGAAAAATGCTAAGTCCAAGTGAAAGCCTCTAGGCTAATTTGCGCCCAAGGTAAAGTGAAAGAATTTCTAAGTGGCCAAAGCAAAAGTAGAAGGTGTAAAATGCGCCCACCTTCAAGAAGGGAACTTTGAAATTTCTAAGGCACAAAATGAAAGTGCAACCTATGAAATGCGCCCAAAGGTGAGTGAAAGCCTTGAAGAAAAATACTAAGGCGTTGCAAATGGAAGCTCACCCTCTCTTTTGCGCCCATGAAAGGAAGGGATTTTTTTTAAAAGTTCTAAGGCATGGAGACTTTTTTTTTTAATAAAATAAAATGCCAAGGGGAAATATACGCCTAAAGGGGGGTGAAGATTTAAATTTTCTATCAGGTGTGTGAAGTGAAGAATGTCTAAGGCGTGGGAATTAAAAATTGAATAAGATCAAATACGCCTAAGGGAGAAAAAGGATTTTAATAAAATTCCTAAGTCATGGAAAATAAAACGCCAGAAGTATGAAGATGTTCGAAATTTTCCTAAGTGAAATAAGTATTTCACTAGATAGAAATACACCCTTGGCATGAAGAGTTTGACAAACAATATGAAAATTTTCCAGACATTTAAACGGGGTTGACAACTTGATGAAATATTTTCTAAGTGAAAATTTAAATGAACCCGTTTAAAATACACCCATGGGTTGAGTGAAATTTAAAATTAATTTCCTAAGGGAAATTTTAAGTATTTTCAGAGGAAATTCGTTTTGCCTAGATTATTTTCCTAACGGGAATTAATTCTCGGAGGATGAATTATTTCGAGCATGCAAGTGATTTTAAATCACCCGAAGTTGAATATTTTAAAGAGAGATTTTAAAATGTCTAAGGCAAATTTTATGAAATCGAGGATTTAAGTGACAGGCATTTTAAAAGTTGGAAATAAATTTACAACTCCCACGAATTTTTTTGAGTTGAATTCAATTAAACACTGCGAGATTTTAAAGTGGGATTTTAAACCGAATCAAGTGATTTTTTTCGCAAGTTGTTTAAATCACCAAGAGTTAACTGGCAGGCCAAGAGGAAAAATTCGAATTTTTACAAAGAAGGAATCATTATTAATGGCAACTACCATAATGACTGGCTGATGACTAGCCCACTACTGCGCTTGAATTAGAAGATTCCGAACGAAGAGAGTGGAGAATTGATGAGGGTGCTAAAAATAGCCCCAGCCTTACTTGGCAGGATTCTTCGAGAAGAATTATTTAAACAGTCTCTTCTCTCATTTCTCCTCACATTTTTTTGAAGTTGAAGTTGCTGAAGAAGTGTTGTTACCTTTTTCACACATCACCCCATCCAAGATGGGGACCCCCTAATTTTTGCTCCATTTAGGTCTTTTGGCTTTGGTTAGTGCGTCTCTCTCTCTATCTCTGGTCCTTCCGGGGATGTCCTGTCGTTTGACCCAGGTTGAAGTATTGGTTAAGTCTGTGTAATTAGGGTTTTCATCCTTCAGGCTTATTTAAGGTCAAACTGAGCTATAAAATTGAAATCCAAGCTTAGTACAGCAGTCAGAAGGCTTCCAGTAGGGTCCCATTAAATTTTCACTGTATTCCGGCAACTTGCTATTTTTAGTAAGTATTCAGTTTGGGGCTATTTTGTCGAAATTTTGGAATTTTATCAACTTTGACACATTCAGGTAACATCAAGCTGCTTGCACATAAATTTTGAGCCAGATCAGACAACTTGCTATTTTTAGCAGTTCAGGCTTCAGGAGCCATTTTTAGGGGTCAAACATATGATTCTTCATTGCATGTCTGGAGATTACTTCTGGGTTTCTCGAAACCTGTGCAACGATATAACATGCAAACTGAGAAGATCACTTTCAGAGTTCAGCCTTCGGAGGCTATTTTTAGGGTTTGCATGCAAATTTCTTCAACGCATGTCCGGATACTCCTTTTGGGTTTTTCAAGAGCTTCGCAACAGTGTGACATGCAAGCGGAGAAGATCAAATTTCGAGGACTTACTATTTTTAGCCAGTGCATGCATGCAGACCAGTTTTCTGGGTTTTTCTGGGTTTCTTGAGATCCCACAGGGCAATATGACATGCAAAATCATTCGGCAGTGGATGAGTCACTTTTCAGGCAGTTTCTATTTTTAGCAGGTGCACTCTGGCAACCGCCTAACACTCTAGTTCAGCAAGCAGAACGACATGCAGAGGGAACGAAGTCAAACGGAGACCGTTCGGGATACATGCAGGTCAAATTAGGGTTTCCACTTTTATAGGGGGTGAAATCCAGAAATTGTCAAAACGAAGCACCTCACCAACATCAGCACACTTCAAGGTACCTGCTGGCAAAATTTGAGCGAAATCGGAGAACTTACTATTTTTAGTAAGTCAGGGCATGGCTATAAATAGCAGGTCTGCACCCGAGGTTGGCATCAGAGCGACACTCAAGTTCTCAGGATCAGGCGTTGCAAGTTTCAGGTCAAACGGAGCTACTGAAGTCAGAAAGTCAAGAACTTACTATAAATAGCAGGTGGCTATAAATAGCAGGTCAGGGCAGAGGACTGGCAAAACAGGTTCACAAGGCGAAGAAGATCAGATGGTGAAATTTTCAGGCAAAACGGAATTGAGGAAGTCAAGGAAATCAAAGACTTACTAAAAATAGAATGTGAGATCGAGGGCAGACAAAGGCATGAAAAATTTACTAAGTGTGAGAAAATGAGAGCATACCCTCTCAAATGCGCCCTCACCTTAAGAGATAAATGAAAGCCTTGAAAATTTCCTAAGGCAACAAAATGGAAGCATGCTATGTTAAATGCGCCCTCACCTTGAAAGGATATGGAAAATGTTGGAAAATATTCTAAGTCAAAAGTGAGAGCACACCCTCTCAAATGCGCCCTCAAGCAAAGTTCTAAGTGTGTGAAGATTTTCCCAAGGCAAAAATAAAAGCACAAGGGTCAAAATGCGCCCACCTTCAAGAGGGAGACTATGAAAATTGTCTAAGGCAAAAATAAAAGCACCACCCCTCATTTGCGCCCATGGAGGTAATGAAGTTAAAAACGCCTAAGTGTGAGAAAGCAAAAGCTCACCCTAGCAAATGCGCCCAAGCTAAGTCAAGGAGGAATGAGAAACTTGGAAATTTCTAAGGCACAAAATGAAAATGGACTATGTTAAATGCGCCCTCAAGGCAAGCAAGTGGAGATTTTTTTATAAAAAAATTTCTAAGTATAAAAATGAAAGTAGCCATGTGTATTTGCACCCTCAACTTGAAGGCTCATGTGTGATTTGCGCCCACCTCCAAGAAAAATCTAAGGCATGAAAATCAAAACCTTGACACCCAATATGCGCCCATGGTGAAAAATGAAAGCTTGCCCATGTATTTGCGCCCTCAAGTCAAAGTGGGCCATGTGAAATGCGCCCAAGTAAGATGAGGAAAGGCTAGGGCGTGGAAAATGAAGGTTACCTACCTCAAATGCGCCCTCAAATGGAAGTAGGCTATGTCAAATGTGCCCAAGCCTAGATGATGCTAAGAAGAAAAACGCCTAAGGCAAAGATGGAAGTAAGCCCATCAAAATGCGCCCTTACATGAAAGCTTGCCACCCTAAATGCGCCCACCTCAAGGAGTGAAGACTTAGAAAAAGTTTCTAAGTGTTAAAAAAAAAACGAAAATGCTAAGGTGAGAATGCGCCCTTGAAGAAGTTGAAATGGAGATTTTAAAAAAAAAATTTCTAAGTGTGGAAAATGAAAGTGGCTCATGCTAAATGCGCCCTTAATTGAAAATATTTCTAAGGCGTGGCAAGGGTAAGAGCTAGCAAAATAAAACATCACTGAGTAAAATACGCCCAAGGAAGGAAGAAATTTCTAAGGCATGGAGATGTTTTTAAATTAAATAAAATAAAATGCCAAGGGGTTAAGTACGCCAGAAGTATGAAGATGTTCAAAATATTTTCTAAGTGAGATAAATATTTCACTGGAGAAAAGACGCCTTGATATGAATTAAAATTTTTTTCAGAGGCACTTAAATGAATTGGACACAGTGACGAAGTTTTATTTCCAAGGCGGAAGCAACTGATATATTTTCCAGGGGTCAAGTGGAAAATTAAATGAACCCGTTCAAAAGGCACCCATGAGTTAACAGAGTTTAAAATTAACTTCCTAAGGGAAATTTTAAATATTTTCGGAGGAAATTCGTTTTGCCTAGACTATTTTCCTAATGGAAATTAAATCTCAGAGGATGAGTTATTTCAAATAGGCAAGTGATTTTAGATCACCCGGAGTTGAATATTTTAAAGAGAAAATTTAAAATGTCTAAGGCAAATTTTATGAAATTGAGGATTTAAATGACAGACATTTTAAAAAGTTGGAAATAAATTTACAACTCCCACGAATTTTTCGATTAAACGCTGCGAGATTTTAAAGTGGGATTTTAAACCGAATCAAGTGATTTTTCTCGCAAGTTGTTTAAATCACCAAGGGTTAACTGGCAGACCAAGAGGAAAAATTTGAATTTTTTTTACAAGGAAGGAATCATCATTAATGGCAACTGCCATAATGACTGGCTAACGACTAGCCCACTACTGCGCTTGAATTAGAAGATTCCGAACGAAGAGAGTGGAGAATTGATGAGGGTGCTAAAAATAGCCCCAGCCTTACTTGGCAGGATTCTTCAAGAAGAATTATTTAAACAGTCTCTTCTCTCATTTCTCCTCACATTTTTCGAAGTTGAAGTTGTTGAAGAAGTTCTTGGGAGATTGAAATATTTTCGAAGTTGTTGAGGAGAGAAATTCCTTGAGAGTTTATTTTATTTCGGAGTGTTGAGTTGCTGAAAGTGCGAAGTGCTGGAGAAATTTTTATCTACCGAGACTCTTTCTTTCGAAAGCTGAAAGTGTGTTGCTGCAATTTCGAAGTTGAAGGTTGAAGTTGTTTTCCGGAGTTGCTGGAAGATTTATTTGTTGAAGTTGCTGCAGAGTGTTGAGTTGCAAAAATTTATTATGTGCTGAAGATCTTATTCTCGGAGTGCTGAGGAAGTTTTTTTTGGAGCTGCAAAAGAGTTGCTGCAGATTTTATTTATTTGAGCTGCTGAAAGTTAGTTGCTGTTGAAGCTGAGAAGAAGTTGAAAGTTGCCGAGGTTGACAGAATTTGAGGAGAAAGATTTAATTTATTTTGTGCTGAGGAAATAACCACATTGCGGGAAGTTAGTAGTTGGCTGTGATTTTCTTCGCCAGTCAGAAGTGCAATCGTTAAAAGCTTCTTTATAAGCTCGGAGTTTTTATACAGTCTGAGGTTTCGAGTTAGATAATTATGCTGAAGAATTTTATTTTCACAGGCTAACTCCACGTTCGCAGTCGCCTCGGAGGCTATTTATTTTATTAAAAATCTGCAGCCTGGCTTATTGTTATTATATCTTATTCTTGCAGATGGCTGGAGCAAAGGATGTTGTTGGAACAAGCAGAGCCGCAGGCAGAGCTGCAAACACTGAAACGGCCAAGGCTAGCTCATCTAGACAGGCAATGATTAAAAGGCTCGCCAAGTCATTTCTTCCAAAATCGGCAATTGTCTCCAAGCTGGCAGGGTTAAGTGACACCAACCTCGGGTCATTTAATCTAAATGCACTCAAGTCTAGGATGTACGGACTGGGAGGCCATCAACCATCAGTCACGACACATAACATCATGAAGAGCGGTATCTATGCAGCCGCTGGTTTTCCACCAGCAATTCAGTGCCCGGAACTAATTATGGAGTGTGCGAACCACTACAAGCCGGAGCGTAGAACCATTGTCTCGCCGGATGGAAAATTGCTTGCCAACTTCACGCCAGATGCCATCGGAGAGCCATTTGGGATTCCTACTACCGAAAAGATGCTCTACAGATCAAAGGAGAGGGCGGATAAAATGTACTCCACCTCCTTCGAGAGGGTTGCTGCGGTCATCAACAGAGTCTGGATGCAAAAGCCAAAGCCACCTCGCACTAGACTCCCAAAGCAGATAATTGCCGAAGATGTGAAACAGGAATACTGCGACTTGATGATGATGCTGAGCCGAATAAATGGGAGTGCACAAGCCTACTTCTTCGAGCCTTGGATGTTCTACTTCATCGAGATCATATTAGAGGGAAAGGAATGTGTTGACTGGGCAAGAATGATCAGTGATAACATAGATGAACAGTTCAGGAGCCTGAGGGGGACGAAAACCTTTTACATGAGCTCGTATGTGATATATATGCTGGCGAGAATGACCAAGTATCGAGGGATTACATACAAGGAGCCAATAGGCTGTGCACCTGATCAGTTCAAAATCCATGAGGCTTGCACACAATTGCATCTAGATAACCCTGCTAGTTACAAACGGGCTAATGATGCATTCACAATGCACATCACGAGGACCCTTCAGCGGAGAACGCAACAAAGAATATCCAAAGAGGCACAAGCATTGATCGAGGAATACGAATATTGGCTCATCCAATTTCCGAAATTCACTTACATTAGGCTGCAGGGGTTCACTTCGTATCCATACCGGCTACCGAGGTACCCCACCAATCACATTAAAATGCTGGAAATATCTAGGCAGTTGATCGCCTATGACAAGATTCAAAAAAAGAAGAAGAAGGGTGGACTTGACTTTCCTATTGCCATGGGAAATTCCACTGAGGTGTGTCCCTCCTTGCAGGCAGCTCGAGGTAGAGGATGAGCTGCAATTCTATCATCTGTCGTATCACACAGGCAGACAGGATTTTGATCCATACAGAAACATCCGAATGATACAGAATGTCGAGTACTGACACAAGGCCCACATTGAAGACTTTTGGGCAAATGGTGTTGATGAGGTTGAGATAAGGAAAAGGATGTTTTTCAGGCTTCCCCTGAAATTGATCAGGGAATGTGAGATCATTCCAATTCCCGACCAGGTGGAAGAGGATGTCAACGTTATGCAACCTGACTATGGTTCAGTTAGGGATACTTCGGTCCCACCACCTGATTGGTCCGAGCCAGAAATCATGGACTTGGACACGCTCTCTATTCCGGTGTTGACTTTCACAAGGGCTTGGGTCGATAGACATGTATGCAGACTTAAGAGCAGATCGATCGCCCTTACTTATAGCTTGATGGGTGACCCAAGGCCGCTATCGGTGAGAAGGGGAAAACAGGTTGCTCAAACACCGGAAGCACAAGTAGAAGTACCAACCCAGCCGATACCGTTGAGGATGGAACAAGCATCACCTATGCACTCACAAACTCGGTCTTCGAGTTTGAGAGTGATTTCATTATTTGCTGATCAGAGGGCAGGATTGGGTGAAGAGCGGGAGCTTGAGGAGGTGGATCAACCCAACATCCGAGAATCAGATAGTATAAGCGTCAGTGTATCCAGGGCTGGCCAACAAGAAGAAGAAGATGAAACAGTGGCTGACACTCGTTTCCAACAGATGTTGGACATGACATTGGAGGAAGAGGAAAACACAGAACAGGGGACCCAAGGGTCCGGAGATACGTAGCTCGTGGAAGATGATGAGCCCGAGCAGAGCAGTGCAAGAAGAGAGGAAGTGCACGAGGTGGAGGCAATGGAGGAGCAGCCCCTAGTCATTTGCAATCCGCAGCAGACGGTGCCGGATTGGCTTTCAGACAGAATGAGAAGAGAACCCGAGGATGATACAGATCCAGCCATCAAGATGGAGGAGTTCCTCAGGAGGATCAGTGCGCCACCAGAAAAGAAGAGGGCCAGGAAGTTTTCAAAGATCTCGACTGATGAGTCAGGCTCTCGCACGCTTCAGGTGGCTATTCCGAGAGAGGATTGTGATCGAACAGAGGAGAGGCCTGAAAATTATGTGATCACCACCGTAGAGTTGGGTCGTCCTACGGGAGCCCAAATTGTTGAGGAGTTCAATAACTCCTATCAGGCATTGAAGGATCAGTTGCTCCGCATGGAGGGGAAGTATAAGAAATTGAAGAAGGAGCACAAAACCTTGATAGAATATGTGCAGAGTCTAGCATGTCCAGGTGAACCAGCAAACCAAACAGTAGAACGTCCACCAGAGTTTCCGAGGGAGTCAGTTGTTGGCTTAGAAGATTTAAAGAAGATGGAAACGGAAGCAGACAAGTGGGTTAGCCATGTTCGTACTGAGACAAGGAAATTCATGGAGGACCTCGCCAATGCTTATCGGCAGGCCTCAAGTATTTTGGCACGGATGGACATGGTGGATCAGGCCTGGGGTGATACCCGCATCTATCAGACGAAGATTGTACTTCGTTTGGGGGCTTTGATACATATACCTCTGCAAACTTTGGTGGATGGAGGTGTGATTCAGGATCGTGACAGGTATGATTTCACCAGTTGGTACTCCTCGGTGGTCACAGGCCATGGATTTCACGATGCAGCAAGGGTAGATTCAGCCAGAGTGAGGAAAGCAATGGGCAACATCTTGGAGGGAGTCCTTAATACATTAGAAGCCATATTTGCTAGAAAGTTGGCCCCAGAGGAAATAACTGCTGATGGCTTGAAAGATAGACTGGCTCCATTCTTCTCAGCTGCAAGGTCGCTTGTCCTGGATGACTTTGAGAATGTCTCCACTTTCTCTAGTATTATTCAACATACCCAGGACGCCTTAGCGGCATGGAAGAAGTCTTACATCCGACACGGACAGACGGTAGCAGTCTTGGAGTTCCAGCTCAACCATATTCCACCGATTTCTGCCCAGGAGGTCGAAGCGGTATTGGCTCGGTTGATCGAGTTTGCTATCCGGGAGAAGGCCAATGGGAACGCTCTCATGGATGAGAATCTTCTTGATGATGTTAGTGGGCATTAATTGCTCATTATGATTCCTGCAGGGGAGCGGAGAATATTCTGTGCATTCATTGCCCACTCCTCTTTGTGGCGGTTTTTAGGGTAGAAACCCTAATCAGGGCATAGGTGGCTCAATCTGAACCCTTTATTGTAATAAGATCTGAACCGTCCACTAAATTGGACCTATTATAAAAGGGGCATCCCCCCCCTCATTTGTAATCCATTAGAATTAGACTTCGGATCAGAGCTAGAGAGTATTGGAGATAGAAGTTAGAGAGTAAAGCTTAGAAGTTAACTTAGATTGAGGAGGGATGAAAACTTTCCTTTGAAAGTTTTGTAAATGGTTGTTGTGAACACTTTTCATAATGCAAAGAGTTTCATTGCTTGGTGATTTCTTCTTTGTTATGAGTAGCTAGCGAGGCCATTTCATCTTTCCAATTCAAGGTAGATAGAGTAAAATAGACGTTCATTTCATGCAAGTAGTTTTTAGCTGTGGAATGTGGTGTTTAATTTGAGCAAGTCTTCTCTCGTCCATACCACTAGCGGACTTGCTGACGGCTGGTTCGCCTTGCGTGGTCAACTGGAGTAATAGCGCTTAACTTTGATTGTGGCTCATATGTCCATATGCATCGTTGTGATGGTATGAACATGTTGTGTCATGGTTTGAATATTTCTCTCATCCTTTGAAGATTGCACCAACTTTGTGGAAGTTGTCCGAAGGGAGGCAAAGCGGAGTTTGGTTTGAAGATTGTCCGAATTGATCTTCACATTCCACCCTTTAGAAGTAGATTGTAGACTTTCTATCCTTATTCCCTTTAAATTCAGCATTTTTCGGGTCAGTCCAGATACCAGAACAATATTGTCAAATCTTTCATGTCCTAATTGCTTCACAAAATCGAACAACTACGTAAGTCCCCTTGGAATAATCCAGCAAAACACATCAACCAACTGAGTCTATTCGCAATAAAAGGAACCTTGGAGTCGAACACATGAACTTTCAAGCAATCTTAGCATGTGGGACACTTTGATCAAGAGGGAATAGAGTGACCATTGGACAACTTTATTCTGTGTTGGTGTTGTCATAAAAAAACACGTCAACAAGAAGTTCTTGGGAGATTGAAATATTTTTGAAGTTGTTGAGGAGAGAAATCGAAATATTCCGAGCCAAATTTTTTGTTTTTCAAATTAACAGATTTCCAATTACAACATTGCACCCGTTAAGGTTAGATGTATAAACCAAAACGTGCAAGAAAGCAACTCTAACCAGAATGGCGCCGATGATGGCGAGCATTGGTCAGAGGGTCTTCTACTCTAAAAACAGAAAGGAACTCGACGTCAAGTATGTGCTACCCAATCCGATGCGGAGTGAGGGGCGACCATATGACGGAGTGATTACAGAAAGCAAAGCTTGAAATGAAATGCTGAATACTGAAACTACTCAACACCCAGAATGTGCTTGCTCACCCAGAATGGGAAGTAGCTACCATAGGGCGGAGTTATACTATTCCAAACTAATACTGAAAGTAAGAATGAGTATTACAAATAATGACATGCAATATTATGAACCCTGGTCAGTACTACTGCCAGTTTACAAATATAATTATTGCCTGCAATGTCAAGATATCAGATGCTTTTCGACTGGAACTTTCAACAATGAATCTGCTGCAAACTTAAGTAATTCACAATGCCAAAATCAAATCAGATAATGCAGATTTCTGTAGACAGTTTGACAGATCTGCACTTTTCACTTTCTAACCAGCAGCATACAGATTCACTAATTGATTCATAAAACACTCAATCCTTACCCAATTAACCTACTCTTGGATGCAAAACAAAGCTAATGCTGAGGCGCCTAGAATGGATGCCAGAGACAGACCTAAAATGCCAATATTAATTAAAGCACGAAACCCAATGCTTGACTAAATGGTACGGCCCAGCAAGAAGTTCGACTTCTTCTTAAAAATTCAATACTCCTTTTAAAAATCTAAGAACTGGAAGATATGGGCGCCTATTACAAAATCAACTAATGATGCAATACCCAGAATGATATTTTTTGTCTTTTTTGAGATATGAGCAAAACATGAAATCTGCTGTCACTAAAATGCAACTTTAAAAATACCTCTAAAATGCAGAATCAGAAACTAAAGGATTACAATGACGTTTACAATGCACAATATTCAAACTCACAACTAGACTAAGAATCACCACTTGGTGTTATCTTGCAAACACGAAGCGATGCCGAGCTAGGAGGCCTTCATTCCTCGAAGCGATTCCAGAGCCAATCTGGCAGCATAACAGTATAGTCGTCAAAAGATCCCCAAAATGATGCACAAGACTCCTCTTTATAATTTTCGTTTGACTCCACAAAACCCTAAAATCAGCTTTTAGGTCAAAACCTCTCATCTCCTCAAGATGGCGTACTTCTCCTTTATGGCTTTGATTTGATATTTTAAATAAATATCATGCTTGATAAGTTCGCCCTTTATAACCTTGCTTTGACTTTGCAATAATTAAAATATTCTTTTAATGAGGGCGCCACCCTCAAAGACCCCCTTTTTAAAACATCTTTAAGTCATTAATCTAGGCTCATGGTCAACGTTAAAATATAATATTTAAACGTGACTTTTTAATTAAATGACTTAGCTTATCCCTCCGGAGGTGCCCTGAAGCCAATACTGAGCCAAACATCTGACCAAACTGAAGCAGGAAGTCAACCGAGCTGAACTCAACTGGGAAGCTGCCAAAAATAGAATTTACTAAAAATAGTAAATTCCAAAAAGTGCTCTGAATGCCGAGATGAACATACTGCTGCGAAGCCCTCTGAAAACCCAGAAGGAATCCGCCATTGAATCCACCATCTTTGAGCCAAGACCCCCTCAAAATTAGGAAACCCTAATTTAACCTTCCAACTAGCCTTCGGGTTTCCAGAAAAAAGGCCAACGGTCACATGCACGATCAGGTTTGAGAAGGGGACATTACAGTCCGCCCTCCCCAAGATTGCTTGTCCTCAAGCAATCGCAAACTAGGATGCTGCAATATCTCATCACTTTCCCAAGTGGCATCCTCCATAGGCAGGTTCTTCCACTTTACCAAACATTCTCTGATAGTTCTATTCCTCAAGGAATGTTCTCTGACATCAAGTATCTCCTCGGGAACTAGAACCAACTGTCCTTCTTCATCCAACGGTGGCAACTGTGAAGAAGCAACCACATTTTGTCCAAGTGCCTTCTTGAGGCGGGACACGTGGAAGACGTTATGCACTCTGCTATCTGAAGGTAGCTCTAATTCATAAGCTACTGCCCCAACCTTTCTGATGACCCTAAATGGCCCATAGAAGCGAGGTTTGAGCTTCTCAGCTCCACTCTTCTTGAGAGTAGACTGTCTATAAGGTTGTAAACGAAGATAGACCATATCCCCAACCTCAAACGAACGCTCAACACGCCTCTGATCAGCATACAACTTCTGCTGATTTTGTGCAATCTGCAAATTATCCTTCAAGGATCTCATTATGTCTTGACTATGCTGCAACAAATCCTTGGCTAAAGGTGCTTTGCTGTCACCAAACACCAAATCTGCAAAACTGGGTGCTTCATATCCATAAAGTGCCAAGAAAGGCGACATCTTGATTGACATATGAAAGGTAGAGTTGTAGCAGTACTCACCTATATGCAGCCACTTAACCCAAGCTTTCTGCTGTTCTGACACATAGTTTCTCAAGTAGCCTTCCAACCACTTGTTCACCACTTCTGTCTGCCCATCAGTTTGGGGGTGATAACTTGTGCTTGGAGTGAGCACAGTACCACTCATTCTGAAAACTTCTTGCCAAAAGGTACTTAGGAACTTGCTGTCCCTATCACTTACAATATTCTTTGGCAACCCATGAAGCCTAAACACTTCTCGAAAAAACAAATCTGCAACTTGGGCTGCAGAAAAAGTGCTGGTAATGGCAAAGAAATGAGCAAACTTGGTTAATCTGTCAACTACCACGTAAATGCAATCCTTCCCTTGGGCCTTGGGCAACCCAGTGATGAAATCCATTGAAATGCTTTCCCATTTTTGATTGGGAATTGGAAGTGGTTGCAGCAAACCGGCTGGCAATGTATGCTCATTTTTATTTGCTTGACAAACAGGACATTCCTGAATGTAGCGTTGAACCTCTCTCTTCAAACCTTTCCAAGAAAACCTTTCTCGGATCTGCCTATAGGTCTTGAAAAAACCTTGGTGACCAGCAACTGGAATGTCATGAAAATTCAAAAGAATCTTCTTCTTGAGCTTAGAATCAGCCACCAGAAAGATTCTTCCCTTATACTGAATCAATCCCTCAACCACCTGGTACTTTTCATCATGGAAAGTACCTTCCAAAATGCTGGTTGCAAACTGATTTTTGGCATAATCAGCAAGCAACATGTCCCTCCAATCTGCAGTAAGCTCACACAATGAGCTAAGATGAGGCCTTCTGGAGAGAGCATCGGCCACGACATTATTTTTTCCTTTGACATATTCAATGTCAAAGTCGTAAGCTTGAAGCTTACTCACCCATTTCTGTTGCCTCTCATTTAAATCCTTCTGGTGCATAAAATGCTTGAGGCTATTGTGGTCAGTCTTAACCACGAATTTGTTCCCCACCAAGTACTGCCTGAACTTGGCTAATGCATGCATAATAGCAAGCATTTCTTTATCATAGATTGAGTATGTCCTCTCCACACCCCGTAACTTTCTACTTTCAAACACGATAGGGTGTTTGTCTTGCATCAGGACAGCCCCCACTCCTTCACCTGAAGCATCACATTGCAGTTCGAATGGCTTGGAAAAATCCGGGATAGCCAAGACTGGACACGAACTCATGATCTTCTTGAATTTATCAAACACAATTTGAGCCTTTTCTGACCAAGCAAAGGCTCCCTTTTTGGTGAGATCAGTAAGGGGAGCAGCATTCTGTGAATACCCCTTTACGAATCTCCGATAAAACCCACAAAGACCCAAAAAACCTTTCAACTGGGTCAAGCTCTCAGGAGGTGGCCAATCAACTACTGCTTTGATTTTTTCCGGATCCACCTTTACTCCCTCAGCACTGATTATGTGGCCAAGGTACAATAACTCCACCATTCCAAATTCACATTTGGAAGCTTTGGCAAATAAGCTCTCAGATTCCATGATACTAAGCACTTCCTCCAAGTGCTTGAGGTGATCCTCCCAAGTCTTGCTGTAGATCAGAATATCATCAAAAAATATCAGCACAAACCTTCGTAACTGATTTTGAAAGACACGGTTCATGCAAGATTGAAAGGTAGCCGGAGCGTTAGTCAATCCAAATGGCATGACTAAGAATTCAAAATGTCCATAGTGACATCTGAAAGCTGTCTTTTCCACATCTAATCCCCTCATTCGTATCTGATGGTAACCCGACCTCAAATCAATCTTCGAAAAGAACTTAGCCCCATGTAGCTCATCAATGAGCTCATCTATCCTGGGAATGGGGTATCTATTTTTGATGGTGCTTTGGTTCAAAGCACGATAGTCCACGCACATGCGCATGGTACCATCCTTCTTTTTCACAAGAACCACTGCAGATGCAAAAGGGCTCTTGCTTGGGCGTATGAAACCCATCTCCAAAAGTTCCCGAATATTCTTCTCGATCTCATCCTTTTGTCTCTTCGGATACCGATATGGAGTTGTGATCACCGGTTTAGCTCCTTCTTTGAGCTCTATGATGTGTTCTGAACCTCGATCAGGAGGAGGTCCAGGGGGTAAATCAGCAAACACTTTACTCTTCTTGGTGAGTAAAGACTGAATATCTGGAGGATGCTCTATTTTCATTTCAGCTGGACTAGCTGGAAGAATCATGCACTCTGCAGCCCACTCCACTTGGTCATGACGTATCAACTTCGCCATCCTCTTGAATGACACAATCCGAGGGCCACCATTTGACAAACACCACCTTCTCATCGGACTCCATAGTTTGCAGATTTAGAGAGATCTCTCCAAGAGATCGCAGCCATTGAATGCCAAGGACAGCATCCGTATCTCCAATATTGACCACGTAGAAGTCATCCTTGACTTCGTAATTGCCCAATTGCATTGACATGTTCGGAATCCTCTTGGTGCATGAGATGTGAAACCCATCCGCAACCATAACTCTGAACCCTTCAAAGTCTTCCGTTTGCAATCCTTTCTTTGCCACCACAACTTCGTCTATGAAGTTATGTGTTGCTCCAGTGTCAATTAAAGCAACAATACGTTGCCCTTTGATCATCCCACGAACTTTAAAGGACTCATTCTTTTGGAAGCTCGAAAGTTGAGCCAATGTACCACCACTTTCTTTTTCACCTTCAGACTCTTCTGGAGTATTTTCTTCATCGCTGTCCTCAAAATCAGCTTGCTGATCAGAAAAATCAGAATTGCTTTCATCAGCTGTATAGAACTCAATTTGATGAATTTTAGCACCCTTTGGGCACACATGATCTGGGGACCATTTTTCCCAACAACGGAAACATAACCCCTTCCTTCGGAGTTCATTGATAGTCTCTGGATCCAATCTTGAGCCATGGGGTTTCTGTGGTTTAAACTCCTTATGGTGAGGCTTTTGATGAAACTTTTTCCCTCTATCCCCTTTGTGAAAGGCTGGTTTGGAAGGGAACTTTGCTTTGGGAGCAGCCCACTCCATGTTTCTAGCTTTTTTCATTGCTTCTTGTAAGGACGGTGGATCAAAAGCTTTGATCCAACCCTTGAGTGGCTCCATCAATCCTTCAGTGAATAGGACCACTAATCTTCTTTCTGTAATTCCAGTGACCATAACTGAAAGTCTTTGAAACTTGTTGTACCCAAATGAAATTTTTAGCATTCTGCTTAAATTGAGCTAAACAACGTAAAACTGCCATCGAAAGTATGTTTTAGGTCAAAACAAACATGAAGTCTTTGTGGGTTTCTGTCAAGGAACCTATGGTTAAAATTTTGAAAAAATGAAAATTAGGGTTTTACGCCCCTATTTTTAAGGAAACCCTAAAAAATAGGACCTTCCCGGAAATGTTTGAAAATAATTCTGATAGGATTAATTGCCTTCACGATCACACTGATCAAGTCAGAATTATCAAAAAATATGTTTTACTCTGGTGGGTCTATTTCTATTTTTCAGGAACAAAGTTAGGAGCTCCGCAGCCATTAATGGCAGATTGGCCAGTACCAGGTGCTGAAAGCTAAACCTCAAAAGCTTCAACCAAGAAGCTATGGCGAAAAAGGATGAAAAGATGCTGTTTCAACGGAGGAGATTCTCAAAACGAAAAAGGCCAAAATTTGGCTAAGTCTGGAAGGTGCACGTTTTGTCTACCAAGGCAAAACACAGTCTACAGTGGCTAAAAGCGCCCCTCTTGAAGAAAGGCGCCCTTGGATCTCAGAGGGAAAATCAAATCATTTGGCACCTCCAACTCAGTCATCCTCTTCACTTTCATGCTAGCTCGACAACGAAACAATCAGCAAGATCGTCTGATTCAGGGATCATTGACCAACCGTCAGCAAAGTATGGAGGATTCATTGACGACCGAGATGCCAAATCAGAGAGCTTCAAGGTAAAAGCGCCCCTGCTAGCCAGGGGCGCCCCTCAGTTACAGGCACCAGATGAATCCATAAGCAGCAACTCTATACATGATATCTTTCCAGCTTCCTCCCAGCTACGTGATCAATCTGACAGCAGGTTCACAGGACACGCAAAACGATCACACGCTGAGGTCAAGCAGAAAAAGCCAAAATTGAAGAACTGGAAAGATAAGCCAAAAAATGGCTAAGGCATGGCTAAAAGCGCCCCTCTTGAAGAAAGGTGCCCTTTCTTGAAGGCATCCAGATTCACTCAGAATCTTTACTGCCTCCCAGGATGATCTTCTCAGCTATGACCAGTCTCGCCAGTGAAACCATCAGCAAAAACTTCTGACAAATCAGTCATCTGATAGAGGAGATCAAAGTCAGGCAGTTCACAGCATAAGCAAAATCAGTCAACAAGCTAAAAGCGCCCCTGCTGGCCAAGGGCGCCCTTAAGTTTGAAGGACCAAAACTTGTTGTCATCAACTGAGAAGTCAGTCATCCTGAGCAAGATTGAGTTGGCTACCCGATGCATCGTCAAGCAGAGTCATCCGACTCATCCATCAACGGGAACGTCAGATCAGAGCACAGAGGGTCTGAAAAGGCCAAAACGAAGAACAGTCAATGAAAATTGACTAAGGCACAGCCAAAAGCGCCCCTCTTGAAGAAAGGCGCCCCTCATTCTGGAGGTCCAAACTCAGTTTTCTGAGTTAATCTCTCCCAGGCATATCTCATCAAGCTGATCCCATCTCAACAACGGATCCGTCAGCAATTGCCGAAGATCAACTGAGTAGCCAGGATCGAAGAGCAAACAGAGGCACTTCAGCTTGCAAAAATGATCAAAAATCCAAAAAGGAAGCCTAAGAAAGTCAAAAGCAAATGTTGACTTGAGTTAACAAATTTTGGAGGCAAAAAGAGGCCAAACACTCCACAATCAGTGGAAATCACCTTTTTGAACTCCAAATCAGGCTCAATCATGAGTTGGATGCCCAATTGATGCTTGCAACTCCAAATTGACATATCAAAGCATCTAGGCATCCATTATTCATTATTTCTTTGCAGGTTGAGGAGCTCAAGAACGGATATTTTTCTTCTCCAACATTTTTGAAGATCTGACAGAGGGGTTTTCACCGTTCTTCATATTTTTGAAGATCTGCTGCACAGAGGGACTATTTATCAGAGTTTGCATCAAAAGGCATAATTCTTGCAAAGTGGCAGTTTATAACTTCCAATCCATCTTCTGTCTACTTCCTCTATTTCTGTCTATATTTCTTTGCATGTCACAGGAAACGACAAATAATCACAGATCTGGCCAACTGGGTATGATCAGCATAGCTTTTTCAACAAAACCCACATGTTGGATTTTTCCAGAAAAAAGTAGCCCTGCTGCCCCTATTTTTTAGGGTTTCCGGAAAAAGTCATAATATTGAAAAACGGACAAACTGGGTTTGTTCAGCTCTGAAGCACGAACAAAACCCACATGTTGGATTTTTCCAGAAAAAGTAGCCCTGCTGCCCCTATTTTTTAGGGTTTCCGGAAAAAGTCATAATATTGAAAAACAGACAAACTGGGTTTGTTTGGCTTTGAAGCACGAACAAAACCCATGTGTTAGATTTTTTCGAGAAAAATCACTTTCTGGTGCCCCTGCTGCCTTGCCACCGAAGGGCTCTTGCATGTCATAGAAAAACTCATTTTTCCGAATTTCTGACGATCTGGGTTTGTTTAGAGAATTATTCTCAACAAAACCCATGTCTCAGAATATTTCGTAAAAATTACCCTCGGCAAGGCTATTTTTAGCAGTTCCAGAAAAAGTTGTCCGAGCAGCATCGTGTGCACAGTCAATCTTCAAGGTTTTCAGAACGCAGTTCTCCCAAGACGAATACAAGACCAAAATGGTCTTACTCCATGATTTTCTGAAAACGGCTGGCACCGATCTGCGTCAGGCACACCCAGAGGTCAATCTAGCCAGATTGACAAGCATAGAAACAAGTCCACAGGTTCCATAATGGTTTCACCTCGTATATCTGATTGCCTTCCAAGGCCAGTTTAGAGGATTGTAACCGTTGGAATTTTACACATGCAGCAAGTTCATGTGCATTTCTCATGGTTGGAGTGATCGTGGTCAAGCTTCGCGTTTCATCGTCAAGCTTCGCGGTTTCATCACACGACATTCTTCCATTGAGAAAGATCAAGGAAAACGTCCAAGCTGCAAAAGAACGCGGAAGGTAGTCATTCCCAACACAGAGCCGCCATCGGTTAATACTACACTACCTTCCACGTCAAAGTGGAAACATAGACAAAAAGAAAAGGAGTAACCCTCCTAAGGGAAGCAGAATGAAGGAGATACATACATCAAGTTGCTGACAAGCGGTAAGCTGACGATTGACAGACATGTAACGGTCTCCGTATGAAGAAGTCAACGAATGAACAAAAGCACCGTTGACCAATGGTGATGAGGTGTCAAAAACCTCAAGAAGGACGTCCTACCCTCCAAAGTAGCAATAAATACGACTGAAGTCAACTTGATGCCCCTTTCCGAGTTGACTCCAGATCTCCACAGATCATGCATGTCAGATCCCACTGATCTAGGATGTCTAATTGACTCCCACGATTTGTGGATCTTAGATCTCCTTTAAAGGTGGATGTCTATTTTGGAGACACATTTGTAACATAAGTTCACTTTTAGTTAGGTGTCAGTCAACTGAGGTAGACTTCCAGTTTGACTTTTGTTTAGTTTCAGTTAACTGAAGTAGATTTCCAGTTAACTGTTTGCTCACCTACTTTTAGACATAGAATAATATCTTGCTGATTGGCAAGAACTGTTTGTTAACTCAAGGAGATTTTAGGGTTGCCTACTCCTTTGAGTTTCTATAAATAAGAGTCTTAGGTTCTTTATTTGTTTAACCTTTATTTGCTAGCAAAATTGCTGCGCCACTGTTGCCAGAGTTCGCTTGTTTATATCTGTTCACTCTTGGATGAGAGTTCGTTGGTTGATCGCAATTGTGCATGATTTCGTGCCTTTGCTGTCCCGACCTTTGTAATTCTTTGAAGAACCTTAAAGAAATAAATCAGATGGTGCAAGCTTGATTGATCTAATTATTTGAGTTATTCAAAGTCTTGTTTTTAAATAGTGCATTGTTTCAATCTCCTCCTTGGACAGGTGTCGTCGCCTCCTTGGATATTTTGTCATCAATCATTATCGTTTGATGTTGTTTAATGATCTTTCTTGTAGCCTAGACTTTGGACAGGTGTCGTCACCTCCTCGGAATCCTGTTAGAAAGGCCATCGTTCCTTGTTGTTTCCAGTGAGCTGCTTCCAAGCCTATACCTCGGATAGGGGTTCCTCCTCCTTGGCAAGTCTCAGATCCAGTTTACCGTAACGAGTGTTTGCTTGTATCGAGCCCTATCTTGGTATATATCCGAAGGTTCAGAGCCTCGGCCATATTCCATTGAGACGGAGGATTCAAGTGATCCAACCATACCATTTCGCTCCTACGCCCTCATGCTCTGTTTATCTTGAGGAGGTAGGATAGTCTAGAAGTTAGTTAGTCGTAGTTAAGATCTGCGGAAACCAGAGAAAAAGCTTAGCTACGGCGCATTGGTTTATGCACCCTTGTGTCCTGCCGCTGAGTAAAAAAGATAGGAAATCTTAGTACACCCTTTTTTTTACAGTATAAAATCAGCAAAGAGAGATCTTCCTCTCTATAATCCGAAGAGCATGTACTAACACACTTGCAATAGCTGTCCGTTTCCAATAAGCACTCCAGAGGTGCTAATTGAAACGCCAACAACAAAACTCAGCTATGTAGGCTTCAACAGTGCCATACTGTCTCAACTGTGCCAACTCCCTAAAATGCACTTCTGGATCCTTCTTCTCGAACCTCTCAATGAGCCTGGTAGTGAACTCCTCATAAGTTGTGATAGACCGATGACCCAAAGTAATTAAGCCATGGTACCACCACTCGTGCGCCACCCCATCAAGGTGTAGTGTAGCGAACTTGATCGCTTCTTCTTCTGCCATAGGTCTGAGAGCTAGATAGTTATCCAGCTTCTGAATCCATACTCGGGCTGAACTGACATCACTCCCGTCAAAGTGTGGAAGTGTCACCTTGTTGACAGCTTGGTACAAGTCTCCTTGATTTGATGGTCTTCTTTGATCATAGTGTCTCCCTTGTCCTTTGTTTTTCCTTTTATGATCCATGAAATCGTTATAGGACATATCCATCCTGATGTCGGCCGGTAGAGAATCATACTCTGCACGACCCACTCTCAACTGCTCCACGAATGAAGCATTCTCTTCAGGATCTGGCTGATTGTTTACAGGTGCCAAAAAGGTGGGTTTGAACGGCCTGGAGGAAATGTAAGTGTTGTTTGACACCGTCCGAGCTGCATGCTCATCATGCTGGTTGGAAGCACTATGCTCCCCTCTATGCCCTGAGTTGTTCTGTGGAGTGGTGTTCTGGCCCACTTTCCCCATCATGAGAGATACCATGTCCATCAAGGCATCCATCTTTCTTTCAAATCTCTTTCCTGGACTCATGGATCTTTCTCTCCCATCTCTCCCTTTTCCACTGTCATCTCTGTTGTTGGCAATCCTCTCGTTACCCCCAACTGACCTCTCACCTTCTGCCATGTCTGTTTCCTGAGAAGACTCCCAATGAGCCCTCAAGATTCCTGAAGCTGTCTGAGCTTCTGGAGGCTGATAAAGCTGGAACTGTTTTCCAACCTTCTTGTCTTCTCTTGCAGAGTACCTTTTTTCTCTGTCACTCATAGACGGATTGTTCACAGGGTGGCAAGATCTTGGCTCTGATACCACTGAAATATTCCGAGCCAAATTTTTTGTTTTTCAAATTAACAGATTTCCAATTACAACATTGCACCCGTTAAGGTTAGATGTATAAACCAAAACGTGCAAGAAAGCAACTCTAACCAGAATGGCGCCGATGATGGCGAGCATTGATCAGAGGGTCTTCTACTCTAAAAACAGAAAGGAACTCGACGTCAAGTATGTGCTACCCAATCCGATGCGGAGTGAGGGGCGACCATATGACGGAGTGATTACAGAAAGCAAAGCTTGAAATGAAATGCTGAATACTGAAACTACTCAACACCCAGAATGTGCTTGCTCACCCAGAATGGGAAGTAGCTACCATAGGGCGGAGTTATACTATTCCAAACTAATACTGAAAGTAAGAATGAGTATTACAAATAATGACATGCAATATTATGAACCCTGGTCAGTACTACTGCCAGTTTACAAATATAATTATTGCCTGCAATGTCAAGATATCAGATGCTTTTCAACTGGAACTTTCAACAATGAATCTGCTGCAAACTTAAGTAATTCACAGTGCCAAAATCAAATCAGATAATGCAGATTTCTGTAGACAGTTTGACAGATCTGCACTTTTCACTTTCTAACCAGCAGCATACAGATTCACTAATTGATTCATAAAACACTCAATCCTTACCCAATTAACCTACTCTTGGATGCAAAACAAAGCTAATGCTGAGGCGCCTAGAATGGATGCCAGAGACAGACCTAAAATGCCAATATTAATTAAAGCACGAAATCCAATGCTTGACTAAATGGTACGGCCCAGCAAGAAGTTCGACTTCTTCTTAAAAATTCAATACTCCTTTTAAAAATCTAAGAACTGGAAGATATGGGCGCCTATTACAAACTCAACTAATGATGCAATACCCAGAATGATATTTTTTGTCTTTTTTGAGATATGAGCAAAACATGAAATCTGCTGTCACTAAAATGCAACTTTAAAAATACCTCTAAAATGCAGAATCAGAAACTAAAGGATTACAATGACGTTTACAATGCACAATATTCAAACTCACAACTAGACTAAGAATCACCACTTGGTGTTATCTTGCAAACACGAAGCGATGCCGAGCTAGGAGGCCTTCATTCCTCGAAGCGATTCCAGAGCCAATCTGGCAGCATAACAGTATAGTCGTCAAAAGATCCCCAAAATGATGCACAAGACTCCTCTTTATAATTTTCGTTTGACTCCACAAAACCCTAAAATCAGCTTTTAGGTCAAAACCTCTCATCTCCTCAAGATGGCGTACTTCTCCTTTATGGCTTTGATTTGATATTTTAAATAAATATCATGCTTGATAAATTCGCCCTTCATAACCTTGCTTTGACTTTGCAATAATTAAAATATTCTTTTAATGAGGGCGCCACCCTCAAAGACCCCCTTTTTAAAACATCTTTAAGTCATTAATCTAGGCCCATGGTCAACATTAAAATATAATATTTAAACGTGACTTTTTAATTAAATGACTTAGCTTATCCCTCCGGAGGTGCCCTGAAGCCAATACTGAGCCAAACATCTGACCAAACTGAAGCAGGAAGTCAACCGAGCTGAACTCAACTGGAAAGCTGCCAAAAATAGAATTTACTAAAAATAGTAAATTCCAAAAAGTGCTCTGAATGCCGAGATGAACATACTGCTGCGAAGCCCTCTGAAAACCCAGAAGGAATCCGCCATTGAATCCACCATCTCTGAGCCAAGACCTCCTCAAAAATAGGAAACCCTAATTTAACCTTCCGACTAGCCTTCGGGTTTCCAGAAAAAAGGCCAACGGTCACATGCACAGGTTTGAGAAGGGGACATTACAAATTCCTTCAGAGTTTATTTTATTTCGGAGTGTTGAGTTGCTGAAAGTGCGAAGTGCTGGAGAAATTTTTATCTGCCGAGACTCTTTTTTTCAAACTGCTGAGAGCTGAGAGTGTGTTGCTGCAATTTCGAAGTTGAAGGTTGAAGTTGTTGCAGATTTCCGGAGTTGCTGGAAGATTTATCTTTTGAAGTTGCTGCAGAGCATTGAGTTGCAGAAGTTTATTGTGTGCTGAGGATTTATTTCGAAGTTGCTGAATATTGAAGTTGCACGAAAGTTGAAGCTTGCTGCAGATTTTATTTATTCGAGCTGCTGAAAGTTAGTTGCTGAGAAGAAGTTGAAAGTTACTGAGGTTGACGGAAGCTGAGGAGAAAGATTTAATTTATTTTGTGCTGAGGAAATAACCACATTGCTGAAAGTTAGTAGTTGGCTGTGATTTTCTTCGCCAGTCAGAAGTGCAGTCGTTAAAAGCTCCTTTATAAGCTCGAAAGTTTTTACACAGTTTGAGGTTTGGAGTTAGTAATTTATGCTGAGAGTTTTTATTTCCAAAGGCTAACTCCACGTCTGCAGCCGTCTCGGAGGCTATTTTATTTTATTATAAATCTGCAAGCTAACTTATTATTATTCTATCTTATTCTTGCATATGGCTGGAGCAAAGGATGTTGCAGGAATAAGCAGAGCTGCGAACATTGAAACGGCCAAGGCTAGCTCATCCCGGCAGGCAATGATCAAAAGGCTCGCCAAGTCATTTCTTCCAAAGTCGGCAATTGTCTCAAAGCTGGCAGGGTTAAGTGACACCAACCTCGGGTCATTTAATCTAAATGCACTCAAGTCTAGGATGTACGGATTGGGAGGCCATCAACCATCAGTCACGGCACATAACATCATGAAGAGTGGTATTTATGCAGCCGCTGGTTTTCCACCAGCAATTCAGTGCCCGGAACTAATTATGGAGTGTGCAAACCACTACAAGCCAGAGTGTAGAACCATTGTCTCGCCGGATGGCAAATTGCTTGCCAACTTCACGCCAGATGCCATCGGAGAGGCATTTGGGATTCCTACTGCCGAAAAGATGCTATACAGATCAAAGGAGAGGGCGGATAAAATGTACTCCACCTCCTTCGAGAGGGTTGTTGCGGTCATCAACAGAGTTTGGATGCAAAAGCCAAAGCCACCTCGCACTAGACTCCCAAAGCAGATAATTGCCGAAGATGTAAAACAGGAATACTGCGACTTGATGATGATGCTGAGCCGAATAAATGGGAGTGCACAGGCCTACTTCTTCGAGCCATGGATGTTCTACTTCATCGAGATCATATTGGAGGGAAAGGAATGTGTTGACTGGGCAAGAATGATCAGTGATAACATAGATGAACAGTTCAGGAGCCTGAGGGGGACGAAAACCTTTTACATGAGCTCGTATGTGATATATATGCTGGCAAGAATGACCAAGTATCGAGGGATTACATACAAGGAGCCGATAGGCTGTGCACCTGATCAGTTCAAAATCCATGAGGCCTGCACACAGTTGCATCTAGCTAACCCTGCCAGTTACAAACGGGCTAATGATGCATTCACAATGCACATCACGAGGACCCTTCAGCGGAGAACGCAGCAAAGAATATCCAAAGAGGCACAAGCATTGATCGAGGAATACGGATATTGGCTCATCCAATTTCCGAAATTCACTTACATTAGGCTGCAGGGGTTCACTTCGTATCCATACCGGCTACCGAGGTACCCCACCGATCACATTATAATGCTGGAAATATCTAGGCAGTTGATCGCCTATGATAAGATTCAAAGAAAGAAGAAGAAGGGTGGACTTGACTTTCCTATTGCCATGGGAAATTCCACTGAGGTGTGTCCCTCCTTGCAGGCAGCTCGAGAGGCAGAGGATGAGCTGCAATTCTATCATCTGTCGTATCACACAGGCAGACAGGATTTTGATCCGTACAGAAACATCCGAATGATACAGAACGTCGAGTACCGACACAAGGCCCACATTGAAGACTTTTGGGCAAATGCTGTTGATGAGGTTGAGATAAGGAAAAGGATGTTTTCCAGGCTTCCCCTCAAATTGATCAGGGAATGTGAGATCATTCCAGTTCCTGACCAGGTAGAAGAGGATGTCAACGTTATGCAACCCGACTATGGTTCAGTTAGGGATACTTCAGTCCCACCACCTGATTGGTCCGAGCCAGAAATCATGGACTTGGACACGCTCTCTATTCCAGTGTTGACTTTCACAAGGGCTTGGGTCGGTAGACATGCATGTAGACTTAAGAGCAGATCGATCGCCCTTACTTATAGCTTGATGGGTGACCCAAGGCCGCTATCGGTGAGAAGGGGAAAATAGGTTGCTCAAACACCGGAAGCACAAGTAGAAGTACCAACCCAGCCGATACCGGTGAGGATGGAACAAGCATCACCTATGCACTCACAAACTCAGTCTTCGAGTTTGAGAGTGATTTCATTATTTGCTGATCAGAGGGCAGGATTGGGTGAAGAGCGGGAGCTTGAGGAGGTGGATCAACCCAACATCCGAGAATCAGATAGTATAAGCGTCAGTGCATCCAGGGCTGGCCGACAAGAGGAAGAAGAGGAAACAGTGGTTGACACTCATTTCCAATAGATGTTGGACATGACATTGGAGGAAGAGGAAAACACAGAACAGGGGACCCTAGGGTCAGGAGATACGCAGCTCGTGGAAGATGATGAGCCCGAGAAGAACAGTGCGAGAAGAAAAGAAGTGCACGAGGTGGAGGCAACGGAGGAGCAGCCCCTAGTCATTTGCAATCCGCAGCAGACAGTGCCGGATTGGCTTTCAGACAGAATGAGAAGAGAACCCGAGGATGATACAGATCCAGCCATCGAGATGGAGGAGTTCCTTAGGAGGATCAGTGCGCCACCAGAAAAGAAAAAGGCCAGGAAGTTTTCAAAGATCTCGACTGATGAGTCAGGCTCTCGCACGCTTCAGGTGGCTGTTCCGAGGGAGGAGTATGATCGAGCCGAGGAGAGGCCCGAGAACTATGTGATCACCACCGTGGAGTTGGGTCGTCCTACGGGAGCCCAAATTGTTGAGGAGTTCGATAACTCCTATCAGGCATTGAAAGATCAGTTGCTCTGCACGGAGGGGAAGTATAAGAAATTGAAGAAGGAGCACAAAACCTTGATAGGATATGTGTAGAGTCTAGCACGTCCAGGTGAACCAGCAAACCCAACAGTAGAACGTCCACCAGAGCTTTCGAGGGAGTCAGTTGTTGGCTTAGAGGATTTAAAGAAGATGGAAACGGAAGCGGACAAGTGGGTTAACCATGTTCGTACTGAGACAAGGAAATTCATGGAGGACCTTGCCAATGCTTATCGGCAGGCCTCAAGTATTTTGGCACGGATTGACATGGTGGATCAGGCCTGGGGCGATACCCGCATCTATCAGACGAAGATTGTACTTCGTTTGGGGGCTTTGATGCATATACCTCTGCAAACTTTGGTGGATGGAGGTGTGATTCAGGATGGTGACAGGTATGATTTCACCAGTTGGTACTCCTCGGTGGTCACAGGCCGTGGATTTCACAATGCAGCAAGGGCAGATTCAGCCAGAGTGAGGAAAGCAATGGTTAACATCTTGGAGGGAGTCCTTAATACATTAGAAGCCATATTTGCTAGAAAGTTTGCCCCAGAGGAAATAACTGCTGATGGCTTGAAAGACAAACTGGCTCCATTCTTCTCAGCTGCGAGGTCGCTTGTCCTGGATGACTTTGAGAATGTCTCCATTTTCTCCAATATAATCCAGAATACCCAGGATGCCTTGGTGGCATGGAAGAAGTCTTACACTCGGCACAGTCAGACGGCAGCGGTCTTGGAGTTCCAGCTCAACCATATTCCATCGTTTTCTGCCCAGGAGGTTGAGGCGGTATTGGCCCGATTAATCGAGTTTGCAGTCCGAGAACAGGACAGTGGGAACGCGCTGCTTGATGAAGATCTTCTAGAAGAAGATAGTCGGCATTAATTGCTCATTATGGTTCCTACAGGGGAGTGGAGAATATTCTGTGCATTTATTGCCCCGCTCCCCTCAGTGGCGGTTTTTAGGGCAGAAACCCTAATTAGGGCATAGGTGGCTCGATCTGAGCCCTTTATTGTAATTGAATCGGAGCCGTCCGTTGAAATGGGCTAGCTATAAAAGGGGCATCCCCCCTCATTTGTAAGATATTAGAATTAGAATCAGAGATAGATCAGAGCTAGACAGAGATAGAAAGTGATAGAAGTTAAAGTAGAGCTAGGGGTTAGCTTAGTTGGAAAGGAAAGAAAGACTTTCCCTTTGAAAGTTTTTGCAAAAGATTGTTGTGTAAGACTCTCATGATATAAAGATTTCATTGATTGGTGACTTCATTTTGTGTTGTGGGCAGTTGACGAGATCTTTTCGTCTTTCCAATTCGAATAGAGTAAAGTAAAGTAGATTTGTTTCATGCAAGTAGTTGTTAGCTGTGGAATGTGGTGTTTAATTTGAGCAAGTCTTCTCTCGTCCATACCACTAGCGGACTTGCTGACGGCTGGTTCGCCTTGCGTGGTCAACTGGAGTAATAGCGCTTAACTTCGATTGTGGCTCATATGTCCATATGCATCGTTGTGATGGTATGAACATGTTGTGTCATGGTTTGAATATTTCTCTTATCCTTTGAAGATTGCACCAACTTTGTGGAAGTTGTCCGAAGGGAGGCAAAGCGGAGTTTGGTTTGAAGATTGTCCGAATTGATCTTCACATTCCACCCTTTAGAAGTAGATTGTAGACTTCCTATCCTTATTCCCTTTAAATTCAACATTTTCCGGGTCAGTCCAAATACCAGAACAATATTGTCAAATCTTTTGTGTCCTAATTGCTTCACAAAATCGAACAACTACGTAAGTCCCCTTGGAATAATCCAGCAAAACACATTATCCAACTGAGTCTATTCACATTAAAGGAACCTTGGAGTTGAACGCATGAACTTTCACGCAATCTTAGCATGCGGGATACTTTGATCAAGAGAGAATAGAATGACCGTTGGGCATTTTTATTCTGTGTTGATGTCGTCATAAAAAACACGTCAACACCTACCTCTCTTGAAAAACTTCAAATTCAAATGGAATTTATAATCCCAAGGCTTTGATCGTCAAGTCTTGACATAGTGGGTTTACTTAGGGTTCATTGTATTTTACTATTAATCACAAAGGGCATATGGTATATTCTTCTATCACAAAGATCATAAACTAACAAAGATTTATTGTTTTACCTAAACTCATAGGTTCTCATAAAGTCAATAGTTTTCCAATGAATTCAACAAAGAATGATCTAACTCTGATCAATTCTTTTGAAACTATCTAACAATCTCCATTAAATTTAGTCCCAAAAATATTCAACATCATTTAAGTGACTTATCACAATTTTTTTCATTTAATTCCACTTCTCAAAGATTTTGATTAAAGAAAACATAAAAGATAAGGGGAGAAGAGTAAAGTATCTAAGAAAACTATGTTTTCAATGATATTACATGAATATTCACTCAAAATAATGAATGGAGACTAAATCAATTTATATTTCACTAGAAATAATCGCAGCTACATATAGACGATTTAGAGCTTCAAAGGAAAATTTATCACACCAAGAAGTTGACCAAATGCACTAAAATACATGCGCAACAATTTGATATTTCAAGGTAAATGATAAATTTATAGTCATGGAAGATTTACAATGAGAATGGCCAATATTGGGCCTCCAATTCAATATTTTATCCAAGAATATACAAGTAATCTCATCAAATTTGAATAGAAACCATGAAGCAAACTTGAAGTTGACAATTCTTCAACTTAAGTTTGCCAAGTCTTAGCAATTTCTAATCTAATAACAAAGAATGATTTGGGCCCTTTTGTAGAACAAGGATACCTAAAATAAATCATAGTGATCAACGGCCAAAATTATATAGCAATTGATCAATGGTAACAAAGGAATCAAATGGTAGGTGGATGACATCATCATGCTCACATTTGGCGCAAAACTATCGGGACTGGAAGCCATCATCAACATCATCTGAACTCTTTTGCCACAAACTCTAATAGAAGTCCTTCATGTTGACTAGATTCTAAGGGCAATCCTTCAATAGGCTTCACTACCTTAACCCGGTCAAACTTTTATCTTTTACAATATCTTCTTCCAAAACTGCATGGCAAAATCACCATTGAATTGAGTAGGTTGGATGAAAAATCCCCACAGTTCCAGTAATAACCCAAATTTCCACTAACTCATTGGTGTCTTTATTTTTGCTTCATCTAAGATATCTTCTATTACCATACTCCCAACTTTGTATCCTCAAAATTCCATCTGGAACCTACTGAGTTGGTTGGATACAAAATGCCCGTTGAACCTTGTCTATTGGGTTATCATCATCAAAAAGAAGGAAATTGATCAAAACTTATTCAAATGGTGTATCATCTTCTACTATTACTTTATTCCCCAATGCTTCTTGCCTCCTGAGGTATTCTCCAAAAGCTATCAAAACTTTTTTTATCTCATCTCTTCCTAGATATTGTGATGCATTCTAGTTGAATCTATACTTAGTATAGATTTATGTTATAGTCTTTATTTGGGAATTCTTGAATTTGGTCGCTTTATTATAATTCTGAATTGACATCTTGATCTTCATCATATCATTTAACATTTCTTCATTCATATGGTTTATAGGATCACTTAATGCGTTTGCAAAATATGCATTAAATTTATTTACCTCTGAATAATTTTCACCTAAAGCATTGATATCATTAACCTATTTTGTGAGTGCATTAATGATTGAGATGTCCTCCAAAATATCTCCAATCATGTCTTTTAATGTCTCAATGTGGTCTTTGTACTCCTCAACCATATTTTCTCCAATTTCAATTGTATTTTCCATGTTTTTAACTTGGGAATATCCTCACCCGCTACTATTTGCTTCTTCAACATATAGTTATTATCAAGTTTCTTGACTTCCAAAATTCTCTTCAACTTGATACCATTTTTTAGTAGCCTTTATTCACAACTTCTCTTCAATATACCCGCCTTATTTCCCATTTAGGGCTATGGCAGATTTTATTGTCTCCTCTCCTTCTGCAACTAATCCATCCGCCATTTGTCAATCACATTAGCTTTGTGTTTCATGCTATCCATGGCTTCCACTTGCTCCTTTGACAATGAAATTGGTTGGGAAGACAATGTTGCAAAGACGGTTGCCGTTGCACCAAAAGATCGACCTGTTAATGCCCGATACAACCGTTAGATTTATACAAGATCCAAGATCCATAGGAGGCGGTTAAACCGTGTCATGAAGCCCGAGCACCGTGCTAGCCCATGCCGAGGAGACCAAGGGCGACACCTTGCAACAATCCCCCCCCCCCAGCGCAAGCGAGGGGTTTGAACCTATGACCTCGGCTCTGATACCAATTGTTGCAAAGATGGTTGCCGTTGCACCAAAAGATCGACCTATTAATGCTCGATACAACCATTGGATTTATACAAGATCCACAGGAGGCGGTTAAACCATGTCACGAAGCCCGCGCGCCACGCTGGCCCACGCCGAGGAGACCAAGGGCGACACCTTGCAACAAGCAATTCCTTCACAACTTGATTGGGTTGTACAAGTGCCTTGATGAAGTCTTGAAGTTGTTTAATCTTTTCCTTCAGTTCTTTCTTCTTCTTCTTATCCTTCATCATCCCAGTAGTAGTTGCTTCCATGGTTCCCCTTGGATCCTGGATTTCATGTTCCCTTGTTGCATGTCCTAATTCAACTATGGGGATTCGATCGTTTGAAACCAACATCTCCCCTTTATCCTTTTTATTTATTGTGATCCTCTTCAACTTCCGAGCATGGGTACAATTATTTAGCCACATTTGGCTAGCATCTAGGATGGGTTTCATCATTACATCTAGAGAGGTTACTTGTATATTCTTGTACAAAATATTGAATTGGAGGCCCACTTTCAGTCATTCTCAATTTTAAATCTTCCATGACTATAAATTTATCATTTACCTTGAAATATCAAATTTCTATGCAAGAGTTTTAGTGCATTTGGTCAACTTCTTGGTGATAAATTTTCCTTTGAAGCTCTGCATCGTCTATATGTAGCCGCAATTATTTCTAGTGAAATATAGATTGATTTAGTCTTCACTCATTATTTTGAGTGCATATTTGTATAAGATCATTGAAAGCTTAGTTTTCTTAGATCCTTTACTCTTCTCCCCTTAACTTTTATGTTTTCTTTAATCAAAATCTTTGAGAAGCGGAATTAAATGAAAAAAAATTGTGATAAGTCAGTTAAATGATGTTGAATATTTTTGGGACTGAATTTAATGGAGATTGTTAAATAGTTTCAGAAGAACTAATCAGAGTTAGATCATTCTTTGCTAAATTCATTGAAATAACTGTTGACTTTGTGAGAACCTGAGTCTAGGTAAAACAATAAACCTTTGTTAGTTTCTGAGCTTTGTGAGAGAAAAATATACCATATGCCCTTTGTGATTAATAGTAAAATACAATGAACCTTGAGTAAACCCAGTATGTCAAGATCTAATGATCGGAGCGTTGGGATTACAAATTCCATTTGAATTTGAAGTTTTTTAAGATAGATAGGTTTTGTTGTAAGAATTCTATGTAACTTCAAGTTTGCTTCATGGTTTCTATTCAAATTTGATGAGATTACTTATATATTCTTGTATAGAATATTGAATTGGAGAACCACTTTTGGTCATTCTCAATTGTAAATATTCCACGACTATAAATTTATCATTTACCTTGAAATATCAAATTGTTGTGCAAGTATTTCGGTGCATTTGGTGATAAATTTACAATCATGGAAGATTTACATGTGAGAATAACCGAAAATGGGCCTCCAATTCAATATTTTGTACAATAATATACTCATCAAATTCGAATAGAAACCATGAAGCAAACTTGAAGTTGACAATTCTTCAACTTAAGTTCGACAAGTCTCGACAATTTCTTGGAAGGCTGCATCGGAACATTAAATATGAGGGCTGATATGGCCTATTCTTTGGCTGATATGAAGGATTTTGTTTCTGATATGGCCTGTTTTGCTGCATTTACTGTCTTTGTAGGGTCACTAGCTCATTGCTAAAGCTCTAAAGAAAAGATTTTACTTCTTGGAGTTCACTAGAAGGTATAGCAAGAGGATTTTTTGGAACAACAGTTGTAGGAATAGGATTTATGCTTGGCTGAGCTGCTAAAATTTTAGGGAATAATGGCAACGGAAACCTAGGAGCTATTTTTCCAGCTTGGATTAGACTATTTTCAGCTTGTATAGCCAAATCATAAGCATCAGGTAATGCTCTCCCACCCATAGAATGTATCAACAAAGCAATATCACTATTCAGAGAGTGTACATAATATAGAAAAGTAGTATTGGGAGTTGGTTGTACCAAAGTTGGGATCCTATCCCATGTCTTCTGAAACCTTTGATTGAATTCTATTAAGAACTCATTAGGATCTCTCTTGATTGTAGATAACTACTCCATGAGAGAGAAATGATCACTCTTGTCGTCAAAATCTTTACAAAACACTTCTCCCAGTTCATCCCAATTGTGGATTGAAGCATGTGGGGTAACCCTCTGTACCATTCACTTGCTTTGCCCTTGAAAGAAGATCCTAAAAGCCTCACAACAACATTATCTTGAGTAATATGATGAAAAGAGTAGACATTAGCAACATCTTGAATATGCTCTGAAGGTGTCACTAGTAAAATATGGTAAAGCTTTCAAAGCTGAAACTGGTATAGAATCATACTGGGTCAAAATAAGAGGGTTTCCTCCATCAAAAGTAGCAAAATTCTGCTAACTAGCCATTCTAGGAATCTGAAATTTTACTTGAGCTTGAGGAAATCTACCAAAAGGAGTAGATTGGGCTCTTGGAGTTGCTTCAACTTTAGTTTCTCTTATAGGAGATCTAGACAATCTTGATTTCTAATTCTAGAAGAACTAGCTGATAACTCAACAAATTGAAACTTTGTACCTTTGGTAGAAGCCCTTGTTTGCCCTCTTGGCATATGATGAAAGCTTTGATTTGCAACTAAAAGTTAGTGGAGTCACCAGGTACTTTTATAAACTTGCCTCTTCAAGTCTACACTTGCTGAGAACATCACTTTCTCAGCTGGAAAATGTAAAAGCCTTTGGACTTGTCCCATCGAGTGCGCCAAAAATTGTTATCACCTGGATATGCACCCCACTGAATCTTGAATCCAGCTATCTTGTGAAACATGGGATGACCTCTCGAGTTGTGGGACTCGCGAAACTCAAGGTCAACCTCTGGTTAAAGGGAAAATTTCCCTTGGTAAATCACCTAAAAGCTAACTTTAACTAAAGATCTTTGTTGGGAAAAGAGATAAGAAATGACTAATAATCTGAATCTAAAACAAAAAATGAAGGTGGTACACTAAATATAGAATATTTCTACTTCCTTTTAGAAACACAACTTATGAATCTCAATCTAAAGCTTCACACAGTAATTTGAAACAACAATTTAGAGGTAAACTTAGAATAACAACAATCAGGGAGTCGTAGAACTCACAATAATACCTTCTTTTCTTTCATATACAAAGAAAATTGAAACAAGTAGAGGCAAAATTTTTTGATATTTGATTCATTGAAGGCTGCCACAATGTTTGTTTTCTAGAAAAACAATAAAATATTACATCACAAGCATACAATCAACCAATATTTCAGAGTGAAACAAGGTTGAAGATGCAATCAATGAAGAAAATTACAAAAATAAAGGCCTAATTTTGGTTGAAAAAATTCAAGGACTGAATGTCACTTTGTCACAATAAACTTTACCAATGATTTGTTACAAAATAGAGGCCTCTTATTTATAAATTTTGAGATCCTAATCTCTATATGAGTTCTAAAATTCTTTTTTATTTTATTTTTTGCATGGAAATCAAAACTCCCTTTTAAAAATTCTGCATGAAGAGTTAAACTAATGCATGAAAAAAACTTCCTCTTTGACTTCCTTGAAGTTAGTGAATTCCTTTATTATTTTTGCATGTTTTTATGGAGGGGCCTTCAAAGTTAAACTCCCTTTTGAAAAATTTGTATGAAGAGTTAAACTAATGCATGAAAAAAAAATTCCCACTTCCTTGAAGTTAGTGAACTCCTTTATTATTTTTGCATGCTTTTTGATTTTGCAGAATATATATATATATATATATATATATATATATATATATATTTTAACTTTGTTCTGATTTTTCAAAAAAATCAGGTAACAGTAACCTCTTAGGATGTAGTGATGAAATCCATCCTAGATTGCTAGCCAAATTTGGCTAAATAATTGTACCCATGCTCTGAAGTTGAAGGGAAACACAATAACATATCCCAAGGAGAACACCAAGAAAAGGAGGATAAAGTTCACGGAAGATGCAAGTTATGACAAATTCTTGGTCAAGAAGAGAAAATTGTGGAGGAAAAAGCGATAGAAATGGAGAAGGTTGAAGGAAATGGAGAGATATCAAGTGTTGGCATTACCATTGCCAACTTGCCTGAAGATCTCAACCAACCAGCTATTGCAATCCCTATAAATCTGATTGGGAAATCCAAAGGGATATTTGCAAGTGCTTCCTCCCTTCCACGAGATGAGTTGTAACAACCACTGCCCAACAACCGAATCAAATAATTGCCCCCACCGCACAAGTGGATTCCAAAGGAAAGAGTGTGCACCAAACTTCTACTTCTGCTGCAAAGTTATTTGCTTCTCCTCCCTTAATAAACATTGTATCACCCATGGCAGATCTGATAGTGCAACAAGGGCAAGTGGAAGCCCATGCTGATGCCACAGATGAGAAAGTTAATATGACAATTGATTAGATATTAAAGGAGAAGAAAAGATTGGATAAGATATTAAAGAGTACACCATGATGGTGAAGAAGAAGAATCTCCCAGTTTAACACCCACCATATTGGTGGATAGTGAAGATGAAGAGGAAGAGGGAGAGAGCATTAAATAGGATGTGATGCCTACAAGAGCGGCTACTATTTCAGGATTTGCAGAGCAACCAAAGGAAGCTCCTATTTTGGAAGAGGTAATAAAAGTAGTTGAAGATGAAGTCTCAAATGTTCACATTGAACAAGAGAAAAATAATAAAATATTCATCCTATTCTTTCTGAGATGGTCGAAGACCAATCTCAATTCGAAGAACTTAACAAGGAGGAAACTCCAGCAGGCATTTTGTCAGAATTGCATCAAAAAATTGAGAACTTGATGCAAGAGGAGGTGTTTCCACCACAATTTAAGAATTTAGAGGTTGGAGATGAACCAGATGTGATGCCAAAGAAAACAAAACAATTGGTACAGGAAGGGATTACTCTAGGGGTTCATCTTGAAGTCATCCATGAAGTAACTATAGAAGAGGAAGTTCATGAATTTCCACCACAACAAAAATTTCCACCAAAGCAAGTGAATGAGGAAGTTGACGATGAGCAAGTAGATGTAAGAAATAATGCTGAAAATGTAAATTTAGAAGAAGTTCCTGTAGAAGAATTATTACAAGGAGATACACATATGCTACAGGAGGACCAACCACAAGAAGAGGTTGGTGACAAAAATGTAACTTCTATACCACAAATAGAATCTTTGAAGAAGTTAAATCACCGTAGTGTTCCCAGCGAGAGGAGGTTGCAAAACAAGTTCCAAACTGGTTGGCCAGTTAGTTGCTACTACCCCTCCAAGTACAGATGGTTCCATTAGACTTCAAAATTCTAATGCAGGAGATGAATCTTCCCAAACCTCAAAAGAAAGCAAAGATATTGCATTTCATCCAAAGGGATGCTACAAGGGAAAAAGTGGTTCAAATTGCTGTCCCTATAAATAAAAAGGATAAAAGGGAGATGTTGGTTTTAGATTATCAGATCCCCACAGTTGAATTAGGACATTCAACAAGGGAACAGGAAATCCAGGATCTAAGGGGAAACATGGAAGCAACTACCACCAGGATGATGAAGGATAAGAAAAAGAAGAAAGAACTAAAGGAAAAGATTAAACAACTTCAAGACTTCATCAAGGAACTTGTACAACCTGATCAAGTTGTGGAGGAATTGCCTCCCCACCCAATTTCATTGTCAAAGGAGCAAATGGAGGTCATGGATATCATGAAGCACAAAGCTAATGTGCTTGACAAATGGGTGGATGGAAGGAGAGGAGACGATAAAATCTGCCATAGCTTGATACAAAGAGATGTCTAAATGGGAAAATAAGGCGGGTAAATTGAAGAGAAGTTGTGAAGAAGACTACTACAAAATGATATCAAGTTGAAGAGAATTTTGGAAGTTGAGAAAATCAATAATAACTATATGTTGAAGGAGAAAATAGTAGCAGGTGAGGATATTCCCAAGTTAAAACCAGGGGAACTCCAATTGAAATTGGAGAAAGATATGGTTGAGGAGTGCAAGGACCACATTGAAACATTAAAAGACATTATTGGAGATATTTTGGAGAAGGATACCTCAATCGTTGATGCACTCATGGAACAGGTTAATGATATCAATTCCAGAGTTGACTAGAAGTTTTAATTATTTATTTGCTGATTAAATAATACCAATCCTGGCTGTACCATGCATGGAAGTCAAAAGGCTTTAACAGATATTATTTATGATTGTTGGGTTCTATACCAAGTCAAACAGAATCAGTTCATATTTTATTTGCAAAATGTTGGTTTGAAAGGAATCGTGGGTTGATGTCACCCTCAAAATTAATCAATAGCCTAAAGATTAAGAACTGAGTTTGTAAAAGGGCACTCAAAGGGAGATGACGTGGAGTCAAAGGGAGATTTAATTAGCACATAAGAAAATTGCCAGGTTCCAACGCAGCAAGGAAGACCATTAAAATTTTATTTATTATGCTACACTAGCATAAGACCCACTCCACATGGGTTGACCATCTAACCTTTTAATAAAGTCTGAAAAATATGGTTGACAGGATCACGTAATGCATTTGCAAAATATGCTTTAAATCTATTTGCCTCTGCATCATTTTCATTCAGCACAATGGCGGCTTCTAGGTGAAATCACTAGATCAGCCATTCAGGTTTTCATCCACGAGACTGTTTTCCAACAAGGATTTCATCCTTTGAAAAATTGAACAATTTGTCAAGCTTTGCAAATGAGGGCTTTTGGTGATACTTAAGGAATGGAATTGTTTTTTCCAAAAAAGAAAAAAATTATGCTTTTTCCAACCAACCTTAAAAGTAATTAAAATTTACTTATTTTATTTTATTTTGAATATTCATCCTTTTTCACTTTAAAATTATTAAACACTTAATATTCCTTTTCTGTGAATATTCACCATTTTTTCACTTTATGATTTTTATTTGCTTTTTGGCCCCTTTTAATAATAATAAATTGTCCTCCAAGGTCATAAATTAAGGTATTTTTATACAAATTAATAAATTATAATTATATTATTACCCTACAAATCCTCCCTTCAGCCTACAGAGAATAAAAAATAGGCTTCGGATCCTCCAATTTAATTCAGTTTGAAAAAGGGGACATTGCATAGGTTGATTGACAATCATTAGTTTATAAAATGCTTTACATAGAAACTGTCAGTGTGGCTTGTGGCTGCCAAATACCAGGTATTGGATATGTTGATAGCAAAGTTTCTTCAAGTTTGGCCAAAATTTTGAGTACTATAAGGAAGTGCCATATATACCATGAGTTGTTGGTAAGATAACATTACTGTTTCATCAATAGACTATAGGGTTAAAACTTAAAACAAAGCCAATGCCATGTCTTTTTTTTTAATTGGGCTGTTTGGGGTGGCAAGCCATCCTTGGGACAGCTTAGATGTCCCCGGCTGTCCCAGGGATGGCTAGCCATCCCTTGAAAATAAAAAGGCATCCCGGGGTTATTTTTCTAAACTTTCTGCAAATTGAGGATGGCTGGGGGATGTTTCCCACCTGAGCCCACATCACCAAAATGTCCCCTATAGATCCATAGGTTTTTTTGTATCCCTGAGGTACATAAGTATTTTTGATGATATTTTTGGTTTATAGAAGAAGTTGTCAAGAACACATGTAACACTCGTATATTGTCTTGAGTACCTCTGAAACTCAATGACTCCTTACAAAAGAGAGAAATGCACCTTTGCAGCTAATGAATTACTGTATATCATCAACAAAGAGGGAGTCAAGGTTGATGATACGAAGATCCAATCCATATGGGACTGGCCAGAACCAAAGAGTCTAACACAACTAGGAAGTTTTCTTGGATTGTGGAGCTGGTATTAACGAAGGTTCGATAAGAGGTTTTTGCAATTGCTCTTACAGATTTGACAGAGGAAGCAATTTGCTTGGAGTGAACTTGCTAGAACAACTTTCAGGGAGTTGAAACTGAATTTGTCCCATTTTTGTTGTACCTGATTTTTCATTCCCATTTATCATTGCTTGTGATGCTTTGATAGGAGCTGGTGTTATTTTAATACAGCAATGAAGGCCAATAGCCTTTGAGAGTAGAAAATTGAATGAGAAGGAGAGGCTCCTCTCCATCTACAAGAAGGAAACGGCTCCTCTCCATCTATACGAAGGAAATGCTTGCAGTAATGCATGGCTTGTTGAAACTCAAACAATATTTAGTTTGTGGGAGATTTTTTTTAATTTTTTGTTTTGTTTTGTTTATTTCTTTTTTTTGTTATTTTATTTTAATTTTTTTATTAGACTGCAAGAATCGGGTAGCACGACCCCCTATAAACTGCAATGCGCCTGGTAAAATTTTTAACGTGACTGGCGACACTGGCGCGACACGCCCTCCGATACCACGGGGGTGGGGGAGACTAGACCTTGTGACCAACCTCCTGCAACAAGAAAGATTTAGCCAACCGAGCTAGGGCCCCAACCCCAGTTTGTGGGAGATTTACTGTAAGAGTTGATCATAAGTTTTTTAGATATCTCCTTTCCCAATGCGTTCTTAATTAAGAAGAGGCAAAATGGGTAAGTAAGCTTCTAGCATATGATTTTGATATCCAATTTTGCAAGGTCAAAAGAATGTACTAGCTGATGCTTGTTGACGTGTTTTTTATGACGACATCAACACAGAATTGGCGCTAGAAGGAGGGCGCATTTTGCCATGGCTACTCCCGTTTTTGCCTTAGAATATTTTTCACTTTTTCTCCTTCTTGAGGGCGCAAATACATAGGCAAGCTTTCATTTTTTTTACCATGGGCGCATATTGGGTGTCATGCTTTTGTTTCAATGCCTTAGCCGCTTTTTCACTAGGCCACATCCTCCTTGGGCACATTTTGATGGAGGAGCTTCAACTTGAGCACTTAGAAACTTCTTCATACCTCTGCCTGCCTTCATCTTCACCGTCTATTTTGGGTAAGTCAGGCTATTTTTAGAAAGTCCCTCGATTTTCGACCCATATAGCTCCGTTTTTCCTGAAAATTTCGCCATACGACCCTCTTTGCCTTGTGAACCCGTTTCGCCAATCCCACATGTCAGCCTGCTATTTATAGCCACCTGCTATTTATAGTAAGTTCTTGACTTTTTGACTTTGGTAGCTCCGTTTGGCATGAAAATTTCACCATCTGATCTTGAGAACTTGAGTGTCGCTCTGATGCCAACCTCGGGTGCAAACCTGCTATTTATAGCCGTGCCCTGACTTACTAAAAATAGTAAGTCCTCCGATTTCGCTCAAATTTTTCCAGTAGGTACCTTGAAGCGTGCTGATGTTGGTGAGGTGCTTCGTTTTGACCATTTTTGGATTTCACCCCCTATAAAAGTGGAAACCCTAATTTGACCTGCATGTATCTCGAACGGTCTCCGTTTGACTTCGTTCCTTCTGCATGTTGTTCTACTTGCTGAACTGGAGTGTTAGGCGGTTGCCAGAATGCACCTGCTAAAAATAGAGACTGCCTGAAAAGTGACTCATCCACTGCCGGATGGTTTTGCATGCTATATTGCCCGTGGGGTCTCAAGAAACCCAGAAAAACCCAGAAAACTGGTCTGCATGCATGTACTGGCTAAAAATAGTAAGTCCTCGAAATTTGATCTTCTCCGCTTGCATGTCACACTGTTGCGTAGCTCTCGAAAAACCCAGAAGGAATATCCGGACATGCAATGAGGAATCATACGTTTGACCCCTGAAAATGGCTCCTGAAGCCTGAACTGCTAAAAATAGCAAGTTGTCCGATCTGGCTCAAAATTTACGTGCAAGCAGCTTGATGTTATCTGAATGTGGTGGAACTGACAGAATTCCAGAATCCTGCTGAAACAATCCCCGGTTGAGTACTTACTATAAATAGTAAGTTGTCAGAATATAGTGAAAATTTAGGGGGACTCTGCTGGAAGCCTTCTGACTTCTGTACTAAGCTCGGATTTCAATTTTATAACTCAGTTTGACCTTTAATAAGCCTGAAGGATGAAAACCCCAATTACACAGACTTAACCAATACTTCAACCTGGGTCAAACGACGGGACATCCCCGGAAGGACCAGAGATAGAGAGAGAGACGCACTAACCAAAGCCAAAAGACCAGAATGGAGCAAAAATTAGGGGGTCCCCATCTGTATGGGGTGATGTGTGAAAAAGGTCACAACAATGCCCTTCCCCAACTTCCAGACCTTAATGCTCTTACCTGATTGGCATTATGAGATCGAAGCAGAATATGCAAAGGACGATGAATTTGTTTCATCATTAGAAGATCCACATGCTTCATACAACAAAGACAATAGGTATACTTTCCAAAATGGACCAATCTTCTATTATAATAGAGTATTCCTTAGCTCCAACTCAAAATTCAAATTTAAAGTCACAGCTGATAACCTGTTCACCCCATCAGCAAGACACATAGGATTATTCAAAACCTAAGTCACCAGTTTGAGATCCCTTCATTGCCATTGAGTCTACTTACAAGGCACACCAATTTGCAGTTTGTTTTATGGAGAACCTTTACAAACTGCATGGTACTAAGAACCATTGTTAATGATCATGATCCAAAGTTTACTAGCAAATTTTGGAGGGAATTATTTGATCTCACTGATAACACTTTATCCATCAGCAGCAATTGCCATCCTCAAATTAATGGTCAGATTTAGATTGTCAATAAGAAACCTGAGTTTTTTTATTGTAACTATGTAGCCGGTTTGCAAAGTGCCTGGCTCAGATGGCTGCACCTAGCCAAAAATTGGTACAAGGCCATCTGCTAAATGTCCATAAGCATGACTCCTTTCAAGGCACTTTATAGTTATGGCCCACCTTCCTTGATTAATTGGACTTGCAAGAAACCAAGGTACCAGCATTGGACATTTTTATTTTGGAGAGCCAACAGATTTTACAGGCTGCCAAGGAAAATTCGCAAACAATACAAGATCAGATTAAGATTCAAGCAGATCAACTCTGTTCTGAGAGAGAATTTGACCCTTCACAATTCTTTTGAAACTTGATCCAATAGTCTACACACTCCAGTTCTCTCCATCAGCCAAAACTCATAATACATTTCATGTCTCCTGGTTGAAGAAGGCAATTGGACAGCAACAACAAGCTGCCCCAACCTTACCCCTATCGAATGATGAAGAAAAATGGATATTAATTCTTGACTGGATGCTTGCCGGCCCGATATAGCATCTGCAAAACAAAGTTGTGAGTCTTGTGACTGAATACCCAATTTAGCGAAAGGGTGTGCCTGTTCAGATGCCTTGTGGGAAAGGCCTGATTGATATCTTGAAGCACCCAATATTACTATGATATAGAACATCAATTCAGAAGGGTGAACTTTAATGAACCAGCAGCCAGTTGAAGTCAGTCAACAATGAATCAGCTTTATTGCCTTAAAATCAAGGACGGTAGTACTGAATTGGAATTTCAATTAGGATATGTGCATATAGTTAAATAAACAGATTGAATTCCTAAAACAAAGGGACAGTTAGCACATAGTTAGGGGTTCCTAGAATAAACGACAGAGCACCTAGTTAGAAGTACAGTTAGGACTTGTTGCACAACATTAACTAAATATATTGAGGATGATTGATTAGTCAGTCATAGAATGAGGATCATTGCGCAGTCAGGGAAGATTACTGCCATCAGACTTCCATTCTATCCCCTACTCTTCCCATTGTAAAAGTTGTATAATCATTTCTAAAGGGTCTTTTTGAAGGAAGAAGGTTTCTCTTGGAACTGTAAGCAAGGAATTGGTGGCTTCTCTACACAAGGATAGCTCATTGAAGAGCTTGGGTTGTTCTAAACTTCTATATATTGGTGATTCTAGAACAGATATTTTAAAAAAAAATTCTAAGTACTCTCAGAGAGAAAAAATATTTGCAAATTTATACTTCAGTTCTATACTTTGATCTGTATTTGTGTACTGGCTGTAGTTAACACCATAGCTGAAAAAACAGTGAAAAACTTGCCTGCAACTCACTAAAAACTAACAGAAAAATTGGAAAAAAACTTGCAACCTGTGATTAAGAACTTGCCTGAGGTTCCATAAGTGCATTCTGCCTGAAAAAATTCAATATTTTGCATCATTTTTTACTTTTTTTTAAATACTATTGTTGGAGCAGCAGTAAATGAGTTTTTAGGCGTTGGGAACAATGGCTCATATCAGCTCCTATTTGGCTTTTATTCAGTGTTATTTTCAGCAGTGTGTAACCATAACATGGTTCCAATTTTTTAATGTTTATAAAATTTGTTGAGTCCGAGTTTTTCCACTATGGTTAACACTTTCAGATTCAAGCTCACAACAATCTGGATCACACTTGGTGGAATAGAATAGCCTAATGCTCTGTGCATAACTAATTAATTCACCTCCATTAATTGAAGTTTGATCTAATATGTTCGAGTATTATGTGAATCCTATGCTATCTGGGCAACAAAGAAGAATTGATATGGTATCATGCTAAAGCAAGGTGAAGTGCCTTCTCTTGAATCCATAATTTTTATTGACTTTTAACTCCATTAAATTGTATATGTAGTTCTATTGAAAGGAGAGAAGTCCATACATTAAAAATGCTGTACTAGAGTACACACTTGATTTGTTACATACCTAGTATAACGTTTGCTACATAGATTCCATTACAAAGAAATATGAACCCCATGATAATTCTATTCTGAAATTTGGATTTCAAAATTTTACAAAAATATTGATCAGCTTAAAAGTATACTTCTTTTTTGCACTTGTTTATTAGCATTATATCCTAGGTGCTAGTAGCGACTGTGTAAAACACGTTAAAAAGCTTTTATGCGGAGGAAACATGTAGATGCAAATGCAAAATGCAAAAGATTGCGACGGACATATTCATGGACAAATGATATATGTATTTAAACCTTCCATCTCTCAATTAGTTTTCTGGCCTGAACTATCTGGACGAACACATGAATTTGTTTATAACCATCAATGCCCTAGGCTTGGCACTTATTTTATTCTTGGGCACATAACTTCATCAAATTCACTGGATGTTGATATCTCTGTATTTTAAGCTTGACATTTGTGATCTGTGGAAGATGATAAAAGAAAGATTCCAATGGATATGCTGAATAATAGCAAAAATCCTTTTGTTGACACAATGTTCTAGAAAAGAGGGTGTGTTGCACTGTGAAGAGAATGTGGAAATGACTTTTGTAAACAATTGATCCATAACTCTCTAAATTAGTAGAATTCAAGAATGCAAATTTATTCTATACAGATTGTGCTACTTGTAAATTCAAATTACAGTGTTAAGAGAAAGAGTTGCTGATAAAAGAGAAAAAAAAACACATGCTGCAGTAGAAGAATTCCACACAAGGACTCAGGATTTTGTCCTGGAAACCTTCATAAGAGGGAAAAACCAACTTTATGGTAGTGGCTAACACTAGACTACTTATATTAAATCTAGCAATTTACCAAATACAACAGATTGCTTGGAATGTAAGATTCATGTTCTTTTAATGGCAATTTCATCTCAATGCTTCCTAAACATTATGAACATCTGAATCTTTCTTCCTTTGCTCAATACAACTTCAATTAACATCCCATGTGTACAAAACATACTTCCAAGTCCTATGCATAACTTATGGAGTGCTTCATTAGGTCCAAGGAGAAACCCTTTGAATTCTAAAGTAAAAAGTTGCTGGTTCATTTTAAATTCTTGGCTTGTGTCAATAGTGACAAATTCATTGTTTTTTCCAAAGAGCAAGTGTGCATTTTTTGTGAGAAAATTGATTAAAAAATAGGTGCTTCAAGAAGGATATCTCTCAGCGAATTTCATATATTATATTATATTATATATATATATGCTAGTAGCATTTGTGACACATGTAAGACATTAAATGAATTAGGTTATGGTTTGGGTTATAGTTCGAGTTAGAATTAGGGTTAGGTTTAGGGTTATGGTTATGATTAGGGTTAGGTTTAAGGTTACAATTAGGGTTAAAGTTAGGGTTAGGGTTAAGATTAGGGTTACGACTATGATTAGAGAAAGAATTAGGGTTATCGTTAGTGTTAAAGTTAGAATTAGAGTTAGGATTAGGGTTAGCATTATGATTAGAGTTAGGTGTAGGGTTTTGGTTACATTTAAAAAGAAAAATAGGGTTAAGTTTAGGGTTATGATTAGAGCTTAAATTGGGGTTAAGGCTAGGGTTAATTTTATGATTAGAGTTAAGGTTAGGGTTAGGGTTTGATTTGGGATTAGGGTTTGGATTATAGTTAGAGATAGAATTAGGGTTCGGGTTAGGGTTAGGGTTATGGTTAGGGTTAAGTTTAGGGTTAAGGTTATGGTTATAGTTAGATATAAAATTAGGGTGAGGTTTAGGGTTAGGATTATGATAAATGTTTAGGTCAGGGTTAGTGTTAGGGTTAGGGTTAGGGTTAGGTTTAGAGTTAGGATTAGTCTTTGGGTTATAATTAGAGATACAATTAGGGTTAGGGTTATGTTTAGGTATAGGATTAAGGTTTTAATTAGGGTTAATATTAGGGTTATAGTTAGATATAAAATTAGGGTTGGGTTTAGGGTTAATATTATAATTAAGGTTAGGGTTAGGGTTAGGGTTAGATTTGGGGTTAAGATTGTGGTTAGATTTAGGATTAGGGTTATGATTATGGTTAAAGATAGAATTAGGGTTAAGGTTAGGGCTAGAATTAGAGATTGAATTAGGGTTAGGAGGGTTAGGTTTAGCATTATGATTATAGTTAGGGTTAGGGTTTTGGTTACATTTAGAAATAGAATTAGGGTTAGGTTTAGGGTTATAATTAGAGATTAAATTGGGGTTAAAATTAGGGTTAGGATTATGATTAGGGTTAAGGTTAGGGTTTGAGTTAGGATTAGGGTTTGGGTTATAGTTAGAGAAAGAATTAAGGTCTAGGTTAGGGTTAGGGTCACGGTTAGGGTTAAGATTACAGTTATAGTTAGATATAAAAATAGGGTGAAGTTTAGGGTTAGAATTATGATAAGTGTTTAGGGTTAGGGTTAGGTTTAAAGTTAGCATTAGGGTTTGGGTTATAGTTATAGAGAGAACTAGAGTTAGGGTTATGGTTAGGTTTAGGTTTATGATTAAGGTTATAATTAGGGTTATAATTAGATATAGAATTAAAGGTTGAGTTTAGGGTTAATATTATAATTAAGGTTAGGGTTGGGATTAGGGTTAGATTTAGGGTTAAGATTAAGGTTAGATTTATGTTTAGAGTTATGATTATGGTTAAAGATAAAATTTGGGTTAGGGTTAGGGTTATGGTTATGGTTATGGTTAGAGTTAGTTTTAGGGTTAAGGTTATAATTAGGGTTAAGGTTAGGGTTACAATTAGAGATAAAATTGGGTGAAATCACAATACCGCGTCTCACTTGTTGGCCAAGATGGGAATTTATATCAACATTTTTAACCGAATCTTCATCATCTGAGACCTATAGCAAATAAACCGCTAAGAATTTGAAGATGATGCAAACTAGTGATTTGTGGCAATTTATGTGTAGATTCCAGATATATATTTTTTTTAATTTTTTTTGAAATAAATCATGAATCTTTCAACACATCCTTTAATAACTAGTTTTAAATAGAAAACAACATTTCTAAAAAGTATCGTTTGTGTCATCCAACATAACTTTTTTTCTATAAAGGATAAAATTCTAATTTTTGAAATATAGATTCTCAACATCAATATTTAGGACAAGGATATTTTTCATAATTTTTTGTTACATATTTTTTTAATTAATTTATGAAGTCACTGCAACTATAATTTGGACATATGTGTGTGTCGTCCAACATAACTTCTTGTGCATATATCAAAATTCATTTTTTTAGTGAAACAAGGACATCAATATCTAGGGCAAGGGTATTTTTTGAATTTTTTACAATGGTTTACTATTTTTCCACCTATGCATAACGAAGAGCTTGATGTTTGGAAAAAAACCTATGTTCAGTAAAACTTGAAAATTTAATACATGATAAAATGAAAACATATCAAAACTATACTTGTTGGAAAGTTCGTTTCGAGGGCTACAATCTTGCAAAATATCTTGTCAATTTGAGTTCATTTGCAGGTCCAATCCGGGGTTTGAAATTGATTTTTTTGAGAAAATTTTGATGCAGAAGTCAAAGTTGTCATGTTTGACCCCTTCGTTCGAAGGACCTTTGCTCAAAGGTGCCTTTGTTCGAAGCCTAGCAGGGACCTTCTATCAAAGGTCACTGTGTAAAAGCATATTGTTTTAGGCCTTTACCTTTGATCAAAGGTATAAAGTGTTATACCTTCGCTCGAAAGTCCTCCGAGCGAAGATTTTACTTTGCTTGAAGGTGCATTTTAAAAACATCCATCCTCCCCTAAAAATTCCATTGTCTCAAAAGTGAGACACATATTGTGATTTCACCCAATTATGGTTAGGTTTAGGGTAAGGTTATTGTTACATTTATAGTTAGGGTTAGGGTTAGGGTTAGGGTTGAAATTAGATATAGAATTAGGGTTAGGATTACACTTAGGGTTAAGGTTAGAGATAAAAATATGGTTAGGCATAGGATTAGGGTTAGGGTAAGAATTAGAGATAGAATTAGGGTTAGGGGCAAGGTTAGGGTTAGGGTTAGGATTAGGGTAAGGGTTAAAATTAGTGATAGGTTTAGGATTAAGGTTACAATTAGAGATTAAATTAGGGTTAGGGTTTTGATTACAATTAGAGATATAATTGGGGTCAGGGTTAGGGTTATGGTTAGAGATAGAATAAGGGTTAGAGTAAGGGTTATGATTAGAGATTAAATTGGACTAAATGTTAGGGTTAGGATTACAATTAGGATTAAGGTTAGTGTTAGGGTTTGACTTAGGATCAGGGTTTGGGTTACGATTGGAGAAAGAGTTATGGTTACGGTTACCGTTAGGTTTAAGGTTAAAGTTATGGTTAGGGTTAAAGTTAGATATAAAATTCAGATTAGGATTATGATTAGGGTTAGGGTTAGGGTTATGATTAGTGTTACAATTAGGGTTAGGGTAAGAGTTAGAGTTAGAATTAGGGTTTGAATTATGGTTACATATAGAATTAGGGTTAAGGTTAGGGTTAGGGTTATTATGGTTAGGTTTAGTTTTAGGGTTATGGTTATGATTAGGGCTAAGGTTAGGGTTATAATTAGATATAAAATTAGTGTTAGGTTTAGGTTTAGGATTACAATTAAGGTTATGGTTAGGTTTAGGGTTAATATTAGGGTTAGATTTAGGATTAAGGTTAAGACTATGGTTATAGATAGAATTAGGGTTATGGTTATGATTAGGGTTAGGTTTAGGAATAAGGTTACAATTAGGGTTAAGGTTAGGGTTATAGATAAATATAACATTATGGTTAGATTTAGGGTTAAGGTTAGGGTTAGGGTTACATTTAGGGTTAGGTTTAGGGTTAAGATTAGGGTTATAATTAGATATAAAATTATGGTTAGGTTTAGGGTTAGGATTATAGTTAGAATTAGGGTTAGGGTTAGGGATAGGTTCAGTGTTAGCATTAGGTTTACATGAAAAAGTATCCTTTTTGAGGCACCTATTACACTTTTATGTGATAAATTGATCAAAAAATAGGTGTCTCTTTGAACTCTAACTCTAACCCTAACCCTAATTAAACCCTAATCCTAGTTTTAAATGAATACTAACCCTAACCCTAACCCTAATTGAACCATGACCCTAACCTTAATTGAACCCTATTCCTAATTGAACCATAACACTAAGCATAACCCTAATTAAACCCTAATTAAATTATATCCCAAAGCTTAATTATAACCCTAAGCTTTATCATAAAATACTAACCCTAACTCTTAACACTAATTAAACCCTAACCCTAATCCTAACCCCAAGATTTATCTTAAAACCCTTACCTTAATCCTAATTGAATCCTAATTTAACTCTAATTTAACCCTATTGAAACCCTAAACCTAACCCTAGTTGCACCCTAACCCTAATTAAACCCCAACATAATTTAACCCTAACCCTAACCTTAACCTTGATTTAATAGTAATGCTAACCATAGCCCTAATACTAACCCTACTCCTAATACTAATTGAATCCTAACCCTAACCCATATTGAACCCTAATCCTTTTATGGGAACCATTTCATCAATTCAGTCTCTATCTTAGAACCCTCAACCCTAACCCTAATCTTAAGCTTTATCATACAACTCTAACCTTATTTTTTATTATAGAACGCTACCTGTAACCCTAACTCTAATTCAAGCATAACTAAACCCTAATACTAATCCTAATTGAACCCTAACTTTTTACCATAACTCTAATTAAACCCTTGTTGAATTCTAACCCTAATTAAACTGTAACTTTAACCCTAACCCTAACTCTATTTGAACCCCCACCATAACCCTAACCCCAAGCTTTATTGTAGAACCTTAACTCAACTTGAATCCTAATTGAACCCTAACCCTAATCTTGAGTGAAAACTAAACCTAACCTTAATTAAAACTTAATCATAATTGAACCCTAACTCTATCCCTATCCCTATCACTAATTGAACTCTAACCCTTATGAAACCCTAACACAAATTGAACCCTAATGAACCCTAATAGTAACCCTAATTAAATTATAATCTTAACCTTATATATCCTAACACTAATTGAATCCTAACCCTAATTGAACTCTAAACCTAATTGAGCTCTAATCTTAACTATGAACCCTAATTAAATCCTAACCTTAACACTAACCCTCATGCTAGAAATGAATCTTAAATCTAATTGAATCTTAATTGAACCTGTTGGCGTAAGAACTAACACCTCTGGAGTGTAAGTTTGTATGGACAACTATGCACACTACGTAATGAGTGCTCTTCAAATTAGGAGGGGAAGCTCCCTCGTTGTGCTGGAATGCATGAAATAGAAAACTAAACTAATGTCCTATCTTTTTGTTCTCAGCTGGTAGAGGCACAAGGTTAAGAAAACCTAGAACGTTGCAGCTAAGTATTTTCTGGTTTCGCAGATCATGTAACTACAACTAAGCTAACTTCTTTAATATCTATCCAATTTCCTCAAGAAACAGAGCATGAGGAAATGGAGCAGGAATGTATTGTACGATAAACTCCAGGTGCGGGCTCACAACATGAAGGCAAGGTAGGCGCAACTATTTGCTAATCCGGGAAGAAGTTTATTAAAACAAACAAATGAACGGTAAACCTGGTACAGCTTCACAACATGAAGGCAAGGTAGGCGCAACTATCTGCTTGGCTGAATGAGTCTACTATAACACACATCATACGATAAGCTTTGAGTACAGTTTCGCAACATGAAGGCAAGGTAGGCGCAACTATTTGCTCTTCTGAATAGGCTTATAATAAACAAAACAAAAGGTAAGCAACTGGGACAGTAGATTGTATAGACGCAACACGCATGCAATAACGATCAAACCAGCAACCCCATTTAACTAAGGTCGAATAAACACCATAACAATAATATGAAGGCAAGGTAGGCGCAACAATTTATTATAACAGCAATTACTCTTTGAATAGATACAATAATAGCAATACTACAGGCAAGGTAGGCGCAGCATGTATGCTATCAAGCAAAAGTTCTAATTTACAAGGGTGAACCAATCTTGAGAATAGGCATGTTGCCGACAGCGCAGCAATTCTCTATCACCAGGAAAAGCTAATTACAAATGAGCTAAAAGCTCTTATTTATAGACTTCAAGGTGTAGGCAACCCTAAAATCACCTTGAGTCAACTACAGTCTTGCAAGACATGCAAGATCTTATTCTTAAACCCTAATTGAATGAAACTATATAGTTAACTGGGAAACTATCATCAGTTAACTGAAACATCTAATCTAAATGGACAATGTGCAAGCATGCACGTCCTTATTGAAAGCAAGTTAACTGGAATGCTATCATCAGTCAACTGAAAAATCTAATCTAATCTCCAAGTATATGTAGATATTTCCAAGAAAGACATGCATGCAATGTATAACAGCAAGTTAACTCGGAAAGAAGCCTCGAGTTAACTACTTCTGATGACTCATCATTGTAAGCAATTGCATGGTCTAACTGAAAGTCTACTCCAAGTTTATCATCTCCTCCAGGAATTTATCAATAGTATCATCATCTGGCACTTTGACGCTGTCCACGATGATTAACTGCTTGTCCAACTCTTTGTCTCCATCTCGGATCTCCCTCTGACTATCTCTAACCTTTGTGGTCACCTTTCTGAAACTGATAGTTAGCATTGTAAACTCCTCCATCTTCGACGCCTCTGGCCCTCCACATAGGTTATCACGAACTAACTCTTTGAACTCAGCTTGAACTGCCTCTAACTCGGCGTAGGTACCATCCTCATGCCGATAATGACATGGGATCTGAGTGATGTACTCGCTGATGAAACGAAGAGCTGCAACAACCTTTTCCTGAATCATGCTCATCTTAGCAGAAATCTTGTCATATGTCTCCACCCTGCAAAGATACAATTCTCTCCAAGTGAAGACCTTCTTCTGATCTCCATCTGCTTCAATGGCGTCATAGATTCCTGCAAGATGTGATATCAAAATCAGGTCCTTTGGCTTACACTCGGTTATGCAAATCTCGAGTTCCTAAATTCTCTGGCGAAGACTATGTGCGTCAACCCTCAACTGATATAGCTCTGTGAGGAGGTGTCGACCATCAACAATAAAGTCTTCAATCCAGGTATCCAGTAGCTTTCCTCGATTAACCAAGTGTTGAATCCTCTGCTGTTCTGCGGCGGTCTCTCGAAGTTGTGGGAGTAAAGGTGCTTGCCCCTCGTTGCCATGAAGCAAACTCGAGATGTACCTATGAAGTTGTCTGATCTCAGCCTTGAGAACTACCTTATCCTCACCATCTTTCATGACGTGCTCCTCTAGATTACTCACAACGATTCTGAATAGATTCACGTCGGTGTGTCGAGTATTCTTACCCAGATTAGTTTTGACAAAGGTAAAATCACCAACATCAACTTCATCCAAGTATTTGCCTTCTGGAGGAGTAGCAACCTCTATGACGATCTCTGCCTCAAGATTCTTCTCAATATTTATCTGCTTTCTGGCCCTCTTATTCAACCTGTTCTGATAGGGCTCACCAAACTCAGACAAATCAAGATTATATGAAGGCATGCGCCTCTGCCTCTCCAATGACTTCTTGAGCCAAGATGAATAAGGAATACTGTCCTCTCGAGGTGGAGCCGTTTCTACAGTATCAGCTACTGGCGGATCCACTGGTATGAAGGTCTCATGTATCAGAGTCTCAGGCTCTAAATCAATATCTATGGGAGACGAGTGTGGTGAAAAAGGTAAACCTGGAGATGACAAACCGACCTCAGTCTAAATAACTGGTTCCGATTAAATAACTGGCTCTGGAAGTACTATCTCTGAAACTGGTAGCGTTGGCTCTTTCTCAACTGGAAGTGCTGGCTCTCTCTCAACCTGTTTCCTTTTGGTGATGCTTTTTCCTTTTGAATTAATTCCCATCTTAACCCCTTCAGGCGGCCTCATAGTAACCTTGACTCGAGGTTTAGCTCTAGAAGTAGAAGGTAAAGAAGAAACTACCACTGCTGGCGGCTCTGTAACTGGGATCACCCTTCGCTTCCGCTTGCTCTCAAGGAAGTACATGGTGGTTTTGATAACAGACCTGGATAAGTCTTTCACTGAAGTGTTCAATGGGACATACCAATCAGGTTGGCGAAGTGGCTGGCGAGCAACTTGGTCTCTAATGAATGAATGAAGAAGTATCTCGCCATCATCATCAGACAAACCTTCCACATCCTCTGACAAGAAATCAGCAATCTGTGGAACAGTAAGCCTACAATAATGACGACGGCGCACCTCAAATTCATCCTCACAATTGACCCAAAAGTCCTCAAGCGCTGCCGAATGTGAAACATTTCGCTCCAACCTTGCTGAATAATGACCCAACGGATCATAGGCACGCTTCTGAGGAAAACACCCAAGCTGAAGTTTCTCTAACTCGTGTGCCATTAACTTGCAATCAGCAGCTGTTTTGCATTTGTAAATACCTAACTCAAACGGAAAGGTGAAAGCTGGCTTATGTCGATTGCGAAGAAAAGTGTGAACCTCATGTGCCTGTCTCATGAACTCCATGAAAAGAACCTTATCCGATGGGTACCTCGGTAGCATCAGAGGCTCTCCTGTATATCCATATACACGAATATATGTGAAAGTAGGAAATTGGATAAACCAATCTGCCCAACTCTCCATTGCTGATTGTGCCTCTGTAGAAATTCTCACATGCATCTCATTATCCAAATTTCTGACTGTTCTCATAAGAAAGTGATCATTCACTGCTGTAAAGTCCTGTTCAGCTTTCGAAAACTCCAACTGAGGGTAGTATTCGTGCACTCGCTGAACACCCAGAACTCCATCGGTCTTTAATAATTTAAAGCTGCCTTGAAATGCAACTAAGTAAACCAGAAAAGTTACCATATGGAATTCATGAATCTTTAGGAACTCTGTAATCTGCTGGTGAAGACACTCGCTGATAAACATGGCCCAGTCAAATGTTTCTTTTTTATCAATAACTCGTGAGATGAGGTAGAACATCCATGTTCGGAAAACGCTTGCGTCTTCAGAACCTGCTAACCGGTTAAGGAAAGTTATCAAAATAGCAATCTCGTCCTTGAAATCCCCACGTGCAATCTTCCTTGGCATGTTGGTTTTCTGAACCTTCAACCATCGTTGAGCTACTTTCTTCTGTGATCTATCCTTGTCCTCTTACCATATTCTGTCACAATCTGAAATGGATACAGCGAAATGATCTGAACGTGGAGGAATAGAAAAACATTTTTCTACATCCCTCAGCTTAAGGCTACAAATAATCCTTCCATCTGTCGATCTGATTTGTCTGGTAGACGAGTCATAATGCTTAACACAAGCAAGTACGAACTCAAGATCAAAGACTGAGATAGGAATGGACGCCGTTGCAAGTATCCCTGAACGTTCAAGATTTTTGATTGTAGTACTGCTGATACCCTCCAATGAGTTTAGATTGACGATGGGAAAAACATGACTTAAGTCGGTATCGGTAGTTTTCAGAAAATTATGAAGAAAGACTTGTTTGGCCTTATAGTCTATGGGATTATACTGCATTCTGAAAAACTAGACTTTTGACTGTAAAGTCGGGTATGTTTGGACCACTTTGGAAAAACTGGAAAAGCTCGGGGATAGGCTAAAAATAGCAAGGGGAAGTGAATTTTTTCGAACAAATTCTAAGATATGGGTTTTGTGTAGAATCAAATTCTAATGCAACCCAGAACGTTAGAATTGTGAAAAAATGGGATTTAGGCTTGCATGCAAAAGGTTTTCGGTTGAGATTTGAACTGGCAGTTAGGGGCACTAGGGGCAATTTTTCCCGCAAAAATTTGGAACATGGGTTTTGCATAGAAATGAATCCTAAAACCACCTAGATCAACAGATTTGCGAAAAAACGTGATTTAGGCCCACATGCAAAGAGAATTCTGGAAAAAAACACAGTGCTTCTAAAAAAGAGGCAGCGGGGCAATTTTCGCAAAATAATCTAAGACATGGGTATTGTTGTTGATGCTGAAATACTCGAACCCAGATGATGCTTTTCTGAAAAATCTGCCATTTTCTTTGACATGCGAAGAAAACCTAAGACGAGAATAGAAGAAAGTAAGACAGAAGAATAGAAGTTTTATTTTATTTTTGTTTTCTCTCTTCTTCTATAAAAATTCGCCTATGCTTGAAGTAGAACTGATAAAACCTGCATGCAAAATAGAAACCAAGTCTAAAATAATCTTCCCTTGAACAATCTGAATTTGTAGCTATGAAGAATATTGAAATCTGACACCTGTAGCACCTGTAGATCAATTTTATGCTCAAGAAAGATGTTTCTTGTCAACTTTGATGAAGAATAATGGACGCCATTAGCAAAATGTATAGAAAAATATCTTCTAAGGCGTGTGGAATGCATGCTAAGCTTTGGAAATGGCGCTTGAAGTACAACTGGTGCTTCAAAACTCACGCATGGCCTATATTTGGCTTCAAACTCAGTTAATTGGATGTAGAACCAACCCAAGTTAGGGCGCCATCTTGAAGATTCAGTTAACTGATGCATGCAAACTAAGTTTAGCCAGTTATGACTAAAAAATAGGTAAAATAGAAGTCGACTTGAAAAAGAGTTTAACTAAAGATCAAAATTTGGCAAACTGAAAACTCTCTTCATGCGCACTTCTACTTTTGAATTTCAAAAAGTCAACCTTTGACTTTAGGTGTCCTTCCTTACCTAGACATTTTCTGAAAATTTAGAATCTAAAAGCTCAAACGAAGCTCATGTTCGATCACTGATTTTGGTTGACTGTCACGTTGGATCAACTAGCTGACAATCTCGATGAAGAGCAAGACCAAAATTGACAAGAAGATTCCTTGAGGCGGCAATTCAAAATTCAATCATCTGAGGCTTCAAAAAGATGGGCGCCCCTGGCCTCCAGGGGCGCTTTTGACCTCAGTGTTAGAATATTTTTAGGCATTTTCATCATTTTCACTGATAACTTGACCATATTTCACTTGATGTTTCTCGGTATTTGACAAAACTTCAGAACATGCTGACTGACTCGCTGCAGAGCAGACTGATTTCTGAGCAAAGGCTCCTGATGAACACTTTGTATAAAATCATCATTTAACCTTTTTAAATCATGGGTGCCCCTGGCCTCCAGGGGCGCTTTTCCCAACCAATGTCAGCCATTACTGCAACTAGCAAAAATTACTCAACTTCCGGTTGTGGATTGCCAAGACATCTTCTGAACCAGCTGAGATAGGGAACGGAAAGCTGAAACTGACTCGAACGAGATGAGTATCTGAAATCATCAAACATATTTCATTAAAGGTCTCAAAACCTTGGGCGCCCCTGGCCTCCAGGGGTGCTTTTGTCCTTTCTGAACAATTTTTTGATCGAGTCTGAAACCTCAAGTTTGACCACTGATGGCGGCAACTCGGCAACTCAGATTCACTTGTTGACAGATGCATCGCGGAGCTGGACCAAAAATAGAAACAAACTTCCTGGGTGTCACTTGATCAAAAGACTTCGTTTGAATCTTCAAAAAGATGGGCACCCCTGGAGGCCAGGGGCGCTTTTTCTCTTCAAAGTTATCTACTTTGCATTTCCCTCGTTCTATACTGAATTTCTGTTTTCAGGCATTTTACTCCTTCGTCAGACTAGATGGCTAGCTCATTGCGAAGCTATCAGGAAACTAGAGAAGTCATCTTGGTAGAAAATTTCACAAAAAGTTGAATACAACTTCCATAATGATGGGCACCCCTAGCTGAGAGTGGCGCTTTTGACCTCCAGACTTAGAATATTTTCAATCCAAACTTAGCCAATTTCATAGTACTTTTACCTCATTGAAAATCTCCTCCGTCAAAAAGCATAATTTTCAACATCTTTTATCGTAGAGCATTCTTCTTTGAGTTTCAGGCTTAGTTATTAACACCTGGTACTGGCCAACTGCCATTAATGACCTCAGAGGTCCTAACTTTTCTCCTGAAAAAGTTATAACTACCCACCAGCCTTAAACTGACTTTGAATTGAAACTGACTTCACCACTGTGATCGTGATGTGAAATAAGCCAATCAAAATTAATTTCAGCCAATTTTGACAAGTTCCTATTTTTTAGGGTTTCGGGCTAAAAATAGATTTCAGAAACCCTAATTTTCAAAATTTTCAAATTTTGCCAGTATCTTACTAGCATCACACTGACTAAAAGCCCATACTTTATTTGCCCAAAAACTGAGTTTTGACCCCACTTTTACAAGGTTTAGACCATTTTAAGCAAAATGCCTTAATGAAGCAAAATTTTTGGTTTGGGTACAACAGAACCATAACCCTAATTGAACCATAATCCTAACCCTCATGGAACCCTAACCATTTTGAACCCTGATCCTAACCATAACCCTAACCCTTTTGAACCCTGATCCTAACCATAACCCTAACCATAAGATTTTTTGTAGAACCCTAACCATAACCCTAATTAAACCCTAGTCTTGACCCTCATTCAATCCCAATTCTAATCCTATTTGAACCCCAACCCTAACCCTAAACCTAAGATTTATTATAGAACCCTAACCCTAACCATAATTAAACTTTAATCCTACTCTAACCCTAACCCTAATTGAACTCTAACCCTAACCCTAATTATATCCCAACCCCAACCCTAATTGTATTCCTCATTGAATCCCAACTCTAATTAAACTATAACCCTAACCCCAATTGAACCCTAGCCCTAATTGTAACACCAACACAATCCTTAACCATAAGCAACCCTAATGCTAACCCTTATTGTAACCTTAATTCTGATTCTAATTTTATTATGACCTTGACACTAAACCTAACCCTAATTGTAACTATAAACCTAACCATAATTTTGGACCTAATTTTAACTCCACTTGTAACTCTAATTCTAATCTTAATCTTAAGCTTCAACCTTACCATAACCGTAATCTTAATTCTAACTCTAACTATAATTCTAATAAATTTAAAATTATAATAATCCTAACCCTATGTCTACTTGAACCTTAACCCTAATTGAATGTTAATTCAAATTTAACTCAAATTAAACCCTAACCCTAACTATAAACATAAGAAAAACCCTAACCTAACTCTAATTAAACCCTAACTTAGCCCTAATTGAACCCTAATTCTAACACTAAGTCTACTAATGTGACATTACATAATTTGTTATTTTTTAGATCTAACAAATACATTGCACTCAATTATGGATACTAATGATCAACCTAACAACTTTAAATTCACAACTATTAATGCTATATTATTATAAATATTGGGCATTAAATCAACAAATGTCATCATAACTATTGGAAGATGGTTGAGTGTTGGATTCTATCCTCTATTAGGTTAATTTGTGAAATGCTTGATTGATTGTGAAATTAGTTATTAAAAAGAAAAATCTAGAAGAAGATTGGGATGTTGCATAAAGTCTTAATGATTTAGTTATATATAGGCTTAAGGCAGCGGCTATCCAGTCCCAGGAATGTAGTGGGGCATGGATGCATGTGAAAACAAGAGTATGATTGCATGGATCGAAAAATGCTTGTGGCTGCTACTTTTTCAAACAACATGATTTCGATTTAATGCATATATGTTTTTTAATGCATGATTTAATGCATATATATTATTTTATTCAAATAATATGTTATTTTTTAATTCTAAACAAAATACATAAATAGTGTTAATTATATTTAATAAATATAACATTAGTAAATTACAGTTATTTTAAAAATTGATACTTCTTAAATCTAAGTATAAGATTAATTATTTAAAATGAATGATTTCATCAATTATATTTTAAAAATTGATACTTTTATTTATTTATTTATTAAATATATATAACAAAATATGAAATAATTTTTTATTCTTTAAAAATTATTTTATTTTACTTCAGAATTATTCTCTTAATTATATTTGATAAAACCATTCATTTAAGTAATTGATCTTATAATTAATTTTAAAAACTATCAATTTTTTAAGTATAATTAATACAAATTTATTAATTATAAGCTCAGTTATTTAAAAGAATGATTTTATTAATTATATTTTAAAAATTGATACTTTTTATTTATTTATTAAATATATATATGACAAAATATGAAATAATATTCTGTTCTTTACAAATAATTAACAAAATCATTCATTTAAATAATTGATCTTATAATTAATTTTAAAAAGTATTAATTTTTTAAAAATGATAATTTTCAAATATTTTAAATATTAAGGTCTTGTCTAAATAAATGTCTCAATATCTATAAACTTGTTGATTTATTTCTTTGGTTCAAATGAATTCTTGTACAATTGTACACTTGTAGAATTGATTCACACTTATTCTTCCATTTGGTCGACTAGAGAAGCACCATCAGAACATGTTGAACCTATTACATCCTACAAAAAACAAGAAAGATTAGAGCAAATTAAGATCACGGCAATCCAAGTGGTAATTGCTAATAAGAGGGATGAAGAAATTACGTATGGACGAGCGGGAGGCCCACAAATATGCGAAGATATGCTTGTCTTGTCACTTCAATGCATGGGAGAAAAACAGCCAAGCAATTGCCTTCACGATATGTATGGGAGAAAACTAGAGAGACAAACAGTGGGAACAAATCCTAGCATCTTATTTTACTTCAAAATTATTTTATTAATTATATTTAAAAATATATTACATAACATATATTATAATTAACACAATTAGTTTCATAGTTTACTAGTGTTATATTTATTAAATATAATTAACATTATTTATATGTATTTTGTTTAGAATTAAAAAATAACATATTATCTAAATAAAATAATATGTATTCATTAAATCATGCATCAAAAAATATATATGCATTAAATCAAAATTATGTTGTTTAAAAAAATAGCAGCAACACATTTCACGAAACATTTTTCTCGATCCGTGCAATCGTACTCTTGTTTTATGTTTCTATGAATTATGCATGCGGCATGCATCCATGCCTCAGTGCATTCCTGGGGTTGGATAGTCGTTGCCTAGGCTTAATGCCTCTTTATATGTCTTTTAAGTTTTTTTCAATTGTTTTTATTGTTTTATAGTTGTCTTTTGATTAGACTTTTGTTAACTTTTGCTTTGTCTATATTGAACATGTGTTGGATAAAAGACCTCAACTATTTTGAATGCTATTGTTTTATCTACCAACTTTATTAAAGATTATAAGACCCTTTCAAAATATTTTTTAAAATATACTTATCAAATTTTATATCGACAAAAAACTTTAAAGTATAATGATGTGTAGTCTAATTATATATTGATTACTTATTTGACAATAGATATCAATTCAAAGTTTATAATAAATATTATTATATTATTAAAATAATTCTTGATAAATAATTTTTTTCAACCATATTTTATTAATTAAATTGATCTTTAAGAAATAAATTGATAAAATTCGTTAAAACAAAATTTAAAAAATGTATAATCTTGTTTCATTTAAAAAATATTTACAACGAGATAAAAAAATCGTACATTTGATTAATTATATATACTATATCAAAAATTGTATGGTCAATTTCATATGTAAAATAGATCTATTTAATTTCATTAAATATTCTTCTAAGATATGTTTAATAAAACATTTAGGAAAATTTGTACATGCAAACAAATATTCAACCATCATTTATCTTCTAGGAGTTTAAAAAATATATCTTGATAGACATTAAAAGGAAAAGAATAAGAAATGCTTTTGAGAAAACAAAACTAAAAAGAAAGAAAATAGTAAAAATCTTTATAGGTTGCTTTGTCTTTGCAAAGCTCTAGTTTCTTTTTAGTAATTAAATTCTCTTTTAGCATTTTATTTTTACTTAACTTAATATAAATTGATGTATATTTGCTTTTATTTATTTATTCATGATTATAATTCAATTAATTTAATTTAAATAATTAGAATTTAGTTTAATTTTAGAATATGAAATGATTTATGTGCAAACAAAAATCAAATAGAATAGAAAAGTTGCTTTTATTATTAGATTGTAGTTGTTGACTTTTTTTTTCAAAAGGGGTAAAAATTTATTGAATCAGACAACAAAGTACAAAGAGCAAGGGCACCCAACCTAGAAGAGAAAACAACACCAGAAAAGCCAACAAAAAGAGGCCCCTGAAAGGCCCACAACTAATCAACCATGTCTTCCTTGACCAAACTCTCAAGATCATGAGCATAATCTGGGGCCAGATGATCCCAATCTCCAACCTTCCACCCCTCCAAACGATCCAAAGCCCACTTAGCCAGACAATCAACAGTCTTATTCCACTCATGGGGAACACAACAGAAAGAGACTGCATCCAAGGAAGCACTCAGACTAAGAATTTGTCTACCCACCACAACCAAATGCCAATCCACATCCTCCATTACCTACAGGTTCAACATATCCACCACAACTTGGGAGTTAGACTCACAGATAATCTTACTCCAACCAAGACCACAACCTCTTTCGAGGGCCAAGAGGACATCAAGAGCCTCCATGTAGTTATTGGTCTATAAGCCCTTATATTCAGAAAAGAAGAAGATAACCTTACCAAAACTATCCCTACCAACTCCTCCCACCCCTGCATGCCCAGGATTTCCTCTAGAAGATCCATCAGTGTTGATCTTAAGAGTCCCTAGAGGAGGCAGAGACCACTTGCCATCACGACAAACCTTCCTTTCAGCTTGTCTGCTCCTAACCTATTTTTTCATACAAAGTGCATTACCAAGGCCCACACCAAAAATGTTCAAATTTTGAACCATTTGCACGTCTCCAAGGTCAATGTCCACATAAAGGTCACACTTCACAACTAGAGTCTCTTGAATCATATTTGAAACTCGCAACCACACTTGTTGCACCATCTTCATCTTATCTTGAAAAATACTACGGTTTCTTTCCATCCGCACCTGCCAAATAGTAAAGCCTGGACCAGTATCCCAAGCCACATCAAGAAAGGGAGTCTTAGTAGGAGGTCTACCAAGACTATTCCTGAACTCTACCAATGAGCTAGCATGAACAAAAGCATAATTCCAAGCTCCCCACCACCAATGCCAAATATCTTTGGTAAAAGGGAATTGGAAAAAAATGTGTGAGCTATTCTCTTCACTTTTATTACATAAAACACAAATAGAAGGCACATGAAAATCCCTATTTTGAAGATTGTCCCAGGTAAGACATTTATTTTTCACCACGAGCCACAAGAAAAAATTACATTTGAGCCAAGATGACTGATTCCAAACTTGCTTCCACCAAGAAATGTCCACCATATCAAAAAACTTTCTTTCCAACTTTTGATAAACAGAGGCCACCAAAAACTTGCCCTTTAGATTTAGGGCCCCAAATAAGGATACTAGGTCCTCTAAGAGAATTACACACTCTACCTGCTAGTATCCTAGCTAGAGCCTCCCTCTCTTCCGTCGAACCCCTTGGAGGCCATTCATGGGATTCTTTCCATCTAGCAACCTCACCACAACCCACCCTTAATGTCACCTTATAAAATTCTACTTTACTTTAGCCAGCTGCAAGAAAGTTATCACAAAGAGGTTGAAGGTGAGGAAACTAAGACAAGATAGGAGGGAACCTATCCCAAGAATCCATCCAAAATAAAGCTTTAGAGCCCCTATTACAAATCTAGAAAAGACCCTTATTAACTAACTGCACTCCTCTTTTCAAAGTATTCCAGATCATGGATCCACTTCCTATCAAATTATATCGTGGAACATCTTTTCCTTCCACTCTGCAAAGATACTTAACATTGAGGATTTTGGCCCATCCTTGATCCTGATTTATGCACCATCTCCAAAAGAGCTTAGCAGCTAGAGCACTAACATTCAACCTTGTTTTTCGCAAACCAAGGCCACCATCCCGCTTTCATTTGCAGATGTTAGCGCATTGACCAAACTCCACTTAGAGGAAAGCAAGTTACCCATCCATAAAAACTGCCTGGAAAGAGCATCAAAGTCCTTAATAAAGCTTGCAGGGGTTGTCTACACAAAACCCTTGTAGATAGGAAGTGCTTGGATGACAAACTTCAAAAGAGTCATTCTAAAAGAGGAATTCCAAGGTAGACAAAAGGAAGAGTTCCAATTTGAAACCTCAAAATCTGGGCAATCCTGGCTTGTAATTAGTAATTATTGAATTATTTTTAAATAAATATTTAGTTTTATTACATCCAAAGGCATTATAACTTTCACATTATAAGTACTGACTTTTCAACTTCAACATGTGCAACATAAATAATAATGTATTTGGTATTTACGATATCATCGTCTTTCTACATTATGAGAGAGCATTCTCTTGAGTTTGAAAAGAGTGCAATCAATTTTCAAATTATATTGATACAAATTATTTTTTGTCTTATATAAAAATTGTATATACCTTAAAATAATTGATAAAAAAGGCATAAAGAACCTTTTTTAAGTTCAAATAGCTCGCTTCTATGACCAGTTCAAATAGTTATCCATATTTTGGACACCAACGTTTTAGAAAATCTAATCTGTAACTTTACAATAAGAAAATGAAAGATTATAATAGGTAAGAGACGATAGACGAAGCTAGCCCATTTTATTTATCTAATATCAACTATGGTAAAAAATAAGCTTCAACTATGTTCAATATTCATTAGATATTCCTTCTTACGTAATAAATAATGCAAAATCACAAATACACACCATATTCGACAATAATCTTAACCACAAAGAGGTAAGACAATTTTAATGTAAAAAAACTTATTAATTTTATGGAAATCAATATTCTCTTTCAAATAGATGGTTTTTCAATTGGCTATACTGCAAACAATACCCAACATAGTTGATCATTGGAATAACAAAATAATTCCATACAAAAGTCATATTTGTTTTGGTAGGATTAACCAAATCTAAATATGAAGAGAAAATTTAGATAGATTCAGAAAAGAGATAGATTCAGAAAAGGAGATTGAGGATACACGTTAAAATTAAAATAAAAAATCATATTTTAAATTTAGCTTTATCTTTTTATTATAAGATTTCTTTTAAGTTTTGTTCAAAGAGGTGGAGGGTATTTTAAATTTAGTATAGTCATAAATTATTTTTGTTCCATCTCCAAGTTATATGGTTGTTTTTCTTTTGTGTTGGTGTATTCATCTGGGCCTACATTTTTAACAAGTAAAGCATCACCCTATATATCTCGAGTCTCCCTTCATTCATCAGAAAAATAATTTATTTCATAATATTATCAATTTCGAGAGGTTTCATGATCGATGTGACTGTAGCATCTCTGGTTTGTTAAAGTAAAATGTATTTCCTAATTAATTATTTACTTAATTATTAGTTTTTTTTCCTCTAATTACTTAAGCTTACTTAGGCCATGCTCTTTTTATGTCTCATGTCATAAGATTAGAACAAATGTCATGATCTAGTTTCATCCTCACTATTTCTAGGTTTATTATCCTTTTATAAGGATTATTTACAGTATAATCTTTAAGATGTACATTCATAATGATTCTATAGAGAAGGGGGATTCACTACTCATGAGTCTCTTTATTCTCAAGAGAATTTCAAGGGGTGAATTGCCCTAAACTACCTCAAAGAATAGAGAAAGAGTTTCAGAATCAGAAAGAGCAAGTCGTAGAGATTTTCTAGATAAAATGATAAATTCTCAACCAAAGGATGGCAACACCATGTTGTCATCCCATAGTCGCGTTAGCGTTTCGTACGAATAAAAAACTGAGAATATCACATAAAACAACAAAACGACTACTAGCAATCTAATTACTATTGATTTGTGATGTTTTGTCTATAGATTATAAATATATTGTTTTCAAAAAAATTGGAATCAGATTGCACTTCTTTTCAAATCTCCTTCGAAAACTGGTTTTTTTTAAAAACAACATTTTTAAGGAGTGACACTCACCGTATACAACATAAATTTTTTGTATGAAGGATGAAATTCTATTTTTTTCGAATTTAGATATGTAACTACGATATCTAGCACTTTCATTTGGTTTCATAGTGTTCTATTAAATATTTTTTCCTTAATCAAATTTCGAAGTCAAACCAATTACAATTCAAACATAGACAAACTGTATACAACATAATTTTTTCTATATGTATCGAAATTCAAATTTTTTTTAATGGATCAAGGACATCAATACCTAGCCTGAACATATTTTTCAAAATTTTATTTTGATAATTTTCTATTTTTCCACGTGTGTAGAACAAAGAGCTTGATTTTTCGGTGAAAAACTTATGTTTAATAAAATTAAAAAAGAAAATACATAATAAAACCAAAACATATTAAAATTATATTCGTTGGATAGCTCGTTTCGAGGACTCCTATCATTTAGTTGGGTTTGTGAAGTCTCCTCCATTTTCATCCTCAACCCGAGCTTCAAAGCGCAAAATTCTAGAATTTTTTACCACCTGAAGAGGAGGAAGGCCTTTCAAAAAGGGTTTCCTTTGGGTTTTTTTGTAAGAATGGTGGGAAGTTAATTAAATGGGTTTGCTCGAACCCTTGTTCATTCGAACCTATAAGTTTTTTTGAACCCCAAAAATGATTTTGTTTGGCATGGGGTCATTTTTTTCAACTTTTCTTTCCTCACTCCAATTGTAAACCACTTTTGTGGGTTCACCCCAACTTGAGTAATGAAGCCTCCAATAAGGAAATATCTTCAATATCTGCATACATAAGATCGAGAAAAAATGTTGGGGTTGTATAGTTTGCCTTAGAGTAAAAGTACAAACCTGTGTCACACTTTATAAAAGTTCTCAACTTCAACCACATAAAAGTGGTATTTATGTTTTGAATTTCAAAATGATGTAAACTAATAAAATGTATAACTTTTGTTGAAGTTTATTTCTATAATTCTTTTTTAAAAAATTGATAATTTTTTATCAATTTAAAAGCAGATTTTGTTATGCTGAAAATTTCAAGAAAAAGTGATGTTTAGTTCACGCTAAGAAACAAATAGAAAAAAAATTCATTTTCTCCTGATTTTTTTTTCTCAGATAACTGACTTCAATATCTAAGGCATGGATTTTTTTTTGAAATTTTGATGTATATTTTTCTCGTACTAACATTTTAAAGTCAAACTAACCTGAATTTGATAGTTTTCAGTTCATGTTAACTATTTTTTTTTTTCATTTTTCAAAAAACAAAATATACCCCTTTGAAGAGCATTGTCTCCTCTAGGGCATCATATATTTTCCAATTTGTTGTATGATGATTTACTATTTTTTATTTAATTTCAACTGAGCCTCTTTTTGACTTTGAACAACCTACTTGCAATATTTTAAAATATTTATATACTATATTTGGACTCAGAACTGTGAGCTCTACAAAAGGTATTTTTATTTTTATTTTTTAAATAATTTTGATTGAAGAAATATTCAGTAGAAGTTGAAAATTTCTGAAAATTTGAGAAAATGGTGACTTTGTTGCCATGTCACCTGCCATGTGGATATATTCGGCTGAATATGATTCAACTGAATCGTATTCAGCCGAAACCCTTCTGATAGAAACCCCACATATAAATTAAGCCAATTTGAAAGCCAAATTCAAAGTTTCGGAGGGAAAAATTAATTTTTTGGTTTCTTTTGAAACCGATTCGGCCGAAACCTTGTGTGCCACATATGCACTACATGGTTTTGGCCGAAATTATTCCGAACGAAAATAGTTCACTTGGAACTATTTATTTGGCCAAAAGCATGACACAGGTTTGTGCTTTTACCCCTCAGTCAAACCCTCGTTTTGGTGTTCCCACCTCCACGAACATCCAGATAGATAGAGAAAGTGAACAAAGTAAGCAAATATGAATTGATAAAAGCAATCCACACTCAAGGAGTAGAACCCATATCATCAAATAGGGATGCAATAGATAGGGGATGTGAGAAATCCCAAGATGCTCGCAAGCACAAGGTAAGAGAGATATTAGCTACAAGGCTTAAGGAAGCTAAATAGGGAGACAAAGATAGCTGCAAGAGCCAAGAGAGTTGCAAAGAGTGCTGAAAGAGATTGAGAGCTTAAGGTTGTTGTAGCAAGTTGTTGGGAGCTGTACACGCAAGATAACAAGAGCAAGAGAAGAGAGAAATGTCAGAGCAAGAGCTAGAGAGATCCAAAAGACCAAATAGATTGAGAAGATCACATTTAAAGAGGGAAAATAAGCTTCTCGAGTTGTTACAAGGCGTCCCAAGATGTTACCATGAATAAAAGAAGCTGACAAGTGGCGAATATTCTCAAAAACAACCATTTGAATGTTGAAATGTCACAGGATGCTAGCGCAACGTATGGAATCCCATGTGGCGCACTAGTGTCCAGACACATCATGCTACAAAATGAAGATAACAAGAGAAGAACAAGGTTTAATACAAAGCTGACGCGTGAAGGTAGTTGCTAAAAAGGGGGTCTTGAGCATATTGAGAGGGAAAAAGGCTGATGCAGGGGCTAAAACAAGCCTACACAAGTGCTAAAGGAGTGGAAACTAAAGCGGATGCAAGAATGCATGTGAAATTGCAAGGGGTGCAATTTTATGACATTACATTTTGCCCCCACTTTAACAGGCATATGAATCTACACTAATATGCACACTAAAATAAATCTACTAAACACAAATAACATCATGATACCAAAAGGATACTCTAGAGGAAGCAAACAACTCTTAGAACCAAGGAAGCACGCCCCCAAGCTGAAGACCTACAAAACAAACACATTAGACAAGAAAGACCTGCACAAGGCAACAATGTTAGAACAAAAAAAGCCACTATCTCATGGGGTTAGAACATAAAAACACACACATACACAACACACAACAAACTAATAAGATTTGAGTTAGAAAAGTGAAAGAGACCTCGATGTAAAAGGTTGTCTCAGTACACTATGTGTCGTTCCCAAATTAAGAAATTATATACATAGAAGAATTCTTAAATGAAGAGAAGAAGGTAAGGATTAATTGCTTCAAAGAAGAATGCACCCAAAAGTCAGGGAAGCAACCAATGTCAAAGAGAGAAAGATCATATACGCAGGATGAAGAAGATGCAAGTCTTCAATCCAGTATACACAATTTGAGAAGAGAAGAGAAGAGAATTTAAGAGGGAAATGAAATTTTGAAAAGAGATGGCTCCACAGGTAATCTCTCCTGGGGAGAGTTCAAAAAATGCGCCACAGATCTGCAGACCTATGAAAGGCAAACAAAAGGCTCTATAGGTGTTCGGTCCTTCAGATTTGAACAAAGAGATCTCGCAAGATAAAATCTCTTTACAAGTCCTCAAACTTGCAAAGGTGCCCCAGGTGCTCGGTCCTGAGTGAAGCCCGATATGAGAGGCTTCGTAAATTTTGATTGGCCCTTATAGGTGTTTAGTCTTGCAAGGTAAGCTTATACAAATAAGCTCTACAAGTTCTCAGTCCTATAGAGCAAGAATGGTCACAGATTCTTGTGGCTACTGCAAGCTACGTTGTAGGACAGTCACATAAAAGATAAGCCTATTCAGGGTGCCCCCAAGCTAGACGCAAAGATATAAGACAAGTCTAGTCAGGCTAACCCCAAGCTAGGTACCAATGAATTCATTCAAGAGAAGGCTTTCAAAGGGGGTCCCTCGAGAACCCTTCAAAAGAAAAAGGGGTCCACTCAAGGGACACTTCACTTGAAAGACATAGAGATGAGAGGGGGACCTTAAGAAAGACACACATATTCGAAACAAGTTATCACTGCCCCCAACATATAGGGGATGAGAATCATGTGAGAAACTATAGAAGGGAAGTGTGAGAACCTCATGAGATAATTTTTAAAATGAGATCTGCACATGGAGTCAAGAGATCAATGCCACCAAAACATAATCCCATAAATGAAGGAAATATGCCAATCCGAAATGAAGCAGTTTAATTGAGTAAACAATCACCAAGATGCCATACTAAAACACTTATTGTCATCAAGGAAAAATTAGCAAAAGAGAGATTCAACAAACTCTCCCTTTGTCCTTGATGGAAAAAATTGAGCCACCGAGCCAAAAATGAACCAGAACCAAATGCTCATAATTCTCCCCCTTTTTGTCACAAGGATAAAGGGAAGACACAATAATGAACCAAAACCAACAGAGAATTGTCATGAAGATGCAGATATTATCATTTGAGTAGCAAAGGATGAGCTACAAGGAGAGCTAACCAACTCCCCCTATCACCAAGATAGAGTATTTTAAGATGGCAAATATTGAGAGACAACTCCCAATCTAGACCGAAGTCTTTCAAATACATCTTTAGCCAACGGTTTTGTAAAAATGTCAGCAACCTGTTCTTGTGTAGGAACATATTGCACAGAAACCTCGTTAGCCAACACCTTTTCACAAAGAAAATGAAACTTAATAGCAATGTGTTTAGTGTGAGAGTGCATAACAAGATTTTTTGAGATATTGATTGCACTTGTATTATCACACAGAATAGAAATAGGTTTAGGGATTTCAATACCCATGTCAGATAATGTCTGTGACATCCAGATTACTTGAGTACAACAAGAGGTGGCAACAATGTATTTTGCTTCAGCAGTAGAGAGTGAAATAGATTCTTGTTTTTTGCTATGCCAAGCCACTAATCGATCACCAAGAAAGAAAGCAACACCACTGGTGTTTTTCCTATCATCTAGACAACCAGCCCAGTCAGAATCAATACATGCCACTAATGAAAAATCATTGCTTCTAGGATACCAGAGTCCATAATCAATAGTGCCTTGAACATATTTAAGAATCCTTCTAACATCATTAATGTGAGATTCCTTAGGAGATGATTGAAATCGAGCAACCATGCAAACAACTTGCATTATGTCAAGTCTTGAGGTTGTTAGATATAATAGGTTGCCTATCATTGACCTATAGTCAGTTGGATTGACAGTAGGAGAATCATCAACCTTATTGAGTTTACAGTTGGTAGCCATTGGAATGCTAACTGGATGGCATTCATCCATTTGAAATTTCTTTAACATTTCTTTTGCATATTTTGTTTGAGAGAGAAAAATACCAGTTTCAAGTTGAGAGATTTGAAGACCTAAAAAAAAGGATAGTTCTCCCAACATAGACATTTCAAACTCAAATTCCATAATCTGTGAGAATTTTTGACTCAAAGCAATATTGTTGCAGCCAAAGATAGTATCATCGACATAGATTTCAACAACTAAAATATCATAACCTTCAATCTTAACATAAAGATTGCTTTCTACACCTCCTCTAATAAAGCCTTTTGACAGTAAATGACTGTCCAATCTGGATTACCAAGCTCTAGGAGCTTGTTTTAGGCCATATAGAACCTTTTTCAGCCTGTAAACATGATTGGGTTTGTTTTTACAAGTAAACCCTTCAAGATGTTCTATGTAAACTTTTTCATCCAAATAACCATTCAGAAAGGCATTTTATACATCCATTTGATATACAGTAAAGTTTTTGAAAACATAATAGGCCAAGAAAATTCTAATTGATTTAAGTCTAGCTATAGGTGCAAAGGTTTCACTGAAGTCAATACCTTCTTGCTAAGCATATCCTTTGCAGACATATCTAGCCTTGTTGCGAACAACATAGACATTTTCATCATGTTTTTTTTTCTGAAAATCTATTTTCCTCCTATGACATTTTTGTCATATGGTCTTGGGACTAGCTCCCAAGTCTGATTTTTCTCAATTTGATCAATTTCTTCTTGCATAGCATTAAGCCAACATTCATCAGTTAGAGATTCATCAATTTTTTTTGGCTCAAAATGTGTAATTAAACAAAAAGCAGTAAGCTCAGCTATGTGAGCTTTTTCATCATAGTTAATAGTTCTTTTCCGTGTTTGAACTCCTGTAGATTTATCTCCAATAATCAGATCTTTAGGATGGTTTCTGACAAGAGATTTGGAAGGATTTTTAGTTACACATTTTTCAGAGCTGGTTTTAGCATCTTCATATTTTGCTTCAGCTAGTTTAGGACTTGTTGATTCTATTTCAGGCTTTGCAGTTTCAAAGCCTTAAGAATTTATATCAAGTTCAAATTCTTCCTCCTCATCATCCTGCATAGGTTCAGCATCTAAGAGCAGATTTTCATCAAATTTGACATTGATAGATTCAATAACCTTATTCAGCCTATTATTAAAGCATTTATAGGCTTTGTTGCGAGTAGAGTATCCTAAAAAGATACCTTCATCAGACTTAGATTGAAAACTGTCTAAGTTATCATCATCTCTCTTAATAAAACATTTGCAGCAAAATATTTTGAAATATTTAATTGAGGCAGATTTACCATACCATAGTTCGTATGGAGTGAAATTGGATTTCACTCTGATCTGGACTCTATTCAAAATATACACAGTTGTATGAACAACTTCTTTCCAGTACATGTTTGGCAAATTTTCTTCATTCAGCATAGTTCTTGCCATTTCTTTTACAGTCCCGTTTTTTCTCTCAACAACCCTGTTATGTTGGGGTGTTCTGGCAGCAGCATATTGTCTTTCTGGCAGCAGCATATTGTCTTTTTATGCCATGCCTATCATAGTAGTCTATGAATTCTTGTGAGGTGAATTCACCACCTTTGTCAGATCTTAGACATTTCAATTTTAAATCTGACTCCCTTTCTACCATTTTTCTAAAAACTTTAAAACGTTCAAAAGCTTCAGATTTATGCTTGAGAAAAGTAACCCATACCATACAAGAGTAGTCATCAACAAATAGCATGAAATATTTCTCACCATTGATAGATCTAGTCCTTGTAGAACCACATAAGTCAGTATGAACAAATTTCAAAGGTCTAGTAGAAGAATGTTCTTTAGATTTAAAGCTTACCTTTGTTTGCTTTCCTTTGAGACATTCTTTATAGACTGCATTATCAGGCTTTCTCAGAATAGGCAAACTTCTTACATTCTGATTTTTACTAATTCTAACCATATTGTCAAAATTAATATGACCTAGTCTCTTGTGCCACAACCAACTTTCTTCAACATGAATAATTAAGCACATACCTTGATTGTTTTCATTTCCAGAAGTGTCAAGTAAATCGTAGACATTTCCCTTAGTCCTTCTTCCAACAGCAATAGCTTTTCCAAACTTATTTTTGATTTCACATGCCTATGAAGTGAACAGGACCTGATATCCACTGTCACAGATTTGACTGGCACTCAGAAGGTTGTGTTTTAATCCTTCTATGTAATACACATTGTAGATACGAGTGTCTTCATTCAGAAAAAGAGAACCTCTACCTTTGATTTGAATTCCTGAGTTGTCTCCAAACTTCACATATCCACCTACATAGTCTTCAAGATTAGTGAATTTTTCTTTGTCACCGGTCATGTGGTTTGAACAATGACTGTCCAGGACCCATAAGTCCTTTTTCTTGGAGTGGAAGGCAGTTTGAACTAACATAGTTTGCTCTATGTTGACAGCTTTGGGTTTCCAGAACTTTTTAGTTTTCTACTGTTTATTTTGTTGATCAGCATTACATTGCTTAGCAAAATGACCCATGGACTTGCATGTGAAACATATAATCTGTCTTGCAAAGCCAAGATTTTTCCTATATCCAAATCTAGGTGTTCTAGGATTTATAAATCTGCAAGAGCTCACCTTGTGACCAAATTTGTTGCAGAAATAAAAATACCCATAAAAAAAAGGGTTAGAATTATATGCCATTTTGTTACTCCTAAAAGGATGAACATGATCCTTATCATTATCAGGATGTTTGGGTTCATCTCTTTTGTTTCTAGTAACAACATTATCCTTTGCACTGTCATTTGAACATTCACCTTTCACAAAACCAATGCCTGTTTTGTCCTTGTTCAATTTTTGTTTATTGAGCATGTCATTCAGTTTAAGAGTACTCTCATATTTCTCAATGGTCTTCCTGAGATCTACATCTCATGTTCAAGTTTTTGAATTTCTTGATCTTTAAAGCTTATGCCAATACGGAGACAATCTTCAACTCTCTTAGATTCTTCAAGCTGAGTTTTTAATGAGACTATCTCAAGATTTGTGAGTTGCTCTTGTGCAAGATCTTGAGTAGAATTTTGTTCTTGAGCACGCATTTGTTTTTTAAGTTTCCTTAGCTCTTTTAGAGCACATTTCAGTTCACCTTCAAGGTCTACTTTGCCTTCTTCAACATCATTGTTGTTGATTTCTTCTTGTTGAATGATTTCAGCCATGAATATATTTTCATCCTCTTTATCTAAAGAATCTTCAGATTCAGAGTCTGTTTTATTTTTGCTAAACAAACTTTTCTTCTTTTTGAAGTAGAATTTTTGTTTAGGTATATAGGCCTTTTTCTTAGCCAATTTTTCAGATTTATCGTTATCATTGTTTGGATCAACATAGGAGCACTTTGCAACAAAGTGGCCTATTTTGCCACAGTTAAAGCATTTGAAGGGAAGTTTTCCCTTATACTTTCCAGACCCCTTTTTGAGTTTCCTCACAAAGTGGGATTTTTTGGAATCAGAAAATTCGGATTCAGTGAGCTCATCCTTTTCTTTCCTTTCAGCATTAAATGCAATTTCTTTTGCAGAGGTGTTGTTTTTACTAATCCTCATTTCATAGGCAGTCAGAGTGCCTTGAAGGCTATCAAGGGTAAGCTAGGTAAAGTGTTTCTTCTCTTCTAGAGTAGCGACCTTAGCTTCAATTTTTTTTGGTAAGGTTCTGATGACCTTAGTTACAACATCAAATTCCTTAACCTCTTCTCCCAGGCCCTTCATGGCATTGACAATTTCATCAACTCTCAAAAAGTAATCAGCTACTTTTTCATCGTCCCTCTTTTTTATTTCTTCAAACTGGTGTTTTAGAGTGAGGACTTTAGACTGTTTTACTTTTTCATTCCCTTGATAGATAGTTTCAAGTTTAACCCATATTTCCCTAGCGGAGCTGCAATGCATGATTTTAATAAAGACATCTTTAGTCAATGCACACAGGAGAGCATGTTTTGCTCTTGCATTGGTTTCATATCTTTTCTTTTCATCAGAAGTAGTAGGCAAAGTAGCTAGTACATTGTACCCAGTCAATACTATGCTCCAAACATTGAGGTCAATAGAAGTTAAATAAGTCTCCATTCTTATTTTCCAGAATACATAATCAGTTCCATCAAATGATGGAGCTCTAGTCATGGATATGCCTTCATGAGCTTGAAACATTTTGAATAGACTCCAAGGCCAAAATCAATCCTAGGTTGGAAAGACCTATCAGAGGACCCTAGGCTCTGATACCAATTGTTGGAGTGAAAAGACATTGAGGAGGGGGGGGCCGGGGGTGAATCAGTGTTATTAACCGTTTTGACAAATTTTACTGAAATTGAAATAAACCAAGTGTATGCTCTCATTTATCAATGATAAAATCATTCATGAATTGAATGCAATCACATAAACTGAAATGAGAATAGTGAAAAACAACATTTTAAAGCAGTAAAAACATTGAATCAAATGAACCATAGATACTCAAATAAATACAAGATATGCCAAGTGGAAAACTCTCATGGGGTAGAAAAACCACTCCTTAGTTTGCTTCCTTTTTCAAGCTTTCATTTCAATAGTCATTTTTGGCAATGCCTCATAGGCTATTTTCTGAGCACCAACTCAAGGAGCACCAACCCCTCTTTTAGAAACACCAATTTCAAGGAGCACCAACCCCTTTTCTGTTTTCAGTAAATCATACAATGTTACAAAGGATCTCTTTGTTTCCCTTATTTCAGTCAAATGCCTCTTGACAGACAATGTTTACAATTCTCAAATGTCAAGAATGACACTTCAAAATTCCACCCATTGTCAAGCCTTAAGACAATTTGAGGAAATATCTCATATATTTTATTTTCAATCTCAATGCTCAAATTCTCCTTAATAAATTCACAATGATATGTTCTCACATTGGTTTTTCACACTTTTTCTCATACATATTTCATGGTTCTCTCCAAACAGTTAACTCACTCTTTCAATTTTTTACAACAAAAAATAATAACCCTATATCTCATGCAATTTTTCATGGTACATCTCTGTCTTTTTCTCTTTTTGTTTTTCAATCATCTTTTAGCCCTAACCTCTCTGTTTTCTTCAATTTATAGATTTCATCATTACACATATTTTTCGGTTACAGCAGTATCTTGTGTTTCAAAAAACAAAACTGAGGTGATCATCAGGTTACCACCTTCCAGTCAAGCAACCTTGCCAAATATTTTTGTGTCCCTGAGAGATAGACTTTTCGTCTGACAAGAATAGAATAACAGTATTCAAAAATAGAAATGTGACTGAACTTCTTTTCTTCACAAGCGGCCTGCACAGGCAATGCTTATCCAAAATAGTAAAACACATCTATTAAATTCATGAATAATATCCTTTTTACTCCGACTGTAACAACAATGTAACCGAAAACAAATAATCATGCATTTAATAGTAGTTACCAGTGACTCCAGGTAAGGAACTGAAGAATTTTGAAGATTTCATGATGACCCACAAACTCAAAAACACGTTTCATAAAACTGATATGGTAACCTTTTAAAAAAGCATTCTAGATTTAGTGTAATCATTTCAGATCTGACCACGAAAAGATTAAACCCATCTTCCAACTACCATACATAAGCACACACTATTCTCTTATTAACCTTGACAGTAAAGGTAACGGTTCTCCAAAGTAGTCAAGAGAAGAATACTTGAGAAGACTGAAATAGATTTTTTCCATGAGCAATTTAACAGACCTGCAAAGTAGCTGAGCAACTCGAGCTTCTTCCTAATTCGAGCTTTTACCCGATGGCAGGAAACTGACAAAAGAATCGACCATGGTGATGGTCTTTCAAGCTTCCCCATACACTGTCCAAGAATTGCAGAATGCCAACAACAAACATAGTGAAACGACTGTGAGAGGGTTTCCATGGTGGCGACCGAGTTAGGTTTCCAAACCCTCGAACAAGTGAAACAAAAGATTGACCTAAACTTCCTTAGCAAACAAAAGATCGATGACTATTCAAGTGTTGATAAACTTTGAAGTCTGAAAGGACTAACATAATAATTCACAAAATCATTTTTCCATTTGAAGTCTGCGGCTGTTCAAAGTCATACATGTCGGCCATCTCATTACCTTCAAAAGCATGCACACCGTCGATCATTATTACCACTGCCCATAGATTAAGCATGTGAAATACCGACCAAATAATGCCTTGCATTATTACAACTGAATGTCGATTACCTTAGACACACATGTTTCCAAGCAATCAAAACCAAGTCACTTCCAATGTGACATATAAAATAATCAAAAGCTTAATACCTACTGTCGACCTTAAGGCCTAGACTTGTGTTGACCAAGAAACCAAAACATATGCATAGGAATGATCACATGTTTGATAATGATCAAAATTGATTGCCACCATTAAAATGCCATATATACACAACGTATCCAAAGCCTTGTGAAGTGTAATAAAGGCTAATTTCATGCAAAGTTCACAATACCAAATACCATAAACCAAATGCAAAAGAATGAGCAATGTGTTTCTCAAAGCCCGAATGCACTATAATAACCAATGCCAAATGAGGTATAATGAAGGCTAATGTTCAAGTTAAATTCAATATGCCTTTCACCCCAGCCAATATCAGTTGTTTAAGGAAACTCAACAGGGTTTTCTTAAAACATGAAAACCAACTGCATTTTATAACCCAAGCACCAAGAACCAGAGAGCATTACCTGAATGAGGACAAAGAAATATAACTTTGAAGAAGATAAAAAAACCATTAACCATTTCATGATGCTAGAAACTGATCAAGCAAAAACATATCAACCTGTAGATCACTGAATAAGCCAATATCATATAATCAAGTGAATCACTGTAGCACAAAGTGTCAAATCAGAAACATGTCACTTGATCAATTGAACGTAAACCTTTAACCAAAATTCATTAACCGAGATCTGCACATGGAGTCAAGAGATCAGTGCCACCAAAAGATAATACCATAAATGAAGGAAATATGTCAATCAGAAAGGAAGCAGTTTAACTGAGTAAACAATCACCAAGATGCTAGACTGAAACACTTATTGTCATCAAGGACAAATTAGCAAAAGAGAGATTCAACATTTCGTTGTTGCATAATAGCCTTTATTATGGATCTTAAAACCATGTCATATTTGCCACAAGTTTTTGTCATGCTTAAGGCACTCCTCTTTCCAAGTTGGCCATATAGAGCAATCTATAATTGTCTTTAAATAGGCTACATTGAGATTTTAATTAACTACAAACTACTCTAGGATAATCTGGTATGATCCATACTGTAAAATATTGACAACCATAACTTTTCACCCTAATATTGTTGTTATCCTTTGATGACACCTAATTACATCACTATGTTGCATTCCCATTGAAAAGAGCATGCCTATCTTGTTTCTGAATATTTCCTCATAATCCTTTCAACTAATATGCTAAGCCAAATTGGGGGAACACAAACCATTCACATTTTTGGCACAAGTTTCCACATAAACCACTTTTGGATATATATTTTAGTTATTACATTTAAAAAAGTTATCCCTTTCACATGACCATGGTAATGTTGTATTATAGTTCTAATTGCACACTTAAAAATGCATCTTGGAGTGTTATCTATAATCAACATTTCAAAATAACCAAGAAGACTAGAGAAAAAGATAAATGATAAGGTCAAGATACAAGCCAGACATATAAAGCAACTATTAAATGGATCCAACTATTATCATATCTTGCAACTATTTTAAGTATGGCTATCGTTTTATCCTTAGGGAAAGCAAAAGTCTTAACAATATTTTGTCATTTCATAATCCATAAATTTAGAATTGGCACCAAGTGAGAAGTGACAAGAAATCATAGAATATGAATTTGAAGAACAAAAAAAAAAGTATGAAACATACAATATAGAAAATAAACAACATTCGTTTTACATAAGACCAAGCAATAAAATTTTAAGAAGCAAAATGTTGGTAGGCCAAAAAAAATCAATATGATGACCCTTATTGCTAAGAGATTATTGTTTATTTTACAATAAAGTGCACAAGGCTCCATGCCTCTTCTTTATTTCTAGTTAAAAGATAGAATTGTTTTGTATATACTTAGTTTACTCTCCAAAAGAGATTTGACTAAAAGCATAACATTAACATTAATGTTAGCCATCATGATTCATAACTATAGTACCCAAAATGAGTTAATAATTTTAGGTTGTTTACTTTTTGGTTTAAACAATGCCAATTGGAATTGGAGACTAGTGTCAAAACTTGGGTTATCCTATTAAGGTCTAAATTTATATAAAAAACTTAGCTCATTTTGATAGAGATGAAGACTACGACTCATTGAAAAGATATTTTTGATGGTTAAAGCAAAGAAGAATAAATGAATATCTACCAAGTAACAAACCGATACAAAATAATCAAAATTGTACTCCTTAGCACTATTGAAACTAGATTTATAAGCTCGTAGACTTGCCATGCACCAAGCAAGTAGCATTGTTTGTTATGTCCCCTTTTCAAAACTAAAGAATTAAGTAACGACCAACAAACTATTCTTTATTTATCATAGGATAAGTGATAAAATAAAAGAATAAAGTAAATACTACTATCTTAAATTGGACCCAATCATTTTATTTTCAAAAAGACAACTCAAATATTATTATATGGCCTATGTAATATTTTATTTTAAAAGTGTTTTTAAACACTTGGAGGGATAAGTAAATTCACATGGAGGGCCCAAAAAAGATAACTATAAAAGAAATTCATTAGCTCAAAAAACACCATCTACTGTCAATTCATTATTCCTTGTATAGTTGGCACACTTGGCAAGTACTTGCTGAGTTTTTCGATGGTGAGTTACTCACTAGAAACTCAGTGAGTTCATGAAAAAGACTCACAACATGTTGAGTAGATTTGAGACACAACAAGGTTGCATCAAAAACACTAAAAAAACACTCTTTTTGGCTTATAAAAACATTGATGCCCTCACTATTCCTCACACAACAATTGAAATAAAAAATTCATCTATTTGGATAGATTTCTAGGTGAATTTGAAGAGCAAATTTTAAGATTTTCCAAGGCAAGTTAGTAAATTGTTTTTCTTATTTTTTTTCAACCATTTAAATTCATTTTAACAGCTAAAATCAAGCATGTAGGCTATGAAAAACTCATAAGTTCCTAAACCCTAGAAGTTTTTAAAAATTTACTTCAAAAAATTTGATTTAACACCATTTCTCCCCATTTATGTTGTTTTTTGAAGGAATTCACTATTCTCTTTATACACAAATTATTTTCTTGATTTTAACCTAATTTTGGGAATAAAATGATTAGATTATATTGAATTTATGTTGATTTAAACTAATGCATGTTAATTTATATAAGTTTTAGGTTAAATTCAAGTTCATTTTTTTGTATTTAAAAATGAAAAGGTTGTATTTTCACTTTGTACTTATAGGTTAACCATTAGATACAATGGCAAATAGAGAGGCATTTGGATCTGGGTCAAACTCAAGCTCAACTCAATTGATGTCGGTTATAGGCAATCATCCAATAGGAGCTAGAAACCCTGCTCGGAAATATGATGTATAGGGACCTACACCTGGAACAATTATTTGCATTAGATGTCAAAAGCTACTTCATGAAGGCATAAATTTCCTCAAATACCATCTTCTAGGCATTACTCATCATGATGCCAAGTCTTGTGACAACACCACAAAAGAGATCAAGTGTGAGATGAATGCACACCTAGCATTGGTAGAAGAAAAAAATTGCGAAGGGAGAAAATAAAGGCAGCCATAGCGGCTTCCATAGCTAGTGCAAGTGGCCATGGTCCTTTCGTGGTTCATATGTATGAAACACATCGACATCCTCTTCATCCACTTCAAATAGAGTGCCAACACCTACACTGGCTACACACATGCAGTGTAGATTTTTTGTGCCAAAAAACACACCTAGAGCACAACCATCATTGGTAGGTATAAGGTGGATAGGGAGGTGCATCAACAAGCAAATAAATCATTTGCTAATTTTTGGTACTTCAACAACCTTTCTTTCCATGTGGTGAGTAGTCCTTATTGGGAGAATTTGGTATCTGCATTTACAATTGTAGGAAAAGGCTACAAGACACCTTCTTGTAAAGAATTAAGTGGTAGGTTGGTAAATTTATGTCGAATTTTAGGCTAAATTTATGTTGATTAATTTATAGTAAATTATGTTGAATTTAGGCTATTTTTTGTGTTTAATTTTTTTTTTTTTGTATTTTCATTTTGTACTTGTAGGTTGCTCATGAATGCAATTGAAGAGGCAAAGCTAATAGTGGAAGAACAAAAGAAGCAATGGAGAAAATATGGTTGTACTATTCTTTCAAATGGGTGGATGAACGAGAAAAACTGCACCATTATCAATTTTTCGGTAGCTTTAAATGGTGAGGTGATTTTTTTGAAATTGATTGATTCCTTCGACAAAGTAAAAAATGTAGAATGAGTCTAACGTTGGAGGAAGTTGTCATAGAGGTGGGCATAGAGAATGAGGTACAAATCATAACTGACAATGTAGTAGCATATGGTGGTTGGGAGACTGTTTGAAGAAAGGCATTGGTCACTCTTATGAACCCCTTGTGCAACACATTGCCTTGACCTTCTTTTGGAGGACATAAGCAAACTTGATTGGGTGAGATTGGTTGTAGATGATGTAAGAGCACAACCAATTTTTTCTATAATCACCCTTGGGTTCTTAATTTGATGACAGATCACACCCAAAGGAAAGAGTCAGTTCAATTGGGTGTCACAAGGTTTGCAATGATTTTCCTAACGTTGCAAAGTATTATTGGTTTGTCGACTTGTTTGAAAGAGATGTGTGTGAGTCAAGCATGGCTAGATTCATCATATTCAAAGAAGCCTGATGGAGAGAGGGTTGCAAGAATAGTCTTTGACAACCTTTTTAAACAAAGAGCTACAATGATTGTGAAGGTAACCTCAAAACTTTGATTTTAAATTCAAATTGAATGTTTTATTTTTTTATTTGTCTTTTATTATTATTGTCTTTAATCTTTTTGCATTTGTGAATTGTAGGCGTAAAAGCCCTTGGTTAGAGTGTTTCATTTGTTAGTTGGGGATCAAAACATAATGAGGTATATTTGTGAAGCCATGGGTAGGGCCAAAGAGTTTATCTAAAACTATTACAAGGGGGACAGCCTCAGATTTGATCCCATTTTGTAGATAATTGATCAAAGGTGGAACAATCAACTCTTCCAACCCATCCATGAAGTAGAGTACATCCTCAATGCCCATTTTTTTATTTAGATAGTTTCTCGGATCCTAATGGAGAGGTTATGGAAGGCCTCACGACATGCATTGAAAGGATGACAACCCAGGTTGAGGTGAGAGACCTCATTATTCAAAAATTGCATAGTTATAGGACTGGAAAGGGGTAGGCTCTTTTCTTCAAAGCTAGCTATCCGAGGAAGAACCACTAAAACACCAAGTAATAAAATTTGGAGTTTATATCACATGCATCTTACAGAGAAATTTCAAATTTACAACTATTGATAATTTGATAAAATATGGTTTGACTTTGCTTTCTAGTGCTTCGATATTTTATTTTGTAAATTGGCGGTGGATAGATTGGGGTGCAAATACCCCAAACGTCTAAAGATTAGCCCTTTGCATTTTGTGCTAACCTTGCAGTGCATCCAACTTAAGCATAATTGGAGCTTGTTTGAGGCTATCCACATAAAGAAGAGGATTAAATTAACTCAAAATGCCTCAATGACCTCGTCTTCGTGCAATACAACCTTCGACTTAAGACAAGAAGGGTAGAGGACAAATCATAGGAGCTCATTGATTTGGATGACATTAATCCTTATAGCAATTGGACAAGGTGGGTTGAGCAACCTCCATTATTTACTGAAGATAAGATTCTTGATTTTGACAAACAAGCATTGGAGGATGTGGGTGCAACAAGATATATAGGATTAAATGACATTTATGAGGTTGAAGAGGAGTCATTTCCATCTACTAGCAAGATGGAGGTTGAGACACAACCTTCTATGCCAAGGAAGGATCCACAGAAAACTCCAAGGATTAGAACCTCAACCTCTCCCCAAGTTTTCACTAGATTAGGGAAGAGGAAGATGTAAAATGTTGTATTTTCATTTTGTACTAAATAATTTATTAATCATGATGATGATTTTCAAAGGAAATCATCATAAATTCATAATAGTTATCAACTATCTATAGTATCAACCACCAAGATTCCACATAATGATGCAATTTTGCACTCAATTTGTATTCAAATTAATCAAATTTAATAGAAAACACTTCTGTACTCATTGGATACATCTTGTTATTGAATTTTGTAAAAAAATGTGTTTCTAAAAATATTTATGCAATTTTTAAGTTGTCAAGTAAAAAAGTTAGGTTATCAAGTTTTTTCCAAGTTCAAGCCTGCCAACTACGATTCCTTCTATTTTGGATATTGAAGCAATCAAGAACAAAAACCTTTGGTGTAAGACATCCAATCAAAAACAATCTCTTGATTTTCATTATTGGATTCAAAGATGAAAGCCCTCTAATCCATGATAGGTGATTCCATCCAAGAATTGCATTTGTGCTAATTTGTTAAAAAAAATATTGAAAATTTGATTGTTTTGGTTAAGGTAAACATAGAAAAGGGCTTAGATCTGTTACAAAAACAACCATGGAGACAAGAAGGACAAGTCTCTATCAATAATAAGGCTGGAAAAACCAAACAAAGGCCATCAAAGCTTTTGATTGGAGAATAGAACCGAAAGAAGCGAGAAACAAGGGTCTTGACCCTATGCAATTGACTTATCACTTGTTACTTGAGAATGAGTATGGGAAGAGGCAGAAGAAAGACCTTTCCTCCTATGAACAATAGTCCAAGCAATACTATCATCCAAATTCCCATTACAAGGGGAAACAAGAGGAGACTCCACCATGAAAGGACTATCAACACATGAGGGGGAACAAAAAGGTGATGAGAAGAAATGCAGTCATCATCCACATGAGAAGTCTAATGTGAAGCCAAAGTAGCTGACAAAACAAGATGTAAGCACGAAGTAGGAGGAACCCCAATAAGGTCCTTAGGACACGACAAAGCCACACCAAAAGCAAGATTCTCAACATTATCTCGAGAGGAGTCATTAGTCAAAGAGTCAAGAGCCTGGATAGTCAAGTGATCACCATTAGCATTCTTCCACCAAGTAGCAGTGCCTTTACGACGCAAAAGAGTAATTTGAAGCCAAGCGACTAATTGTGAAGCAATGATGACATATAAAAGAGAGGCCCTCAAAATCAAACGGTTGAGTCCAAGGCCTATCCCCAACCATCAAAACCACATCCCTATGAAGAGACTCAAAGATGTCAATATCCACCAAAATGTAGGCGAAAGTAGAGTGCCCCATGAAGGAAGTGAAATCATCAACCTTAGAGAAGTGACCAATAGAGTTGCCAATGGCCTCATAACAAGAATCCTTCCAAAACTAGAAGGGAATATTAGGACGTCTAACCCACACCGAATGCACATTGATTGGTTTAGTAAGGGGTTTAAAAGGAAATTATCTAGGGTTTGATCGAGAGAGAGTGTTCTCCCCAAGTCCACAACTTACCCAACACCAAGTTTCTATCCTCAAAAGAAACAAAGGAAATAATGAAAAAGCTTTAGCACATGGGAAATTCTTATCTTACTAGCACGAGGGGCCACCAAGAACCCAACACCCAATTGTGAAGTTCAGGAAGAGAAGGCCGAAGATTGAAGAATCTACAAACCAAATCCCTATGTTGGTAGAATTCCTCATTTTCCCCCACCTCTTGGCCACAAACCACCATTGGGGAGGATTTGGCACAAAGAAGAGGGCAAGGATTATGTTTGGAGGGATGAACAATAGCAAAACCAACTGCATGAGTGAAACTTCGAACGCCAACAACGATTTCAAGCTAAAGGGGGCAGTGCCACCTTCACCCACAACCCAACAACACCAACAATGTCCACATGAGCAAAAACAACCATTGACGATCTGACAACAAAAGAAAAAACCTACGTTGGAGGGGAAGCACCACCCAATAATGCATCAAGGGAGAGGACAAGCAGAAAATGGCTAACGCTTGCACCAAAAAGAAATGTTGTAGACACAATGTGGGAGAGCGTGTCAGGAGCAAGAATTTTGAATGTCCTTGTCAAGAGGGTCTATATTGTTGCACATTGATGATTTTATTATTTAGGACTAAATCTATAAGGAATTTGTAAACAAATCTTTTGATATCATGATAATATTCATATTTGTTGTAATTTGAAGGATACTTATTGGGTTTGATTATTTAGGACTAAATATATAAGGAATTTGTAAACAAATCTTTTGATATCATGATAATATTCATATTTGTTGTAATTTGAAGGATACTTATTGTTGCCCCCAACTTGAGTGTAATGTACTTGACCAATACTAGCCAAATTTCACCAAACTTTTAAAATTAACACAAACCCATGTTTTTCTTGATCACTAACATCCCAATGCAAGCTAGGTGAGAACTCATGAAAGTTGGGATACAAACAATAAGCAATTAATTGAAACTCATTGGTGGCAAGCCATCCAATCTATAATCAATGATAAGTATGCTAATACGATCAATACCACTAACAATTTACAAACATATATGATCATATATAGTAGATAACACTTGGGCTTGGATCAATGTGAAATTGGCAAATAATGATATGCAGATTAAAATGGTTTCCAATAGTAAACCATCCAATATCTACTTACAATACCAAATAAATGTCTAACTAGTAGTAAACCATCTAGTTTTACAATATTAGCAAGCTAAGATCTCTTACTAAATAATTCAAGTTACAATCTCCACATTAGTATCAACAATGATTATATGCAACAATCAAGTATTCTCTAAATAATAAAACATGGCAAGAATATTATATACCCAAATAAAGATACTAGTTGATGTAGAAACTCAAGATGAGATACCTGAAACTGAGAACTTATATGATTGACAAAAATCCAAAGGTGCAATTCATCTCAAGTTTGAAACATGTGGTATAAACTACTCTAGAACTTAGAAAATGGCCCCACATAGAGCACATTAGTAAAATCCCCCAATTCCCATCCACAAATTCTAAATATATAACCACAAGTATCAAACAATTACGAATAGGAATATTGTTGCATACTACCAAGGTACACTAGCCTCTTTATAACCTATACAACCTTCCAAACAATTTCTAAAATGTGGTGTGATTGGCTTGAAATGGTACAACACTTCCATAAAGTATAAAGGAAATGAAGCAACCAATATAATCTCTCAAATTTGGATGGCAACATTGAACTATGCGACCAACTCAAAGCTAGTCTCCAAGTGTAACTTACAAATTCAATGCATCATTTTACTTGTATAAAAAAAAAATTGATTCCTCCTTTAAGTGTTATGGCTACTATAAGGAAGAAAGGCAATCACTTATTAGGGTGCATTTCTTATAATATTAGAATAAACCACACAAGGAAAGATGATGGGAGTTATTGAGATATCACAAGTTGCATGGAAAACAACATGACTTCTGAAAAACCGCAACTTGCGAACAAAAAAGGCGCCATCCTAAATAGGTTTTTATTTTTTATTTTTTCAATTTTTATTTGAAATTAAAATCGTGACACTATTTTTTATTTTTTTCATTGTTTCAAATTGAAATGTTGTTAAAAATTAAACAAACCCTTATATTTTAACTTTAAATTTATAGTTTATTTATAAATTTATAAATTTAATATTGGATAAAAAAATTGTAATATTGTTTGTTAAATTTAATAATATAATTATTTTTATACATACAAATTAATTTATAAATAATTTTTTTCATAATTATTTATTTTTAACAAACATTTATTACTAATATAATTAGAAATAATATTTATTATTAAACATTTACATTTATAATTTTATTATATATAAATCATTTAATATTTAATTAAACTATAAAACATTAAAATAATAAATATAAATCAAATTATTATATTCTAATATTGTATATATTATAAATTTATTTATGTTACTATAGTTCAATAATTAATAATTTAAAATTATTATTATATTAATTTAATTTTTAATGATAAATTAAATATTTAACATTTGTTGTTTAATAACAGCTTTTTAAAAAAATTGTAGTGACTATAATGACAACCAATAATAGCTCTATTGGTCGACCCACCTTCAAAACCAATCAAATTCAACTTTATGAAGACATCTACAGATGATAGAATAAATTTGAGGTGGTCAAAACATTTGTTTGGATATTTAGTATTTGCAATGTAAGGTATACTAGCTCTTACACTCAGGTGAAAGCCCATTTTTGTGTCGTTCCTAGTTTGGGAATCAAAGCATGTCCAAAAAAGGATAGTAAAGGGTTACCACCTCACCAAATAATAGAATATATTAGAGAGCAAGAGGAATCAAATGCAAGAATTGCTCGTGGCACAAACAATCCTTTGAGGAGAGGAAGGGGATCAAGTAGGGCCCCTACTTCTTCCCTAATATTATGGTAGAGAGACCCATTTTTTGGTAGAACTGAAGAGAAACCTGTTAATGTGAAAAGAACAATTGGGCCATTAGAGAGAGCATTTCAAAATGACACTACAGAGATTGTATATCAAATCGTTGCAAGATGTCTCTATGCAAATGATTTGTATTTCAACATTGTTCAATCACAATATTGGTTGGATATGTTGAGAAAAGTAAACAAGGCTCCCCAAAGGTACATAAGGGCAGGTTATGAGAAGGTGTGACGCACCTTACTAGCAAAAGAGGTAAAAAATATAGACAATGCATTGACTCCCATTAGAAACTCATGGAAACAAAGAAGGGTGTCTTATTTTTTATGGATGAAAGGATGTCAAAAGTTGCCCATTAATCAATGTGATTGTAGTGTGGCCTAAAGGGGCAATATTTTTGAAAGTCATGGAATGTGGGGCAAATAAAGGATGTATAATTTATTGTTGACATCCTTATACAATGTATTCAAGATGTCGGTCCTCAAAATGTTGTCCAAGTAATAACGAACAATGTAAAGAATTGTATAGCTACAAGTATGTTGGTTGAGATGCAGTTTTCACATATATTTTGGACACCTTGTATTGTCCACTCTCTCAACCTCATGTTACAAAAGGGGTTAAAAATAAATTGGACCAAACAAATCTATGTTGAGGCTAAATAAATCCAAATGTTCATCACAAACCACATGTTGTGGGTCATTTTTAGATCACTTGCACAATTGGAGTTGTCGAAGGTAATTGAAATGCTTCAATTTTTAAATTTTACATTTCACTTCAGTAATTAATTTATTTATAAAATTTTGAGCATGTTTTTTTCTTTGTTTTTCAATATTTATTTTTTATTTTTAATAGGTTGTTGAGACTCGATTTGCATCCAACACAATTGTCTTTATGTGACTTGTGAAGGTTTGAGAGCGACTTTCTAGCATAGTTATTAGTCAAATTTGGCTCCTATAGAGAAATCTAATACTACGAGAGCAACAAATGTAAAGCAAATGATCTTAGATAACACTTGGTGGGAACAAGTGGATTATCTTCTTAGATTCACCGAGTCCATCATGAGTACGATTTGTTTTACTAACATGGATAAGCCATGTTTGGGATAAATATATGATGTCATTGATTCAATGATTGAGAAAATGAAATCCATCATCAATTAAACATATCAAGATCCTAAAGAAACTTTCTTCAAAGGTGCAAATAATTTGTGTTGAGAGGTGGAACAAAATGTCCACCCCACTACATCTTGCATTTGCATTGAGTCCCAAATTTTACAGTGATGAAATTCTTGCCATGTCATCAAGAGTGCCACCATACATAGATGCAAATGTCAATGAAGGGTATAGAAAAACACTTACTAAATTGTTCCTTGATCTTGAAATGGAGGATTTAGTTACAAATAAGTTTGTTGATTTTGAGCCTCCAATGGTCAAAGTGTTTCCACTCCATGACAAATATAGAAAGGATGCTCATGATTGGTGGTACCTCAATGGCCATACATCACAACACCTTCAAACTCTTGCAATCAAACTTTTATTGCAAGTAAGTTTCTTAATTTTTATTGTTCTCTCCAAATTTGTTTGTTCACTATTTTAAAAATAATGTAAGTTATTAACTTCAAATTTACAATTTTATAATTGTAATGCCCTCACTTTGTTTCAATAGGTTGCTAGTTCCTATTCATCTAAGTGAAATTGGAGTACATACTGCTTTATCCACTCAATGAAACATGCTTGATTGAAAACAAGTAAGACGAAAAAGCTAGTTTATGTGCATTCCAGCTTGTGTCTTCTTACTCATAGACAAAATGAGTACAAGGAAAAGGGCAAGAAGTTGTGGGATGCAGATCTTGAGTGAACTAATTTAGATTTCTCAGTTACCACACAATCTTTACTTTATGTGGAGTGAGATACCCAATGTGCTTCTAGTGCAAGTTGTAGTGGGGTTGCATGTGATTCTACTAATCTACCTACATCATCTAATGTCAATGGTGATGTTGATGTTAATCTTCATGATGACCCATACAATGATGATTACTAATGGTATTATTTCAATATTGAACCAATGAACAATGAATTCAATATATCTATCATAATATTCAAGTTTTGATAGATTCATATCAAATTAATATATTGTATTTCAAATGAGTAATATTTATGGTAGTTTTGTTTAACATATGCATGTTATGTTAAACAAAACTACTATATGCATGTTATGGAAGAAGAAGGGTCTCCCCAAATCCGTTGCCTCTTCATGACCTCGGGTTCGAGGAGTCAATTTTGACCCCTCTGTTTCGAAGGTTGTCTAATTTTTTGGTTGTTCTACAACTGTCGGTCAGCTGTTTTTGTTTGTTCTTCTAGTTCAAGTTTTGTTTGAACTATGCTTTCCTTTGGCCCTTTGGGCTTTCTGTGTGAAGGGTACAACACCCTGTAAATGCTGCTTATCAAAAACATATGCATGTTATGTGTTATTCTAAATTTAATGCTTGTTTTTAAGCTACAAATACATATATAGTTATGATTTTTATATGTTTTTTGTATGACCATACCCAAAAAATTGCCAACCCCCAAAAAATTTGTCGTACTGACAATTCCATACCCATGTACCCATACTTGTACTCGCATCGATTAGGCAACTTACGCAAATAGTAAATAAACAAAATATGGAAACACACCGAATGACAAGTTAGAACTCTTCAACAATTACTGTACGGAATTACTCATGGCTGGGAGGGTTTTCGTCTTCGAAACCATTCTTTGCCAAAGGGATTTTTGTTCTCACGCAAATGAGGAAGTACTCGTGTTCATTATTTGGAAAGAAGAATTTGATAAAATGAAAAAAAAAAAAAAAAACCATTTTCTAGGTCCAAACCCCTTTAATATCCTTTTGAGGGAATATAATATAATTTTATATTTTTTTCACTTTTTCCCTCGAAAGCTTAAAATTTCAAAAAAGTGTCTTTTTTAAAGTTTAATCACTTAACAACACTGTTACGACTAAGGTGTCTGACATTTATCTTAAGATTCTGGCATATTAACAAAACTGCTAGCATGTACCTTTCTGATTTCAATTTTCCACTAAACGAACCAGGAATCAAAGATCTAACCCCTAATCCATAACCATTAGATGAAAGAATTTTAATTCCCCATTTCATATTTAGCTTCAACGAAGATTCTACATATTGCCAATTAAATAAATTTTGGCTTTGACATTATGACCGAACAGCTAATTTTTGGAGATGCTCCATGTAAATATGAAAGCTTACATCATCCGTGAAAATAAAATCCCGTCCAGGTGGAGGTCCCTTGTCTGACTTGTATGTTGCAGAAGGATTCAACTTTGCAAGCAAAAAACGAGCCTATGCAATTGTTCAATACATGGATAAATTGTAGGAAAAGATATCAGTTTATCGGGAAAATTTATAGCAAATTCAGATTTTCAAACAACTCATTAGATTGAGACATTTGACAAAGGTAAAAATAAATTGGAAATAAATTACCTGTGATCCGTGCTGATCACAGACAACTAAGCGTGCCACAGGAAAACGCTCCTTTAGTATTTTATCAGAATCATCTCGAGGCAATTGCAACAAATTAGCAAAAGCCTGCAATGCATAATTTGATACAGGATAAATTAACTCATATGTCAAAAAAATCCTAAATGCAATCTGTTTGTATCTGATGAAACGATTAAATGATTATTCCAAAACAGAAAATACCATCTCTGTTTGAGGTCACCTCTGTTTCCAATGAGTTTTCATAAATTTGATAAGTACATGACATGTGCACCAATGGTCCATAATTCATAAGGCACAACTCTCAATCTGTTATCATACTAATAATTTAGTACTGTAAGTTGCAATTTCATTTACTCACGAAATGACTTGCTTTTAATAGGACCTAATGTACACACTGCTCTGTATTTCGTGACAATGTAACAACGGGAACAAATAGCAAAAGGCACAAAGAGAATTCAGATCACAGATGCATAATGCCATGCATTCTAAAGAAGAGCATTTCTTATCACTTTTAAACACCGGCAGGGTTCACGCTGCTTGCAAAGTCCACCTAGTACAAAATCAGTTGCACATTTCAATCATTTTTGGGATATGGTAATGACATGTTTAAGGAGATACCTTTGCCTCTGATTAAAAAGCTAATCACCAATTCTAGATCACAGTGATCCTTAAAATCAGTGTGGACTGTGGAGATTCTGTTTTCACCGTTCACTAACTACAGATCTAATCTTACTGGCTTAAAAAATTCTTCCCCTGACCAATAAGTTGCTTAAAGCTTACAGAAATCAGAATAGTTCAAAAAGAACACATGCAAGACAGCCTAAAACTACTGGAAAATGACTGAAACAGCAAGGATGAAGCATGAAAATACGACTGAACATACATGTATAACTGGAGAAACCTTTGAAGGGGAAAAAACTTCAGCAAGGGTGAGCTTCAACTCTTATGTCACAATATATCAGCTTCTACAAGTATGTTCAATGTCACTAAGACCTTCATGAGCTCATGGATACAAGTATAAAGGAGTTCCACACCTAAAACATGCCTGCAACTCCATGAAAACTCTGCAAACCAGTCTGCAACACCTTTCCATGAACACTTCGGGACAATGGAATATGAGCCAGCCTTTGTACAATGTCTTACATATATTTTTACAACTCCAATAAGTCTCCTTAGGCAGATTTCTTCGTACAAAACATTTATGCTTTTATAACTACAAGTCTCCAACCCATTCTCCTATCCATTTGATTTTACTTTAAAAAACACAACTCTTACAACACCCTTATATTTCCCTTCCTTGACAATGCTCAATCTACCTTTCACAACATTTGTTTCAACATTCCCAAAACTAGATCCAATCTTACCAAACTTATTTTCCTTTCCTACCCAACCTCAGTTTTTCCTTCCATTCTCCACGACTTCTCCCTTCTCTCTTATCCCCCTTCATGTCAACTTTCTTGATCCTCACTTTTGCAACCCTCAATTTTTCCTTCCATTCTCCATGACTTCTCCATTTTCTCTTACCCCCCTTCATGTCAACTTTCTTGATCCTCACTTTTGTTACCAGCTTTTTGCTACCAGCCCTCATATTATTGAGCATGTCATAGCAATCCTAAATCTTACTCCCTGTTCTCTTTCTCTTGACCATATTATAGCTCACTTTTTGCATTACCCCCACCTTTGATCACTTCCTTAGACTTAGACACTTTCATGTCCTTTCATATCCTCACTCCCAACACCTTTTTCCTCTTTCACTTACACTAGACCTCCTATGGTTCACAATGATGGTATGTCTTTTCCCACTTTTAAAACACGTATGCACCCTATAGAGGCATCGGGGATGGTGAGGCCTTATCATTTCTCCTCCCCATCGTTCATGATACTCTACCTATAGTTTCTGAAGCTTCTCTTTCCTAATGCCTCCCATCTTGATGACTTATCTTTTGATGCTTTTAGTGAATCTTGCCACAATGAAGATGAGGTTCATGTGTTTTATGATGTATCTTTCCCATGAACCTCTCCAGCACATTAATGCATATCCTACTACACCTCCCCCCACTTCTCTTACACATCTTTTCAATGCAAATGCTAGCTCTCACAATGACATTGAACACAAAGCCATAAAAGATCATTTCTTAACAGTCACATTGGATGCACTTCATCACGATGATTCAAACATCACTCCTTCCACTAGTGATGCTTCTAAATTCCAATGCATAACCTCTTGCTAATGAAGAGAAATATGAATGTCAACCCATACGCAGCCCTTAAAATGTGTATGTGTACCTTTCCACATGCTTCCTGAGAGTCAAGACATGCATTCCAAGGCTTGGAAATAGAAATGAATAGAGAAAACCCTTCAAATTCCTCTTTTTGCATGAATAGTGCTGTGTTTGTTGTTTGCCAGAGATAAAGTGTGTTACTTTAGCCAACTTCGCCAGGGAAAATTTTGTTTGCTGCTAAGTTTTATACATTCACCGTGATGTTTGTTATGTTTGCCAAGACCAAAACGTGTAAGCAACAAACTCACCAAATCTAGCAAAATAACAAGTTTTTCAAACCTGCACACAAATCCATTTTCTTCCTCAAGATGCTCTAAATCAATGTGAGTCTTCAGCAACCCTACACACAAGTCCTCAATGTACCAAAACCAACAAAAACCAACTTATGCACATTAAGGGACTCCTTGCCTAGTCTTCCTTAAGAGAAATGGAGAAAAATCAACCTTTAGGATCATGATCAAGATCCAATTTTCTGATCATACCTCCCCAAGTAGGAAGCATTTGGTCCCCAAAAGCTTCCGAACCCATAAAATGTGGAGTTTTCTTTTCAACATCCTCTTTAGGATACCGTTTTTCCTTGGTTGGGAGTTGCCATTTCAACCCAATCAACCAAGTTTCATGTAATCCCCTACATGTATACCTTTCTTTCTTCTATAGGAGCATACCTTTGATGCAAGAGCATCCCAGGTTGATCCACAATCCTACAACTATTAGAGACCAAGGTCATGATTTATAGACTACTAGGGGAATTGATACTAAGAGGATGCACAAAAGGCATAAGTGCACACAAAGGCCCAAAGGCAGTTCTTACCACAGAAGCCAGAGATTGCACACTAAATGTAGGAGTAGAGGATGCAGAAAGAGCAACAAGAATGGTTCACAGATGGACTGTGCATGGAAAGTGAAGCAAAGAAAGGCACACAAGCAATGTGAAACAACAAAGGGAATGCACGATGGTGCATTCAATTCGATGGCAAGAGAGGGAGTGCTCATTTGCAGCACAGGAAGAAATTGAAGAAGAAAAAAATAACTTCTGGAGATGGGAGGATATCCAGTTTAGTTAACACTAGTTATTGAGGGATTCACCATTCTGGAAGGTTTATTCCCCTCTTATGGTTTTTATCGGATTCGAGATACTTTTTGCAGAATATATAATAACAGGAACAAAATGCAAAGAAATCTGATTGATGAGGTACAAAGTTCCTTGCCAAACAAACACGGTGAATTTAAAGATTTACTTTACTGCTACTTCCCAAATTTTATATGAGTTTTGGGGATGGGAGGATGCACTTTTGGGGATGGAAAAAACTTTTCCAGATTTTGAGGGTGATGGGGGAACAGCTATTGAATTAATATAAGAAAATAATATCTAAATTTTTAAAATACAATTTAATAAAGTAAATTTAAAATAACTTTAAACAAACTAAAAGAAGCTGAAATTTTAACCATTTAACTTCGGACATTTCAATCTTTCTGTATAAAAAATTATCAAACAATGCATTACCAGTGAAATATATATAAAATAAATTTTCTTAGCATTTTAGACAGTGATATACTAAACTTAAAAAAAGCATACTTTTAGTGAATAGCAATCTCAACTGAGGGATAATAAATGCAGCAATAATCCCAGCTCTAATAGCACTACTAAGATTCTCTACAAAATTAAGATGACAGGAAATCTGATTTATATAGAAGTTGATATTTCTCTGAACAAATCAGTGTTTGCTGTTGCATAGGGTAAGCTGCTCGGGAGCACTTAGTATCCAAGTGAGCTTGCCAATAGATCAAATGACAGGGTAGACACAATTCCTCAGCTTTCTCCCCCTACTCAAAGGAAGCTCTCTAATTCCAATTCCACCATTAATTAGTTTGATGCTCAACAAAAATTCTGAGCAATTGTTTGCCAGGTGCCCTATTTGTAGGAGGGCATTTGAATAGAAATGATGCTCTCTAAAAGTAGAACTGAACCAGACTGAAAAGACAGTTTAAACAGGAAATAGCGCTAGACTTAATATGGTTCCCGCTAATCGTATTGAAATCTAAAATTCTGGAACTAGGCAAAACATAAAAACTAACTATTTTCTTTCCTATTTTAAAATTTTTGAAACCATGAAATGAGTTTTCTTTAACACTCTAAAAGATCTTAGAAAAAATATAAAAACTATAAATAGTACTGGACCTAGACCTTTTTCTGTCTTTGCTGGAGTATTAAGAAACATAATTTACACAGATTGAATGCAGTATTAACAACACATAATTTGCACAAAATTGAATGCAGAATTAAGAGCACAGTCAATAATTAATAATGCACTGTAAATTGTCAAATCAAAAAATTAAAAAACCAATCAAAATGGTTTAAATCATAGAAGCATTACTTTAAATCAGGATTGACTCAGCAAACCAAAAATTATATGGAATTCAATTTATCAATTTGCATCCAGAAAAGTCTCAGGTAAAAAGCACTGCTTTTCCATCCAGCATAGTTTAAAACAGTTTTTCTTCTTTGATTTTAAAACTAGAGGGGGATTGAGTTTAAATCGTAGAAACATTACTTTAAATCAGGATTGACTCACCAAACCAAAAGTTATATGGAATTCAATTTATCAGTTTGTATCCAGAAAAATCACAGATAAAAAACACTGCTTTTCCATCCAGCATAGTTTAAAACAATTTTTCTTCTTTACTTTTTAAAACTAGAGGGGGATTGAGGGGTCCTTCACAGAAAATGCCATTTTTCATAAATTTAGTGCTTTCAAGCAAAATCCAATTCTTTAAAACAATGAACTTTTAGGGTTGGTTGGGATTTGATCTAGATTTTTTTATTTCTTTTTAACTCCCATGTGTTCTCCTCAGATTTTCCTGGGACCAGCCCTCAGTCTAGTGATTCAACCCAGGTACATCTCAGACATATCTAGGCCGAATGGCCAGGATCAGGGCTGACCCAAACCAGATATAGACTAGGATCCAAACCCAGCAAACCTGGTATCATAGACATAAAGGCTAAACCTTAACAAACAGAATCTGAAAGTACTCCTTTTATTTTAGTACCGTTTGGGTACAAAGTTGAAATCTTGAAGAACAGATTTTGATGTTAATCAGAAGTCAGTTACCTGGTGTTCTGGTTGATTTTGAAATCCAGATTTCCGCCATTGTGCAATAGTCATTCCATGAAAAATAACCACAGTAAAATAAGCATCTAAAAGAAGGATCTGATCAGCAGAAATGGCAGAAACATCAAGAAGAGCTGGCTCTGGAGGTGCATTTAAAGAGTAGGACACCAATGATGGTTGAATCATAAAAATCGAATTGTTCACATTTTCTCTGTTAAGTATCATCCTCAAATATGCAGTTTCATCTGGACTGTTGTTGAAAACCTGTTCAACATTGCCAACAATTGTACATCATTTGAGTCTTTCAATGATGCATCATTGTAATACTCTCTTCATGAATATAGTGGAACAAAATGAGAAATTTTAGGCTTTCAAGATCATTTCCCCAAATGACTGACAGAGGCTTCACAAATACACAAAGGCAATAAAAAAATTCATTGACAGCGCACATATATATATATACCTGGGCAAATGGAGAACGGCGTAAATGAAAAAAGAACTCTGGAAAATTTGCAAATCTTGGAGACAAGCTAAAGGAAGAAGGATCGTTCTTTTGATAAACTCCAAATCTGGAGGACAAACGAATCAAAGACATGTCCAGCCATCTAGTTGCATCAAACTCATCCTGCAAATTATCAAACAAAAAAACGTCAAGACTGTTGTGGAATTACTTATAGCATAATTCATTTGAGTGATGATTATGGAAAATTGTTTCACTCGAGAGTTGTAAAAATCTAGATGAAGTATTGAACCAAAGGATATCCACTTCCCGAAGTATTACCTCTAAACATCCCTAAAATATATTGATAGAAAGACAAGTCGGGCAAAATATACTGTCATAATACTGCAGATCGCCGTGCTAGGTAGACCAAGATTATGTTACAATAAATTTATTACATCATTGTTGTATATATGTTAATAATAATAATAGTAATACATAATTATTATTAACATCAGGTGGTTGCTGGGTGGTTGGTCAATTTGTTCCTCTGAGTATTTTATCCTGTATATATTCCACTTCTACTGATCAATAAATTAATCCCATTGCTTCCAACTATATTATGGTATCAAAGCATTTTTTTCTTCCGGTGCTTGTAAGTGAAAATGTGATTTGGAGAAGGATAAAAAAATTCCTGTGAACTGGAGCATTGGAAAGTTGCAGAGGCATAAAAGAGGCATTCAACAAAGGTTTGAATGTGTGAGGAAGCTGCAACCAGACATAAATGCCCTGCCTATGCCATGCCCTGCTTGTGCCTGTCACGTCAAAAGGCCGGAAACCATTACAGGAAATCTATTGTCATTTATGAGGAAGTAACACCATTTGTCTGACAAGAGAGGTGAAGCACAAAAAATACTGCACAAAGCACTAGCCCTGTTGCAAATTGCTAAAAAGAAGAATCAGAAATTGTAGGTACAGAAATGTGAAAAAATGCCTGTCAAAAGGATGGAAATATCTGGTGACAATGTCCAGTGGCCTGCACTTTGTTCTTTATTAACTCTTCCTTCGCAAGCCTGATACATGAAGAAAATTGCAGACACTAGCAACCTGTGAATAATCAAACATGAATGCTGAAGATATTCTAGGAGTATCAATGGGAGAAGGAAAAAAAATCGTGTATAGAAAGAGTCATGAACATTACAAGTCAAAGGTGTATTTTGCATTTTATTCTCTAAATCCCACTTTGTCTATTACGTTTAGAGGATTTTTTTTTTCAAACATGGGAAACTTATCTTTAGTTTTGAAAGGGATTTTAAACCGATTATTTTTTTAAACTTCTTTTTATTTTAAAGTTCAAAAATAAAAATAAAAAGTGCAAATAATATAATTTCAAATAAAAGAAAACAAAAAGTATATTATTTATATTTTTTGCACTTACCAAATTATATTTTTTGGAGCAAAGTTGAAAAAAAATAATTGCAACAAAAAATAAAAATATCCAATTCATTTACTTGTGTTACATTTTGTAACAAACATCATAGCGTTCAGTATAAACAATGTCTCTAATTCACATTTACAAGTAAGGTCATCATATCGATTTACTACATCTAATGATTGAAATAGCTTCAACAATGACAATTGTGGCATCAACTCTATAAATCATGGAGGACAAATAAGGGCGACAGATTCTTTCCAGAGATAAGGACCCCCTTATCCTAGAAAATGGCTTCCAATGCTCCAAACATAATGCTTCCTAACTCTTACTTGTTGAGAGCTGATAATAATTCTGCCTAGAAAACCAGGTTCCAAACTCAACTTAAATTTGAAGATTTGTGGGGTTTTGTTTCTAGAAGAGTAATTAGAAATTTAGAAGAACACAAATTGGAGACAAGCAGAGACAGCATGATAAGACCAATCAAAATACCAAATTGATAATCTTGTTTGATGTTGCAAATAAGGTTCAACGTCACATCCAAACAACTACCAAAGACACTTGGGATCATCTCAAGGCAATATAGGAATTCAAGAATCAGTATCAAATCCTCCATTTACAACATCAATTACACTGTTTGCAAATGCAAAATGGTGAAAATTTGGACTTTCTAAGAAGGGTTGCAGAAATCTAAACATCACTACAAGTGTTTGGGGGAATTGTGTCAGATGAATCTCATGTACCCATCATCTTCAAAGCACTGTCCCCTGCCTTTCATATGTTTGTTACATGTCTCAATGTGGCTAGTAGAAAGCCATCCTTTGAGGATTTGGTGAATTTGCTTCAACAAGAAGAGGAAACTCATGATGAGAGCTCCAATTCTCGAAACAATCAAGCACTCGCATCTAAGCATATGAGAAAGAAACCTAAACATCAAAATGCACAGAAAAGTAAGTCTCATTTGTGTAAGTAAGGGACAAAATCTCTAGGAATGTTAGTACAACTCATTTTCCAATGGCGAATCTAGCTAGTGAAAGCCACAACAAAATTCTTAGGGGAACAACAAGAAGAATTCACAATAGCAAAGAAAGCACAAGAAGCAACATGGGAATGTTGCATCAATAAATAATACTAGTGAAGAAGATTTGTGTATGCTACAAAGACACATGACTCCACTTCTAATAGTCATGTTTGATATGTTGATTCTAGTGCACCCAAACACATGACAAGAAAACAAGAGTGGTTCTCTAACCTCACTGCATGCACTTCATATGGGCAAGTTTTACTTGCTGATGATACATCCTATGAAATGCAGGGTATTGAGGATATTTCTTTACCACTTAAGTATCACAAGTGTTTACTTACCGGCGTTCTTTGTGTTCCAAGGCTCACAAAGAACCTTCTATTTGTAAGTTCGTTACAAAAACACAACTTGAAGTTTGAATTTGAAAAATAAAATGGTTAGGAACTAGGAACTATGGCTCATTCAAGACAAGACTGAAAATGGTAAAATCGCTCATTCTTCAAGGGTCAATAAAATGTTTTAGTTGGTTGATGTCGTCCATGAAGACAAGGCCCTTGCAATAAAAATGAATTCATCCACTACTTTTTGGTATAGAAGAATTAGTCACTTCAATGTGGGGTATCTTCCTACGTGTATCTTCTTACGTTGAGTAAACAAGACATGGTGCAAGGACTTCCCCCCATGAAAAAAACAAAAAAAAATGCTCCATCTTGCCAAGAAGCAACATTAGGCTCCTTTTCTTGATACAAAAAACATGAGCCTCTAGTCCCATTGATTTGATGCACACCTATCTGCAAACTCATGACACCCAATCATAATCATGCCTAGTATTTTTTTGTTTTTGTGGATGATTATTCCAAAAGAATTTGGGTTATTGCTTGACTCACAAAGATCAAGCCTCTAAAAATTTCAAAAACATTCAAGTTGTTGCATGAAGGCCATTTGCTCACTCCCGCAAGGCCATCTGCTCACTCCTACAAGGCCATCCACTCAAATCAAAGGGGATTCACTGGTAAGGAGTTTTCGAACTACTGTCAATAACATGGAATCAAAATATGGTTAACCATAGCATACGTTCCTTAGCAAAATGGCATTGCAAAGAGGCCTTAACGTATTACTATGGAAAAGGTGTGATGCATGTTAAAGGATGTACATCTAGTTCCTACATTTTGAGTTGAAGCAATTCATACAATTGTATATTTGTTGAATTGGACACTCACCAAAGTGCATAAAAACATCACCCCTAATGAGGCATGAACTGAGAAGAAGCCCTCCATTTCACATCCACGAGTGTTTCGATATATAGCTTTCATGAACATTTCCAAGGTGCAAAGGAAAAAGTTGGATAAATAATCCTGGAAATGCATTTTTCTTAGATATAATTAAGAATCAAAGGGATATCAACTTCTAGGTCTCGTCATTAAGAAGTTGTATCTCAATATGGATGTAATTTTGACAAGGGTAAAGGATACAACACATCCTCCTCACTATCACTTATCAGCCATCAAACACCCAAAGTTACTAAGATTGAAGATAAGGACCTTGACGACACTGACCATGTAGTAGAATAAGGTGAAGAAGCCTAGGAAAAGGCTTTGTTTCCAATGGAACAACTGCCACCTCTATCTCCACCTTAGTCATCATCTCTTGTGCACAAAATTCCTAAGCGGTATTATACCACAATGAAGGATACAAAGGCAAATCTAGTTGTAGATATGTCTAACTCCAAGACAAAGCCTCGTAGCAAGTCTCATGAGGAAGTGCATTTGATCCTTATGCACATAGTCATTTAAAATTTCAAACCAAAAGCAATGAAGCAAGCTCTTAAGTCATCCCCTTGGAAAGATGAAATGGATATAAAACATAAGGTGTCGTTGAGGAACAACAATTGAGAACTTGTGATCTTCCACCAAGGGAAAAATCTATTGGATGCAAAGTTGCACAAAGCCTAGCTTCTGGATAAGAGCTATGCACAAAAATAAGGCTTTGATTACAAAGAAACTTTTGCCCCCACTACAAAGATCAAAACTATTAGTATAGTTTTTGTGATAGCAACATAGTTTGGTTGACTAATTCATCAAATGGATATCAACAATCTCTTTCTTAATGAAGATCTCAAATAATAAGCTTATGACTCAACCTACGGGTATACTACACTTGGGTAGCAACATAAAGAGTGTAAACTTGTGAAATCGCTCTATAATCTGAAACAAATGCACATAGCCTAGTACATCGAGATTGATGAGCATCTCCTCCAACAAGACTTCACCGAGAAGCCCTATGATCCCAATCTCTACCTCAAAGAGAAAGTGGGGGAGATCATGATTTTCTTAGTATATGTCAAGCATTTAGTCATCATTGGGAGTTCTCCGAAAATGATTGCAACAACAAAGACCAATCTCAAAGGATCATTTTGCATGACAGATCTCAAGCTCTTGCATTATTGTGTTGGACTTGAAGTGTGGCAAAAGAATTATATTTTTGTACCTCAAATGAAATATGCCAAGACATTGCTTGAGAAATTCAAGATGGAAGATTGCAAACCCATGACAACACCCATGGGGACAAGATTGCAACTTTCCAAAGATAACCCATCACCGCATATAAATGTTACATTTTATCACCAATTGATTGAGTCTCATTACCCTGAAGCTGTCAGTTACCTTTTGAGGTTTATGCGAGAACTTAAGGTTTCACACTGGAAAGCAACAAACCTCCATGATTACATACAAGAATTTGGGTTCATCAATTGAGGATAAAAAGAAAACCAACATTGCCATCAGAATATACATTTTTTGCTAGATTATAAAAATTGCAAACAAACCAACTTATGAATTTAAACTCTATAATTTATGAGAAACAATGCCAAATGGTACTTATCTTAACTGAAGATAAGCTATGCTAGGGTGCTCAAGAGCAAAGAAAACAAAACAGAATCACTTCCACAAGGACCTGTGAGTCTTATGAATCATCCCATATCTTCCTTATGGGATATGTGAGTGGTGCAATGTATACAGCAGCAAAAATTAATAAGAGTTTGACACCTTACCACTTTGGCAATAACTCATTGTTACCATTCTACACCTGATTCCTTAGTTTCATCCCTATGAGTCGCATATATATGATGTGGTAATAATCACCTGACTCCTTAATTCCATCCCTATGAGTCGCATATATATGATGTGGTAATAATGCTTCTATAGTTGCGACGCTGGCAAAGTGGAACTGCATTGGATTTAGTTGACCACTGAAGACTAATGAACTTCGCACCTCCTTGAATATACTATATGGTATATCTTACTGCGACTCCTTTATAAAGTGCACGGCCTATCTTAAGTGTACAGCAGTCTTGAGCATAGTCGCCAAGTTTGGAGAGGTGGCACAAATTCAATCGACCCAACTGAATATTGACTGGGTATAATAAATTGATCCCCTCATTGACTATGCAGTATGAAATGGTACGATACTTTCAAGGCAGAATTAATAATATTTTATTCTCCCAATCTGGACATACTGCAATATTTAATTCTGCAAATACTCCAATATTTAATTTTGTAAATACCTCCGCAAATACTCCAATAAATTCCTCAAGCCATTAATATTCTGAAACTTATCCTTTTAAAAGACTTCACAAATTTCATTCACTAAAACACACTTTGAATTTTGGAGTAAATCCACCAAGAGATGGTCTTGGATTTTCATCCAACCACCAGAAAAACCCAAGGGTTTCTGTCCTCAAGCTTGTTGAATCTGTAAAACAAGCTCTCCAAATTCTCTCAATAAAATGATTTCCAAAAGATAATTATAATTTATTTTTCCACCACCTTTTATTTTTTTAATTATGTTTGCTTTTCCTAAAGTGACTTATTTAATAATTTACCAAGACATTTATTATAAGTCACTTTAATAACAACACCGATTAATTAAATATAAATCTCTCTAAAATGATTTAGGACAATTTAATATTTAATTAATTAAATTATTCCCTTAATTTTTCCCACCTTAGCTTATGGGAATAAAATAAGCTAGTGGACTCCAACGGATGATCACTAGGAAAAAGGGGACATTACATATGCTAACTTCATATCTCAAAAGTTAAACATGACATTCATCACCAAACAGGGAAAAAAATACAGATCTCATGGAATAGATTGTGAAACAAACTATTGTCTTATAATATTTTTGTTCCTTTGTATTGTTTGTCTTTCCAGGTATTGATCCTTGCCATTGCACATTAAAGTTTAGTTTATTTTAAGAGGAAGGCCTTGATTTTTTATCAACAGATGTGTCAAAAGCTTGGGCTAAACTAACAGATTAGTAAGTTGATACAAGAAATGTCTAATCAAAATGAAGTAGGTGTCTTATAAAAAATACTACCAACTACTGAAAAATACTAACTGAGCTGGATTAAGAAAGAAATTGAAATAAACCATTAAAAAATTAATAAAAAATTGAAGCTATCTAAAAAGGGTTTCAAATATATACTTCCGTCTCAGAATAAAATGTATGAGTCAGGATGGCATCAGCAGTGGATGGCTTATCTTCAGCTGCAGCAACATGAGGTAAACAGCCTTCACAGGTCTCTCAGCTGCAACCTCAAGATAGCCTCTAGCATCAGGAATCTATTCAAAAACATTTCAAAAATCTGCTTCCATCTCAGAATAAAATGCACGAGTCAGGATGGAATCAGCAAAAGATGGCATATCTTCAGTTGCAGCAACATCGGGAGGTACGCTACTATCACTGGTCCCCCTAGCTTCAACCTCAAGATAGCCTCTAGCCTCCAAAATCTATCAATAGCATACTCACTTGCACTTGCCTTAACTAATCGCTTTCCTTTGTCTAGACTCTACACTACCTCTGAACATCAAAATAATACTCCTAGAACCATCCCCAAATATTTCAACTAAAAAAATTAATACTGCTCTCATTGTCACAAACCCCTCTTCCAATTTCTATTGCTACTTTGGCAATAGGTATTTTAATAAAATTGAGAAATAGGAAAGGTGATAACAATGGCAATGTAACAAAAACAGGGATAGTATTGTTTACCTCTCTGGGTATATATCAACGTACTACGTACACAGGAAGTAAACTGAACTATATGCAACACATAGATAGAATAACATAATATGATTGAATCATGAAACACTTCTATTCATTTCCAGCAAATATCAATATGTACAATCTAACTGTCACAGTATCATTAATTCCACACAACCCATCCGACTACATGATCCCAGTACATATAGCGCTCGGCGGTGGTTGAGTAACCAACCGTCGTGCCGCTTCATAACCATAACTGCCCACTAATCAGGACTTAGTTACATGCCATTAAGTATACTTACTTATTCCCGCTACGACTATGGTTTTATTATCAAAGCAACCAGCCGACTATGCTAAGGCCTTATGTCGGCTTACAAGTATTAGTTGTGCACAAAAAACAAATTACAAATGATTTATTTTCACATCATGTACAATTTGTCAGAATCCTTGCATATAATTACATTAGTGTGGGAGATAATAACAATAGTTACAATACTATCCAAAATAAAGGAGAGATCATACAACAAAAGACATATTTAAGGGCCACGATGCTTAAGGTATGGAAACACCATACAATACTCCTTATGGAAAAAGTCACTCCACATTATATCTCCAACATGAGATCCCAAACACAACACCATACAATACTCCTTATGGAAGAAACTGCTCCATGCCATATCTCCATCATTAGTTCCCAAACACAAACATTGGTATTCACATCTCATACAATGATTCCTTTATAAGACCTTCTAATAACATAATCGAGGAGTACACTAGTCCAAACATAGAACAATGTATTACCCCATATAACTAATTACACAAGTTATCCATATGACCCAATATAACTAACTAAATGAATGTGCAACACATGTTTGCATTACCAACACCCCATAATATTTTATCCCTAGGTACATAGCATGGCATCTCTCCTTGACACGTGTTCTCCCAAAAACATCAAAAGAAATAGAATAAACTATGAAAATCTTTTCCCACTCTATCCAAAACAATGCTCCAATACCTAGGAAGTTGTAGTTGACAAGATAGAAATAAATAAATAAATGTGTTAATGGGTAATTAGTCCCCGACCGTTGGTTGGTTGTACTTGGTAGTTGTTGATGGTTGGTGTCCTCAACCAATGTCGGCTAGCTATTTATTGTATGTTGCACTTGTAGTCGAGGACCGCACACATTTTGGTATTCTATAACTATTGCCTATCCGTTGAATGAAGAATACAAGACATATTTTGTGCATTGTCTGAGTAATTAATATGTTTTATTATTGTTGTTACATATTTTTGTTTACTCTTTTTTAATTAATCAAGTGGCATTAAGGAGTAAACATTTGGCGCTGTTGCCGATACGAACCTTGGTGATACACAACACATAGACATGAATCATGGAGATGTGATCGGACAGCCAACCGAAGAACCTGTGCAAGCAAACGAAGAAAGGGAAGACACGTTGACAAAAGACTTGATAAACCTGTGGGATATTTCACTAAAGGAGCACATACGGAGGGAAGCTCTCAGGAGAGAGATCCCTCAAGCTGCCATCTGGGACAGTCTAATTGTCAACCTAGAGGTTGATCATCTTCTTGACAAACTACTGAGATTGATTGCATGTCACTACATCATTCTGCAAGATCTTCGAGTTGAGAAAGACAAAGAACAATGAAGGCAACAGAGACTGTAATGATACGAAGAAAGAAACAAAAGGAAAGAAGAAGAGCATGATACTAACCGACAACATATGTCAAAAACTTAATGCCCTTAACCTTAAATAAAACCAGCAAATTAATAAAAAGAGGTCAAGAATCAATTGACCAGAAAATAAGATCCCTGAGAATGAAAGAATAAAGAGAACGACGACGACAATTGAGGGGTGAAATTGAAGGTGAAGGATTTTTGAGGAAAAGTCTGAGCCCACGCAAAAGCAAAAGCCGAAGTGTGAGCAAAAGTCATAGTCGGGAGAGAAAGAGAATCGTCAAGACAAGAGAACGTATGAAGGGAGAGTTTGCCAACTCGATTTAACTCGGCAGGAGAAGGATAGCATATGGAGTGCGAGTAATTGAGGTTTGAGGAAGAATTTTTTGGCTACACCCAAATGGAAGTGCATAATGGATTTAATCAAATGTACATTGATAGGAGTATGCAGGGCATCCGATGTGGCAATCTAGATGATCAACTACATGATTGGGTTGAACATAGCTAAAGTTTGCAACCAGTCCAGACTATTGTTGGAGAGGATTAGATAATTCTTGGCACAAAAGCATAAAGCTTTTTATATGACATAGCATGCTAGTGCCCTTCTCTTGGATGCTATCTACACTTAGGTTCCCACCGACAAGTGGGGGAAGTTTCAACCACTAGCCTAGAGAGATCCATCAATACCAACAACATTCTATTGGACCACTCTCGATATACAGGTAGCAAGGGGAGAGGAGATCACTCAGCCAACCGGAAAGAAGAGGAAGCAAAGAGAGGCATTATGCAATGGAGGAGAAACTACAGAAGAGGATGCACCCATAGAGTTGTCCTCTACATTGGCCACCACACCGACGGAGGATGTATCATTGGCAATCGATGCATAGTCACTATTGGAGATGGACATAGATGAGGCTGTACCAATGAGTGAGACAATTACAGGAATGCCACCACCACCACCACCACTGTTAGTGGCACTACCAACACTACTAGGTGCACTGCCAGGACCACTAGTGGCATTGCCAAGACTACCAAGTGCACTACTAGGACCGCCAGTGGCATTGCCAAGACCGCCAAGACTGCCAGGTACATTACTAAAACTACAAGCTACACTACCAAGATTGCCAATACCGACAGCCATAATATCAACATCGCTAGATACTCTATTGTCAAGGGGTATTCCCATACTCATTAGTGTCACACAGATAGACCAGTGGTTAGATATGCAAGAAATACCAATCTAGGTTCCAACATTCCCCTCACCGAGTCCTTCCAGAGTTATGGCCGAAGGACTTGAGTACGATCTATCAATCATGGTGATTGAGGGTACAGAGCCAGACTCTTCACACGCACACCCATAGCCAAGCTCTTCACAAGCACACAAACTGGACGTCATGGACACTCAGGAGAGTGGGGGACTTCCTCGGATGCCTCAGCCACCTTTGGATGCACAGGATTTACCACCTATCCCATCAAGCGAGGACGAGGACGAGGAGTCGAGTTGCTCTGAAGGGCTAATCATTGAGATAGCCAATTGTAATGTCCCCAATTTCCGACTAGATATTTTATTTAATTGATTAAATATTATTTTGTCCTAAATTAATAATTGGGGCATTAATATTTAACTAATTATTTATTTACTAAAGTGACAATTAAAAAGTTAATAAATATTATAAAAGTCACTTTATTAAGTTAAAAGGAATCTTCTAAAAGTTTGAGGGTAAGCCTTTAAAAAGGGACGAAAGCAGATCATTTGGACATCTTGTGGAATTATTATCTTTTGGAGATTGTTTGAGATTTGGAGAGTTTAGCTTATAGGAGGCTTGAGGACAGAAACTCTAGAGTTTCAGGATCGGAGATTTGGATGAAAACCCAAATCCTCTTCAAGCAGATTCAATTAGGGTTCGCAAAGAGCTTCAATGAGTAGATGATCGATTATCGATTGTGAAATTTGTGAGTCTTCATTGAAGACAAATTTCAGGAGACAATCGAATATTGGAGGAAATTGAATACTCAAAGGTCCGATAATATATTGGACAGGTGATTCCAAAATCAATATTTATATTAATATATTTTTGGTGTACAACTTGGCTAAAATTAAAGGGAATTGCTAATAGTTGAAGCTACCACACCAAGTAAAGGAACCATGACTTCATTAAACAGTTGAACAGCTCACTAAATTCCAGCACTTATTCCAGAAAAGACAATTTGATATATATATATATGGCTGCAAGTTTAAGGAGCTGAATATTATATAAGGTGACCAGTTAATTAGAAAGAGAGACGCAACCAGCCGATGTCTGCAACGAAAAGACAAAGAGGATCAGCGGCAGAAAAAACAAACCTTCAGATGCTAGAAAAAGACAAATCAGCTGCTAGATATTCATTTAAAGCTATCGCAGCTTTATGTGGCTGAGTGAATTGAGATAAGATAAAGCTACAAAAGTAGACAAATTAAGGAGCGCCAATTCTTAGATATTTCCAAAGGTTCAGATAAGACAAGATTGCAGAAGAGGACAAATTAAGGAGATGCCAAGGCAGTCATAAAATAAGGGGCAAATATTATAACAGCTATTTTCCAACCCATGGCATTTGTCCTTGAGGTCGTGAGCTCTCCAGTATTACTACATCCAAAATAGGGAGTGTTGCGATTAGTTTCCAGGCCCAAAATCTTGAGTTTTTTCTGCCAAGTCAGAGGTTAGAATGTAATATAATTGTGAACATTTCATTCTGTAAATTTTGAGAGCAACAATTGGTATCAGTTTGCATTTATTCTATCAAATTTGTATCTCAGATATGACTATCTAAATGTGAAATCATTATGGAGTATATTGTCTTTCATTTGGATGTATTGGCTGATCGCATGAACTGAATTAATGCAATGTGTAAGGTTATTTATTTGCTAGGTTATATATATGATTTGCAAACTTTCAATCCATTGAAGATCCTCAGTTCAGTTAGCGTGCAAACTGTTTGACAAAATGCCAATGTGTCAAATTGAAAAATCATAAAAATATTGCCCAATTCCATTAGGGATTTTACAGTGGTATCAGAGCGCAGTTATCTTGCCAGCCTGTGGTGTTAACATTTGCATATCAGATTACAGCAGATTTTTGGTTTGGAAAACATGAAGTCAAATCAGGAACTCATGGTAGAATTTATAATTTTATACAGATCTTTCAAGAATATCAAAAGAATTTGACAACATTGTTAGAGCATCTGGAGTTGTTGGAGCCTCACTTAGTAGTTGGGAAGAAAGAAGAATTTCTTCCTCGTAATTTGCAGCCTACATGGGAACCTAGGAAGAGCAAAAATGATCTCCGAAGAAATAAACTTTGCTTTGTATGCAACGAAGCTTGGGAACCCAGTCATAGGTGTCAGGACCAAGGACAGGAGCAAATTGTGGAGATGCCTCCTATGGTAAAAATAGGAGAAATGATGGAAAAACAAGAGAAAAATTAGAATCACAAAAGGAAATAAAAGATATTCTAGCAGTAGAAGAACCTCCAATAGAAAAGGGACATCTCATAAATGCATGTGAAGCTGGTTTGAGCATCGGAAATGTCAAATCCGATCATGAGGTACAAGAAAAAGCTTTATTTCAGAAGGCATGCGTGTCCAAGGTCCAAAATGATTTCATTGAAGGATTTGTAGCTGAAAAGGAGGGGAGTATCATAGCAGCAACATTGGCTACAAATTTAGATCCATCTATATCGTTGCATGAGTCTAGCATTCAAGAGAAAGGAAAGGAAGTCATCACACCACAGGAAAATACAATGAGTAACCTGGAAATGTGTGATGAATGGCTAACAAGGGAAAAGGAAGCCAAGTTGTTGGTTGCCCGAGCAAAACAACACCTACAAAAAATTAAAGAAGGGGTTGCTCACATGGACCAAAAGAAGCAAGTCAAGAAAGAAATAGTGATGATATCAACAGAAGAAGGTAAACTTTTAGACCTTCCTCATGACAGCTCTGAGTATGAAAAGAATGATTCCACTCAAGAGGCTTATGAGATGGAGTTCCAGAACCATTGGATGAATGCCTCAATACTAACTACAAAAGTGGAGTGGTTAAAATCAACTAAGGCTGATTTGGTGATCTCAAATGTTGTCCCTGTGGCGTGCCAAGCAATAACAGATGTTGGAATACCAGTTGTTTGTGTGACCATCTTCAGTTGGGATGTTATCTATGCAGAATACATTATGGAAGTTGGTCATCTTCACCATTCCATTGTTTGGCAGATAGCAAAGAACATTAATTTTCAAGAGCTGGCAACAAATTTGGCAAGGTTGTTGTCAAGGGCACAAACTCAAGTGATGCATGTAGTCGGTCGAGAGTGTTATTAGTCGGCCAAATAATATAATTAAATAATATTATTAGTCCCCGACTAGTTGGATTAGTTGTAACGGGGAGTTGCAATGACTGGTCTCTCAACCACCACCAACAACTATATGTACTTGGGTTCATTGTAGTCGAGACATATTATGATGACATTATGCTTCATTGTGTTACATTCTAACGTTGACATAGTACGGATGATTGTGCTCTGGTTCTACTGCATTAATAAATGAAGTACTATTTTGTGCACATTGTTTGTACATGAATGTTTCCTGTACATGTTCTATATGTGATGCTTTCGTTTACTCATGTAGTACGTTGAATCTATTCCTGCAAGTAAACAATGCATGCTCATGATGAGTTATCCTTGCATAATCCACTTTTTGTGTTGAAGTTTGATACACTTCCTAACCCAAGAAAAACAGATGGTGCCATTCACAAGGTATGAGATCCAAGTGAAGTAACCCATGGGAGTTCATAATTAATTGTTTTGAGTATCATGCTTATATGCTAATCTCTCTGATGCTTATGATCATGTTTGATGGGGTTGCAAGTAATGCCTACATTGAGACACTCTAGTATGAGATTTTATACTTTACAGAGGAATTCAGCTCTTGTAGGTATTGCAATGTGGCTCATCAAGATGGCGATTATGATAGACTGCAACAAGAAAGAACTACAGATTTCGGTTGTATCAGAGTAGTGCAACTGAAGCATGGCAAAGGGTTCTGCAGGTTCATTTGGAATCCGAGTATTTGGCCATGGCACTCAAGTATGGATTGCTTGGGGACAAGCAATCTCCGGGAAGGGAGGACTATAATGTCCCCAATTTTCCACTAGCTATTTTATTTAATTGATTAAATATTATATTTTCCTAAATTAATAATTGGGGCATTAATATTTAATTAATTATTTATTTACTAAAGTGACAATTAAAAAAGTAATAAATATTATAAAAGTCACTTTATTAATTTAAAAGGAATCTTCTAGAATTAGTGATAACAGATTTCCACAATCCATGAAGATTATCGTTGAGTGTTTCTGGCTTAGATTGTGTTTGAATTTTTTGCATCGACGTTTCGGATCACACTCTGTGATCCATCATCAGGACATAAGCGCGCATAAGGAGTAAAATGAATAGTTGCAGACCACGAGTTGAATAAAAAGGAGAGAGGGGGGTTAGAAAGGCAGGCACAAGAACCAATGAGAAGAGATAAATAATAGCACATACAATGACATGAAGGAGCAAATAATTAAAAGCAAAATAAATAACAACCAAAACAAGCAAGAAAATTAGCCAAGCAAGAAAATTAAATTAAATAATATAATAAAAAAAGAAGAAACAAATATGTAAATAGGACACTTAATAATAAAGAAACACACAAACAAATATATATATATATATTTATGATACCTACTACATTCAATATATATATATATATATATATATATATATACCTACTACATTCAAATGGAAAAGAGACAATTAAACATAGCTAAAGCAAAAGCATAACTAAACAAGAATACAAACAAGGAAAATAAGGGTGAGACCAATAAATGTGAAAGAAAACGAGATACAAATGAAAAATAAGATAAAGAAATAAAGAAGAGAATTAAGGATAAAAATAGAAATAAAACAAAGCCCCACAATTAAATAATAAAAAAAAACTAAGCGACACAATAACATAATAGCAGAGGAGAAAAAACCAAAGAAAATTAATTCAAAAAATTGAGCATATTACATAGTGACTCATTCATAATAAAGTTACATAGTAACTCATTGATGAATCTTAACTATGCAATATAGAGACACAATCAAGAAAGAAAAAAAACAACAAAAATAAAATCAAAGAAAGAAACCAAAAACAAGAAAGCAAATAAGTGAACAAAGAGAGACAATCAAAGGATAAAAAACAAGTAAATTCAAATTCAAATCAAATTAACAAAGAAGGCAAAAATAACGGAGAATTAGGAACTAAGGGAAACCAAGAGAGATTATAGCCTAAACTATAAATAAATGAACAAGCAAAAATTCAAGGAATAAAAATAGAGATACAAACAATAGACAAGAAACAAAGTGTCATGTTCCCAAAGGGGAAACCTTAAAATCTTATAATTTTCCTTATTCCTATATATCTATATTGACACATTTGATCTTTTCTTTATTATCATTTTTTAATAAAGGTATAATAAACATCAAATAAGAATATAATATAAAAAAGTATAATAAAATATTAATACCTTATATTTGCATAAAATTATAAATGACACAATAAAATAATAATATTTTATATCAACACATTAAAGATTATTTCTGAGAATACAACAAAACATCGAATTAATAATATATTGCAAATAATATAATATAAGAAAATAAAATAATAATCTATGCATTATAAATGATGAAATGTAACCAAACAAAAGATATAAGGCAAAAAGGCACGAAATGAAATCAAACGCCACTCAACCAGTCGACCCACCCAAGAACCAAGCGACGCATCTGTTGAAAGTGGCATTGATGGATATAAGTGGAGAATCGGTGGAGAATAAGGGAGAAAAGAACAGCAGGAGAAACGCAAGAGCAGCAGCAAGGAAGGATACGGGATCGCCATTAACTGTGAGTCTCCTCACTCGATTTCAATACTTAGTTTCCTTTCTAAAATCAGACATAAGTCTCTTTCTTGATAACTATGTGCTCATATGCCATCCATTCTTGCTTCATTCGGTAATAGTTTCCTGCTCATGATACTTACACGTCTTCATAGTATAATATAAACCTTTATTTTTGTTGGTAAACGAATTGAGGAATAAACACAATATGGACTCGGGTGTGAGACATAACTAGGGACAGTAGCCATTATGCAAGAACATGATTTGTTGGCCTCAAGAATAGCGTATATTGATCTACACTTAAGCGACCTGTATCTTGTCATCATTATTTTGTATTAACTTGTGGATTCCAGTCATCGTTCGAATCTGTAAATATGTATAATGAACATTACTGGGAATTGTTGAATATTATATCATGAACATTACTGGAAATTATCGAATATTGTATAATGAACATTACTGGAAATTGTTGAATGTTATATCATGAACATTACTATATTGTATAATGAACATTACTGGAAATTGCTGAATATTCTGAATTATCTATATTCAATGGAAATAATATACAAATGTGTAGTAAATTAAATAATACAAGAACCAATGAATGCTTCCTTAATGTCTGTACATAACTATCTGCTACAGTCATAACATCCTATCAAGAGCAGTGAACCATGGCTTAAGTAGATTGTCTAAAAACCCTGCTTTCATGCCCCTTAGGCTCTAGATAAGGGATTGGGCCTTGCAGCCCCTTAGGCCCTTGACTAGGGATTGGGCTATAGAAGGTTAGGGGTCCCACCTAGGCCTTTGCCCCTTAGGCCCTAGACAAGGGATTGGGCCTTGCAGCCCCTTAGGCCCTTGACTAGGGATTGGGCAAATAGGCGGTGGTAGACCTTAGGCTACTTAGGTTTACATGATTCCCTCCCCTGATAAGATGCATGACCCTTCTTGTCTTCTTACATATATTATGATGTTTATGTTTGATTTTCCTTGGACACCAAATATTGAAGTTGACACATAAGAAATACGGGCATGTATGTCTATGCATTGCAGGTGCTGGTCCAGTGTGCACGGTTGGGAGATATTACCTTCCGAACCTTTTTCAGACTCCACTGGTACCTACAGGTAAGGATCATTACACAAAGTAACTCAATAATGAATAAAACTACCAAATAAAGAAACACACTCAAGAAGGAAAAGGCAACACCAAATTAAAAGAATTGAAGGAACAAAACAAGGAGGAAAATAAAAGAAATTAAAGAAACTTGGAAACACACCAAAGAAAATAACTAAAGAAATAAAGAGACACACTCAAGAAGGAATTAGAGACAAGAACAAAATGAGCAAAGGGAAGTCAAAAAGAAGAGACACTGAACACGAAGGAAGAACCAACCTAGTAAGCTTGCAATAAAAACTAAATCCAAAAAAGAAATAAAACTAACCAAAAAAATAAAGCAAAAAAATAATTCCCAAAGAAAACCTAAGCAAGAAAGGAACAAAAAATAGGAAAAAAGGAACCGAAAGACAAGAGGAGGGAAAGGGGGAGATGAGAAAGGAGAAGAAAAAGATGCAAGGAGACAGAAAGGAAAATGAGGAAACAAACAAGCAAGGACGGGGAGGGGAAAAACCTAAACACAGGTGGGATAGAAAGGAGGGGGAGTGACACAAGGGGCCGGGAAGGGGAGTACACAAAACTAGTGGTGAGAGGGATGATGATGGGTCCTCATGTTGGAAAGCAACGGCTGCCAAGACAAACTTAAACTCCAACCCTCATCGCGGTTAAGGTTCGGAGGATGATGGTTGATCTCAATAGCTTCTTTAAGATTTCTCTTGAAGAAATTATCCTCTTTGGCTAAAATTTGGGTTCTTTCAAGACAAATGTGATGCTTGGTGGAAAAGGAGTGGTCAGCGAGGGCTGATTTGGAGGTGCAGTCGTGTCTAATGTCGGCACTATGCTCCTTGATTCTGGTGCTAAAGGAATGAACGGTTTCGCCTATGTACAGAATGCCACAAGAACAAACAATCTTATAGACTCCAGAGTCGAGGAAGATGTCCCTAGAATCTTTGAGGGAAGGGATACATTTTCTCAAGGTTGAGCAGAGCTTAAAAGCACAACGAAGGCCTTTTTCAAGAAGGATCTTAGAGATTTTTTGGGAGATACCATCAACAAAAGGAAGAGAAACATTAAGAGGGAAGGAAGAACGAACGAGATTGGACCTAGAAAGGAAACTAGATTTAGCTTGCTTGAAGGCCCTAGAGATTTGCTTGCTAGAAAAACCATTTAATGTGAAGACTTGACGAAGGTGAGTCAACTCTTGCATTAAGTTTTCTTCATCGCAAATTTGGTAGGCTCTCCAAGCGAGGGTTTTGAGAACACCAAATTTTTGGCCAAGATGGTGATGAGAAGAAGAGTGGAGGTAGAGGTCGATATGGGTAGCCTTCTGGAAAACCTTACGACTTAAGGAGCCACCTGGATTTTTGAGAAGAACATCAAGGAAGGGGAGTTGGTTGCTAGCTTCAATTTCCTTAGTGAAGGAAATGCAAGGGACAAGGCTGTTGAGAGGGTCAACAAGGAGGGCAAGTCACCAAGAAGCAAGAAACTCCTACTTGCAATACAAAAGACAATGATATTCCCTATAGATGAAGGACATGGAGGGAGGGTCATGTGAGGCATAACTGGACCATTTGATGGAGAGATTCACATTTATCATCAAACCACCAATTTATAAGGCAAGATCCATGGAGGCAAAGCAGTTGAGGATAATCTAAAAGTGTGGAGACAAAATTCAAGGGTAGCATCCTACTTGATGAAGGAATTCATAAATGGAATCGACAATGGGAAGAGAGAGGGAGTAGAAATTGATCAAAAGAAGGGAGAGTAAGGAAAAATAATCAAAGGTATAGTTACCAACAAAGTGGATGGTGGTGCGTTTAGGGATAGGAGGCGTGATGGGAGGAGATAGGTGTAAGGAGTCAAAAATAGTAATAAGGGTGAAGGTCATCACAACATGATCAAAAAGTAGAAGCTAAGGGGAAATAAGAAAATCACAAATGTGGGGGATGAGGGACCTACAAATAAGAACATAGTTCACCGATGCTTGTACCATATAAGGATTTTATTCTGATTTGAATGTATTTGTTCTTTATAAAAATATATGCCTTACAATACTATAATATCTATCAAATGGGATAAGCTCAAACACAAAAATCATTTGAACCTTCATAATGGAGACCAATGATCAAATCCCCAAAGGGCATGTTGCATGCTTAAAAAATTTCACATGTTGAATGTTGAATCATTATTCTCTTCTCTTCCTAATGATTGATTACAGAATGTGATCTAGAACATAATGCAAAAAAACCTATAGAGTCACAGCAAGAAGCACTAACTTGCATTATGTTGGCGTTTCTATTAGCACCTCTGGAGTGCTTATTGAAAACGAACAGCTATTGCAAGTGTTATAGTATTGCTCTTCAAATTATAGAGAGGAAGATCTCTCTTTGCTGATGTTCTACGTAAAAAAGGGTACTCAAGTTCCTATCTTTTTTACTCAGCGGCAGGACACAAGGGTTCATAAACACAATGCGTCGTAGTTAAGCTTTTCTCTGGTTTTTGCAGATCTTAACTACAACTAAACTAGCTTCTAAACTATCCTACCTCCTCAACATAAACAGAGCATGAGGGCATAGGAGCGAAATGGATGGGTTGGATTACTTGAATCCGCCGTCTCCATAGAATATGGTCGGGGCTCTAAACTCTCGGATATATGCTGGGATAAGGTTTTATGCAAGTAAACACTCTTTTACGGTAGGTTGGATCTGAGACTTGCCAAGGAGGAGGAACCCCTATCCGAGGTATAGGTTGGGAAACAACGTACTAGAAACAACAAGGTACGAAGATATGGATATCAGGATTTCTAAGGAGGAGGAACCCTTCTCCGAAGTGTAGGCTGAAATCCGGATCTTTAAACAACATCAAACGATAGCAATCGACGACAAAATATCTGAGGAGGAACCCCTGTCCAAGGAGGAGATTGAAACAATAAACTATTAAAAACAAAGACGTTGGATCAACTCAAAACTTAGATCAAATATGCATATGCCATCTGACTTTCTTCTTTAAGCTTTTCCAAAGAATTACAAAGGTTGGGACAGCAAAGGCACGAAATCATGCACAATTACGATCAACCAACAAACTCTCATCCAAGAGTGAACAAATACAAACAAGCAAACTTTGGCAACAATGGCGCAGCAATTTTGCGTGGTAAATAAAGGTTAAACAAATAATGAGCTCAAGGCTCTTATTTATAGAAACTCAAAGGAGTAGGCAACCCTAAAGTCTCCTTCAGTTAACAATCAGTTCTTGCCAATCAGCAAGATTTATTCCTATGTCTAAAAGTACGTGAGCAAGCAGTTAACTGGAAATCTACTTCAGTTAACTGAAACTAAACAAAAGTCAAACTAGAAGTCTACCTCAGTTGACTATCATCTAGCTAAAAGTGAACTTAAATTACAAATGTGTCTCCAAAATAGACATCCACCTTTAAAGGAGATCTGAGATCCACAAATCATGGGAGTCAATTAGACATCCTTGATTAGTGGGATCCGACATGCATGATCTGTGGAGATCTGGAGTCAACTTGGAAAGGGGCATCAAGTTGACTTCAATCATAGTTATTGCTACTTTGGAAGATAGGACGTCGTTCTTAAGGTGCTTTACACCTCTTCACCACTGGTCAATGGTGCCTCTATCCAGTCATTGACCTCTTCAGCCCCTGGGCAATTAATGCTTCTCAAGATGACAATGTGATGTATTAGCATCTCTTCACTTGTCACAAGTTGTTGCTGATAGTCTATGCATTTGGCAATTGCTTCATCCAACTTGATAGACATGGCTGCAATTTTGGCTAACTTGCAACCATTGGGATCATCAAGGAACATGCTATGAATGACGTCTCGAAATTGTTTCTGCATTGTTCCTAGCTCAATGTATTGTCCTCCCTCATGCTGATATCCTATGTGAGGGAAGGATATTACCAAAGTTCTTGCGAAGTTCATAATATCTACGACAATATGCCTGTAGTCAATCAACTCCACAGAATTGGCATCGTAGGCTTTCACCTTGTATGCCAATTGTTCCTTCCAATCAAAAATATGGCGTTTGTTTTCTGTGGTGGTAACTAATTGATATGCCAATTGCAAATCGGCAACTGTCGTTTCATCTCCCGACCTCTTTTCTGTTGTCCTCAAGTTTGATTGTTGGATCTCTGAGCGGAGTCCATGTGCTCTATCTCTCAACTGGTATGCTTCCGCCAATACACATCGTCCTCTGATAACAAACTCATCCACTTGATTTCTCAAGTGTTTTCCATATGTGATCAACTAATGATGGTTTCACTCTACGGGGAGATCTAGAAACTCTTGAGGTAAAGCCGAGGAGCTGGGAGTGTCGTGCATTAAGCTTGAAATATACATCCTCAATTGCCGGTTTTCATCCTTTAAGGCTGCTTTGTTCTGTCCATCCTTAGTCATCCTCTCTTGGGCGCTCGTTGAGGCAATTCTGAGAGGGTCTGCCTCAACCTGACGAGTGGTCTTTCCAGGGTTCACCTTTGATAGAGTGAAGTCTTCAACCCTTACATTATGTATATCTCTGTCTTCAGGTGGGGCAACAGTCTTTATGATGACCTCGTTATCTGCATTCCTTCCTACATGTGTTTGCTTATTCAACTTCTTTGTCGGCATGTCTTGAGGGACATGATCGAACTCTGTGAAATCGAGCTGATAGGACAGCCTTTCCCTCTTCTTTCCAAGGGAAATCTCAAGCCAGATAGAATCCCAACTAGCTTTGCTGGAAGGAGGAATGTGGCCCCCCTGAATGTTGGATGAACGAGACTGTGCTGTGGCGATGTCTCGTGGTGGCGAGTCCAAGTCAATGGGACCTTGTGACTGTTGTGATGGTGGTGAAGTAGGCGGCTTTGTTTCTATTACAGGCACCGTTTCTGCTGCAACTGCTTCTGCGATGGGTTCCATCTCTATTGTGAATATCTCAATCACTGGGTCTGGTTCGGCTGCAGCGGTCTCAACTATCTCAGGTAAATTGGTGGCTATCTCCTGATTTGCACCAGAAATCCTTTTTCTTCCCCATGTATTCCCTGACATCCGCATTCCTTTGGGAAGGATGCTCATTTGCTTTCTTCTGGGTTTCTTCCTGGACATGGAAGGTAGTGTAGACTGAATCGTTGGCAGCTCTATTCGAGGAAGTACTACCTTCCTTGTCCTCTTGTTGTCTAAGTAGAGTTGACTGTGTCTGACTACTCTACCCGTTCTTTCCTCTATAGACGTGCTTTCTTTCGCATACCAATCCACTCTGCCGAGTGGCTATGAATCCACCTAATCCATGAAGGAGGGAAGAATGACTTCTTCCTCATCTTCAAATAAACCCTCAATGTCTTTTGACATAAAGTCGGCAATTTGTGAGAGCTTGAACATGCTATAGTTCCTTCTTGCAACCTTGAACTCATCGTCACAATTGACCCAATAATCTTCTATGGAAGATTCATGTGATGAGCGTTGCTCGAGATGCGTTGCATAGAGCCCTCTTGGATCGTATGCTGACCTCCTCTCAATGAGGTACTTGAGATTAAATCTCACTGTTTCTTGGCTCATCAACCTGGTGGCATCGGCTGCCATCTTGCATCTATAGAGTCCCATCTGAATGGGAAAGTTTGCAGCTGACTTCTTCTTTTGGTGTAGATAAGTGTGAACCTTAGCCAACTGCCTCAGGACTTCCATGAACACTACCTTATCTGAAGGGTAGCGTGGCATCATGGCGGGGTGACCATTGTAGCCATACATGCATATGTAGGTGAAAGTAGGGAATTGGAAAAACCAATCTGCCCAGTCCACCATTGCCCCCTTCGCTGTTGGTGATATACATATGTGCATCTCATGGTCGAGCTCTCGCATGGTGTGCATGGTGAAGAGGTCATTTATCTTTTTGAAGTGTCTTTTCGCTTGAGTAAACTCAAGACGCGGAAAGTATTCTTGGACCTTCTGGACACCTAAGGTCCCCACAGTGTTAAGTATTCTGAATTCGCCTTGGGAGGCAATCAGGTATACCAAGTAGGAACACATGTGGAAACTATGAGCTTCTAGAAACCCGATAATTTTTTGGTGGAGTGTGTCAGGGATTAGAGAGGCCCAGTCGTAATGTTCTTTCTTGCTGATAACCTTACCAATGATATAGAACATCCATGAATGAAAATGATTGCCCTCTTCCTGTCCAGTGACTTTGCTGAGTAGAGAGATTAACACTACGTACTCATCTCTGAATTCTCCTCGTCCAACCAATTTGGGCAAGCTGGCCTTTTACACCTTTAACCACTGTTCGGCCATTTTCAGCGAACACTTATCTTTTGAAGCTTCGAATGTCTTTCCGCACTCCGTCACAGATATGACCTTATTGGTAGGGCATGGTGGATTTGCAAAACATGTCTCAATGTCCTTCGGCTTCAAACTATAGATCACTTTCCCATCCACTGATAGGATTTCTCTTGTGGTAGGATTGTAATGCTTAATGCAAGCAATTACAAGCTCCACACTCTATAACGTGATTAGAATTGATGCAGCTTGAAACAACCCGAATTCTTCTATGTTCTGCAACATGATTTGATTCATGCCCTCCAAATCCTCCGAATTGACCTCTGGGTTCTTCTGCCATAAGTCTGTGTTAGTCTTTTTCAGATAATCATGGTACAAGACCATCTTGGTCTTGTATTGTACCTAGGAGTACTCAATTATGAAAGACTTAAAGATAGACTGTGCACACGACTCTGTTTTGACAATTTTCGGAAACCCTTAAAAATATTGCCTGTCGATAAGTATTTTTCCGGGAAAAAACTGGCACATGGGTTTTGTTTGTGCTTTAATGATGAACAAACCCAATTCCTTGGATTTTTGATTTGGAGACTTTTCTGAAAAGATCCCTAAAAATAGGGGCATCAAGTTTGCTGATTCTGGCAAATCTGAAAAGATGGGTTTCACTAGAAAATTACACTGATCATACCCAGTTGGCCAGATCTGAGGTGGCCTGCTATTTTTTGTGACATGCAAGAAATTTAAGAGGGAAGAGAGGAAGTAGACAAGAGGTGGATTGGAAGTTATTATTTGCCCTTTTGCAAAAATCTGCCTCTGGAATTAACCTCGAAGAAGAAAACCCTTTCTGCCACTGATCTTCAAAAAATATTGAAGAACGGTCCAAAACCCCTACCAGATCTGAAAAAAACATCCTTGGGAGCAATTTGTTGTTTTGATCTTCAACCTGTAAAAGGAAATAATGAAAAAGGATGCCTAGACTTGATTATATAAAGATTCAAGTCTAGATCCATCAAGTATGGGTGCCAACTCATGACTTAAGCTTGATTTGGAGTTAAAACGCTGATTTCCACTGATTGGCCTCTTTTTGCCTCCAAATTTTCTCAACTCAAGTCAACATATTGCTTTTGACTTTTTTAGGCGTCCCTCCTTGAGTGTTGAGCATTTTTCATCATTTTCTAGTTTGAAGTGCCTGTGTTTGATCCTTGCTCTCGGTCTTTCAGTTGATCTTCGGCAGCTGTTAACGGATCTGTTGTCGAGACAGAACCATATTAAGGAGATATGCCTGGGGTTATTAACTCAAAAAATTGA